>JZKD02S2024644.1:4909-25282 GCA_000966675.3 Picea glauca | reverse complement strand
GAGAAAAGAGAAAGAATCTCTCTCAGAGCATCATGGTCTAGCTCAGGGGTGGCCAATGGTGAATTCAATAGGAGTGGTTGTGCCTATGGTTGGGAGGAAACAGACACCCATTTCAAGAGTTTCTTCACATTTTCTAGTTCTGATAAGTATTCAATATTTTAGTATTTGAACAGTTATTAGAAAAGATCTGTGATTTTTGTAAATTGTTATATCTATAGGATCTTTTGATTTATCTCAGTTTTGCTGCTAGATAATCATGATATGTGAATTCACGGGAGAGAGGGGGTATGATCGAATGAAACGCCTAAGCCCTACCAACCCTATGAAGTTTACCTTAGCATGAATGTTAAGTCTGAACCCCATGTGAGAAGGGTGTTTTTCCCTTAGACTATTCACCCATCTAATTGAGGGCTCGTTCCCATGTCCGTAACCTAATTGCTACTAAAGGATTAGTGCTTAGTCTCTAGAATCTCCAAAGTATCCATGTGACCGGGGTCTGGGAACCTTGCGCTAGTCCAAAAGGGGATATCTCTTTCGGCTATGGGACTTTGGGACTTGTGACTCCACAATCCTCAAAAGTAGCCGAAGGACAAAGTCATGAATCGATGAGGGCCATCGATCTGGGGGTCCAAGGTAGATCTCTCTTAGTCGTTAGATTTGATGTAGTAAGGGAAGTGTTAAGCGCTTCGGCGAAGTTCTAATTCGGGAGAATAGGAGTAGTATAGCGTCAAAACTGGACGGACACGTGTCCACAAATCCACGGTTATCTGGGAGCTCGAGTATTCGGTGATTTAGAAACGCATGAATTTTCCCCGGAGGTCGGCAAGCTAGAGTGAATCCTGGTCATAGATGATAGGTACACGTGGCAATAGATCCAACATGGTCCAGAAGGAAAGTCAGAGAATACACGTTGAACTCTCGAATGTCGAAGTAACCAGGACTGTTGGATGAATAGGTACTTGGCAAGCAATCATGTGGTCCAAAGACTTAATACTCTAGAGGAATTTGGTCGAGGGTTTTCAAGACGTGAAAATCACCGAATTCGCGAACACCAAAGTAAATCTCGATTGTTGGTTGAATAGGACATGTGGTGCAAGATCCGAGAATCTGGAGACTTATCTCTTTGGGGAATTTGTGTCGAGAGGATTTAGTAACCGTCGAAGCCCGAAACTACGAAGTAATGAGAATCATAGATCTATGGATCTACGTGGAATATTGTGGACCGTTAGATGGAAGGACAGAGTAGTATCAGTCTATGATGGCGTGGCTTGATGACATCATTTGATGTGATGTGGACCCGCATTATGCATGCCACGTGTCACCCAGTTTTGGATGATTCACATACCCATTGTGCCTGTTAGAGAAGGAAACATGTCACCCCCTAAGGAGGACACGTGTCGCCGCTTGAACCTTTCCAAATGTCAATTGTTGAATCGTGCCTGCTTGGCCAACAGGGCTAGTGACATATCCGGGACTCTGAAAGTCTGGACAATTTTGGGGGTTTTGGGGCATGTTATAATTAGGATCATCTATCATAAAACGTCGAACGTCGAACATCGAAGGGCCAAGGCCATGTGGAGAGATTTTGTGATTTTGGTAGTTTAGGCGTAGTGTGGAAAAGGGGAACATTCAATGGAAATCGTCGATCGCCAAACATCGAACGTTCAACGACGGTCATCGATTGCCAAAGCATTGAGAAAGTATGGATTTGACCGTTGATTGTCAATCACCGAACAATCGAAAAGAAGGGATGTTCAATGTAAAGCGTCGATCATCGAATGGCTAGAGCCATGTGGCGATATTTCAGGACTTTATGGATTAGAGAAATGGTATGTTCAGTGTCGAACGTTGAATACTCCAACTAATAACGCCTGGGTATCTTCGGGAGGTCATAACTTATAGACCCGAGCTCGTATTTTAGTACAGTGGCGACCGATGGAAATCTCATGACGAGTAGTAACCAACGAAGATCCATGATTTAGGATTTGACATATTTAGGATGAACAAAAAATTGATGCCCCATCTATAGAAAGGGTACTTAGGGGTTGGGTGTGTTTCAATTAATAATCCTTTAACATGATAAAAAACTTAAATACTCTAACATTGAATTAAGATCTATACTTATTGACTTAATTGGAAGACTCATTTCCATATTTATAATATTTTTTATGAATATAACAAAGAATAACAAGATTTACATAGGCTCTAAACAAAATTATCCCCCCAAATGACTGGTACAAAATAAGCTCCACGAGAGCCATGGAAATCCATTACATAGGCTCTAAATAAAGTTAGTGTACCCTAAATGGATAGTACAAAATAAGCTACAAAAGAACCATGAAAATCAGTTACATGGGCTCTAAAGAAAGTTAGTACCCTGAATGGATAATACAATATAAGCTCCACAAGAGTCATGGAAATAAGTGAATACTCTACGTGATTTTTTGATTGCCTAATTTACTTAATGGATTTACTAATATTCTTTTTTTCACAAAGACTTAAACATTTATCAACCCCAAAGCACGATATCAAAAACTTAAAAAGATAGATCTAGTACCAAATCAGGGTTTTACATAGTATATGAATTGATAAATTGAGTGTTAGATATTAATATACATCAAAACATTCTTAACCTCAAACTGTAACCTCAATACTCATTACATTATATAAAAACAAGAAAAAAAAGGATCAAGCATGGAACCTAATTTTCTATTTGTAGTGAGCATTTACAAAAGGAAAGATAACTAAAATATTGGACCTACTTTTGTTTCTCTCCATCGTACTTGCTAAAATCCACTATGCCCACTCAAATAGAGACATCCAATTCAAAGGGTTCCTCTTCTCCTAGTCCTCATCAACATATTCTGGACCTAAATTCAACCCTCGACCCTGAAGATGTTTTCTCGAGCAACGAAGATCCATCGACCCAGTAATATCTAGATGAAGTGCTTTTTTATTTTGATTCTAGGAGTGTTTTATAAGATATACTATGGGAAATCGTTTGTATTATATTCCCTGCCTAAGTTAGTAGTTGATATTCATGTAATCATAGTTAGTTATCGACCTATTTCATCATTTTTTGGAATGGCTGAATTTTCGATATGTATGCATTGTATCTACCAGTTCTCTCGCATATTTTATAAATAAAATTTCCCCAACAAATTTTCTAATTGATATGTCCCCTTCTACAAATCAATTATAATCCACCAAATTGACCCCTAAGCATATTAAACAATACTTATAAATACCATAATAAATATGAACTAAAACACATATATACAATATCACTAAAACACATGTACAAAATACAAAAAATGAGATACTTTAAAGATACATGGATATTAATCAAAAGACATAAGAATAATAGGTTTAATGTAAAAAAAAATTAAAAATTACATTTTCTATATTAGATTACATATTTATGGGTTTGATCTACTAATATTTATTTGATGTCAATTTCTATACAAAAGAAGCAATGTGTTTTATAAAATTGACCTCATAGATGAACTTGGTATCATATATATATATGTGTGTGTGTGTGTGTGTGTGTGTGTGTATAATGACAATGATGGTCAACTTGACAAATATTTTGAAATAATGATTTAATGTGCATGTACTAAGGACATTTGACAAATTCTTTCTGCCCACAATATTTTATGAAGCTTGTGAGAGTTTGTTCATATGTATGTGTGTGTGTATTTTATTCATTTTATACTTTGAAAAATATTTCTCCCTTCATCTAACTTGAAAATGGCATGTGAAAAATAGTTTTTGAAAGGAATTGAAATTTCCAAATTCTATCCTATTGATGTCCTAAAAAGAGTGTCATTTCTAATTTTTGTAATAATTGTTTAATTATGAGATAAGGGTTATGARCAACTTAGTCAATAAAATAAAGTAAATGTTTTTTGTTTCAATAGACTTATATAAAKAACTTGAATCCATCTAACAATAATTAATATATATCATCAAACATAATCATTAATAAGTGTAAAAATTTACAATTTAATGTTAGTWTGTAAAATGTTTTTAATTATAAAAAATTAAAACTCTATTTTTCTTCCATTCAAAATCAAAATMTTAAAARATCATATMTAAATTCAAAGAGTACTTAATTATAGTAATGTGKAACTTAATAAGATAGTTTGCAAATATTTCAAAGATAAATATATTTAGGAAAGCTTATATCCAATATTTAAAATTATAACTAAAGAAAATATTAAAGAAAATCAATGGATCSAAGATTATTTTGTGTTTAAAGTTTAATAGTTAAAAGTTGATCTCATCATCATCTTTAATAAAGTAGTTAACAACATAATACAAAAAATAACTACAAATCAAGAAACCTAAACTACTACAATATTAGTAATTAAATAAATTAATACACAAAACAATACTACAACCAAACAACTTAAGAAACTATAAAACCCAACTTTTTCTTAATCTCTTAGACTCATAATTTGAAAATTATAAATTTTAGATATTCCACATATAGATTTAAACAGAAACCCCGGGCATTAGTCCCTTCTTTTAATTTCATGATTGTTGGTATTTACTATATATGTGTATTGGATCCCATTATCTAATTTACACATATCTTAAATATTTCCCTTTACATGTATGTACCATGTTAAAAATATTGCATTCTTGGGTGCAATTTTTGAGTCTATCAATTTGTGTACTTCCTATCATATTTGGAAATAGTTTGGAGTTTGGTAGAAAACAAATAATGATGAATGAAAGCCACCAATTAATGCTCTCAATTGCCACTTATAATAATATTTATATGATTAAGCTGCAAAATTCTTTTTTCATGAAATAAAGTTCAAAACTAGCCAAGAAAGTGAAATGTAGAGACATTTATAGTTGGATTTTAACAATAATATTAAATAAAATTTTAGTAAAATTTGAACAAATTGTTAAGAAATTGAAAAAGTATGGTTCATAATTACACGTTATTGTTTAGTAGATTCACTAAATGTTTGATAACATTTTATTGATATATTAATTGTTTATGTTGTATATCATTCATTCTTACCACTAATATGATGTATTGACATAAATCAATTCACAATAATTTTATTTTTTTTAAATAATAATAAAAAAACGGTTGGATGCAGACCGAGTCAGGAAGAAAGGCTATTTTTGAAAGAGAAGCATGCAAAAGGAAAAAGACAGTTGGAAGGAAAAGCATCATGTGTGCATGCATGGAAGACCTAACGACGCTAGGGTTAAGGTTTTTGGGATGCATTGTAATGGCTGGTGAACTAAAAATATAAGTAAGTAGTACTTAGAGGAGAGGAGAGACGAAGATAGATGCCAAGAGAGATACATAGATACAGATATACGTAGAGAGAGACAACATAGGTCACAGAGAGGAAGATAATAGTAAGGACTGTATGAGTCATTAAGTTGGTGAGATAGAGAAGGCATGAGCGACTCGATCCCGAGGGTTAGATCGTAGGATGAGGAGCCTTGTACAATCTAGTCAACCTCACAGGGATCGAGGATCCCGTGGGAAGGAAGAAGAAATAATATTGTAACCATGTGCGGCATGGAGATTTCCAAACTATAATAAAATCCTTAGAGCCAGATCTTTGTGGACATAGCCCAAGAGAGGGTGAACCACAATAAAATTGTGTTATGTGACTGAATGAATGTGTCTTTGTGTCTTATTAGTTGATGAAATTTGAATGAATGAAGTAACTAAGTAAATATGATATTCCACATGCATGCATAGAATGAATGTTATACTAGATGTTAAAATAACTGAATAAAGGTTAAGGTGCAGATCTTGCTCAATCTAAGGTTGCAAACACTTGAGTATTGCAGCCACCCATAGATCTATATTGGGTGATACTATGCAGTACACTTCGTGTACTGCGTTCCCTTCTAGGTGAACAGAGGGGCCAATAGTATTTAAGGGCTTTTGTTGAGAATATTCTTAGTTATGAACCAGGGTCAATCTGTAATGGTCAATAGAATCAGAATCCCTCAAGACCAATAAGAGTAGATAGAGAAAGGGAAAAAAACCAACAAATGGTTTTGTTGTCGACTGATTGGAAGGAAATAGGATTGATCATATGAGATCTATGGAGGAAGTATCAAAAGAATATGGGATCAGACGACCACAAGGTGAAAGGATGTGACTCTAAAGAGGGGATGTTGATACTGTGGAATCCCACAAAGGCGGAGATTGAAAGTTGGGTGAATACAAAGGAGCTAGAGTTTGTGTAGAAAGATAACAAAAACCCGAAGTTAACATCGCACAAATATCTGGACAAGTACGTATTCACCGACTTGGATGAAGTATTTTTTTGTGATTTCCCACACATATTGCAGGAGTGGATCAAAAGATTGAAAGACAACCATCCGACAAATCGGATCAGACAACTAGAGTGGAATCTTGAAGAAATCACGCAACTACAATGAGTTGATTATAAGTTTACGCGTGTATTAGATTTCTGGTTAGACAACATTGTTGTCGGATTTATCACATAGTTTGCAGTAGATACAACAAAGTCGTACAACGCAACTGAACAAGAATTCTTGAAGGGACCTCAAGGTAGGTATATCAAATCATTATATACTTCCATTAAGATATTTATATATAAAAAATGTGTAATGACAATGGACTCAGACAACTAAACTTCTCTACGTACATGAGGGAAGGGGGGAAGAACTGAAAAGAAAAGGAGAAATGGAAGGAGAAGGGGATAAAGGAAAGAAGGAGGAGGCCTTGGACCCAATTATGATGGACGATGACCAGATCAAGCGAATCATGGTGACAACCAGAAGGACGTGCAGTGGAGTACCCTACCAATACAAGGTGAACACCAAGAAGATAGTCGTAGCCGCGATGGAAGGCTTGGAAAGTGATGAAGAGGAGGTATAGGATCTTCGGGCTATGGAGAATATTGAGGAAATCCTACGTGTGACATATGAGAGGAAGGAGAGAGGTCCAAGAGAGGAAGTAGAAGGCAACACTCATATCCATATTAGTGTCAGTGTGGAACCCATAAACCCATGTGCAACTAATACACCAAGAAAAACACCACCGTTTAGACAACCGAATTTCAGGAGAAGGAAGACTGCAAGACGCACATCTACACAAAGAACAAAAACTGGGGGAGCCAATTCAGGAAGCAGTAGTCAAATATATACACCGAACAGAGGTACTAGTTCAACATTTAAGATGGTAGGACATGACCCAACCATCAGGTTACCAGAATTCAAAGGAGAAGCATCGGAGGACCCGGTGAAGCACCTGTTTATCTGTGAAAATATTTGGGAAGAAAAATAGATCACAGACGAGGAAACTAAACTTGCACTGTTATCTATCACATTAGGAGATCGCGCACTAGATTGGTATATGAGTTTAGCTACAAATATTCCACCAGGGAAAACCAGAATAATTTGAGATATCAAGAAGTTGTTGATAAATGAGTTCCAGAAGCCAAGTTCAGAAGACTAATACATGAATAGGATGATAGAGATTAGACAAAAACCAGGATAATATGTATGGGAGATTGATCAAAGATTCAAACGAATGAAAGGAAAGATGAAATGTGTCATGACAAATATGCATCATAGGCATATGTTCGTCAATTCACTATTACCACACTTGAAATATCCACTACGACAACAAAAGTTTCAAACGCACACAAAGGATATGCAAGCATCCATACAAATGGAAGAGAACCAATATCAGAAGACATATCCAGCCATTGAGGAGCTGAAGGAAGATATGAAGAACTTAATATTCTAGCTAAACCAAAACAAGAATAAGAACAAAAGAGAAGTCGTTTGGTGTACCACATGTAGGACAAAAGGACACCATAGGAACGAATGTTCAACATTCGTGCAGTACATGGCAACAAGAATGAAAAAACCATTACCAATAAGAGGACTATGGTGTGAGATCTGTAAGAAATAGGGTCATGATCCATATCACTGTCCAATGATGCATAACTACTATACAGTGTCGAAGAGCTCGTATTGCAACTTTTTCAAGTCATTAGGCCATGATGATAAATATCGCAGAACCATGGAGTTGATGAAGGAAAGAACATCAGATGCATATAGGATGCAAGCATAAATGATGGTTGGGCAAGCCACAACTTAGTTTAATCAAGTACCAACCCCGTACAACATTGCGTAGTCGTAGTACAACACTGCAAAACCACACTATAATACCACGTAGTATAACCAGTCACATCAGTATAATGCACCGCGAGGGGATCGATCTGGCTACAAAAGTGGAGGAAGAGAAAGAGGAGGATTTGGAAGAGGTAGAGGACCAGTGGTATGTCACAATTATCAACAACCAAGACACTATTCAAGAGAATGTCCACTTCCACCAACAATATGTATGTATTGTCGCACATCGGATCATGAAATAGAAGAATATTCTACGTTATTAAGGAAGATCTAGAAAAAGAGGAATCAGAACAATCAGAATGTTTAGTGGATTTCATAAGAAGTGAGGGATGATGGAAGAAACATCAACATAGTTACGCGCAGAGGAGATAAAATAGGAAACGGCATAGTACGGCAAGAGCCAGCACAACACCAATGGATCAAGAAGAATGCCAAACCAAGGAAGCAGTTAGAAGCGCAGAACAAGAAGGAGATATTCAAGCAAGCTAGACAAGAATTCTTGAAGCCAGACATTGCATCCAATACTTGAGTACAGGGACTGCACCACAAGAACACAACACCACGCATAAGAAGAATTTGGTAGTCAAGGCTGCAGATTACCAGTTGATTGCAAGACACTTATACAAAATGAGTGCAGATAACATCTTGAGAAGATGTGTGCTTGAACATGAAAGACCTAGAATTTTAGCAGAATCCCATGAGGGAATAGTAGGAGGACATTATGCAAGAAAAGATACCACATATAAGGTATTGTGCGCAGGACTATGGTGGAGGACCATGCACAGAGACTCGAAGGACTACTGCCAGAAATGTGATGTATGTCAGAGGGTTGGTAAACCAAATAGAAGGGATGAGATGCCCCTGTGACCACAAGTAAATTTGTAGTTATTTGAAAAATGGGCAATATATTTTGTGGGACCAATTAACCCACCAGCAAAAAGGTTAGGAGTGAAGTACATGATCATTGCGACAGAATACCTGACAAGATGGGCGAAAGAAGCATCAGTAAAATATTGTACCGCAGAGACAACAACACACTTTTTGTTCGAGCAAGTGATCACTAGATTTGGTTGCCTGAGGATTTTGATGAGTGACCAAGGCACTCACTTCATTAACAATATTATTAAGGATATGACTGAGGAATTTGAAGTTCATCATCAAAAGAGTACACCATATCATCCTCAAGAAAATGTAACAGTGGAAGCCTTTAACAAAATCCTTGAAAATGCACTGACGGAGATCTGCAATATTAATAGGGATGATTGTTACTTGAATATATCAACACTATTGTGGGAATACATGACCACATGAAAGAAATTGACAGGACAAACACCACTCAGATCAATGTATGGACAAGAAGTTGTGGTGCCATTAGAACTTTTGGTACCTAGTTTGCGCATAACAACAATTACAAACATGAAAGAACGAGGCGCAGTGTAGGAACAGTTAAATCAGTTGATGATCATGGAGGAAGAGAGGATTCTAGCAGGGTTTCACCAAGAAGTCCAGAAAACAAGGGACAAATCTTGGCATGACAGAAATATCAAGAGAAAGAATTTTAAGGAAGGAGACTTAGACTTGATGTATGACAACAAATCCCTTCAACGCCCAAGAAAACTTAGAATGCATTGGTTAGGACCATATTAAGTAAAGACTGTCACAGATGGGGGAGTTGTACAATTGAAGGATTTAGGAGGAACAAAACTCAGAGGGATGATCAATGGGAGCCGAGTGATGTTGTATAGGGCCAGTCGACCCCCGGGCACTTAAAACACACACACACACACACAGAGGAGATATTGCGCTGAAAAGATGAACATTTAACAAAGGAATAGGGCACGGAGAAGAGAATGAGTGTGCACACTCGGGAATGCCAGCACGATGGAGGAAAAGGCCAACGATCACTAAAAGCGGGAAACCATGGGAAAGAGGAAACAACGGGAAAGAAGGATATGACAAACAACCGCCAACGGATGACGGCTATCAAACTTAAATAACAAAATTGAATGACGGGACACCGTATTAATCGTGCCAACTGGCGACGGCAAGGGAATTCAATAGAAAGTACGCAGGAAGCGTCGGTTCAACTAAAATGAAAATGGGGTAACGTCTCCAAGAATTTTCACAAAATTCCTATATAATCTAGTACACGCGACTGGGAAGGTTATTGTGCCATTGAGAAAAGCATAAGACATAGAATATACAAAGCCGAGAGCGAACATTGCAGAAGTTACATAGGCCACTCCATTCAGCAAACAACAACATGAACACCATGACACCACCCAAACAGGGAAAACCAAACCAAATTGGTCGACGACCCCGAAGCAATGCCAGATCCTCACTGCAAGCACAGGGAAGCGAACACCAACCACTTCAGCCTCTAGAAGTCGTCAATGTGGATGAAATCCCATCACCAGATATGAAACCAGGAAGCCCCACACCTATTGTGGAGTAAACCCAGAATACAACACCAGTGGGCATGGACATGGATGTACCAGAAGGGGGATAGGGAAAATAGGTTGAGGAAGCAGACAATCATTCGCACTTCAGAAACCATGAATAACACCTGTGAGTTAATGGGACAGTCCCGAACTAGAAGGAAATGACTGCACCATAAATATCACACACAACCACGCTAGAACATCCATAGGAGGGAACATTGGAAGATGTCACCGACCGACCAGACGAGTATGCAGAAGAACGAACAATGAAGGCTAGAACCTCAAGTCAGCCACCACAACAGAAGAGAAAGCAGGTGGTACCAAGTTCATGGTGCAGAAAAGACACCACAACCATTGTCTTGCCGCACATTCTAGAAGGGGTACGTATAGCAGGAAATATGTTAGGACAAGTGGAGAAATTGAGGTACTCATACCATGACGTGATGGACATGGACAAGTTCCCAGAGTTCGCCAAGAAATTTTACCTACAAACTGTGGGTATAGGACCCTTTGGCGAACCAATTAATCAACCAGTCTAGTGGGCAGTCAAACTGGAAAAAAATGGGATTCTAGGCTTGTTGGACATCCCACACTTTGGGAGGGGCCAATATGCAAACAACTACGTCAAGCAGCTGATGGAAGTCACCCATGGAGGATACCTATGGCTGGAACAACTCATCTCAATAGACGTAGATATTATTGCATACATCACAGGGCTTCCATCACGGGGTGAGGATCTCTTGCAATTTCTTGAGGATAAGAAAAAGGAGAAATCATTGATCGAGGAAATTAAGAATAACTATGGTACCGAAAGGTGGTTGTGTGGAATCATAATCAATCATATTAGTGATGCCGTGACAAGAATGGCCACAAAAATTATGGCATGCAAATTACTCAGGAAATTTCACAAGGAGGAAGTCACGGTCGGGGTTGTTGCAGCTGTAGCACAATGTGCGAAGGGCACCACACTCAACTGGGCCCCTTATTTGTTGAATCTTTTCCTGGACGACTGCAAGGACGCGCAAGATCTGGGGAAAAAATTTGACTATTCATGGCTAATCATCCTAACAGCCTTGATCAAATGGAAGGAGCCAAAATATTTATTCTTTTCCACTACACCCAATCATTTCCATGGAGTGCGATACTTATCGTTGGGGTCTGCTTCGGACCCCAAGAACATAAAGGTGAATGCAACCATATTTGAAGGATATCACAGTGACCTACAGGAGAGCATCGCCAACACTTGGAGGGTGACACCAGAAAAAATCACACAATATCAGGGCATAGCCAACTTCAAAGCCACTAGACATACAATGTGGATCCTGGCACGGAAAGATCCCGACAATCAATGGCTACAATTTTGCTACTGCATCAAGGAGGCAGACATAGAGATGGACATCAAAGATTGGGATGATGAGTGGAGGATCCCAGTCCTGAATCAAGAAATGTCTGCAGGAATGAAGGAGGAGGTAAGATAGGGACAAACACTTGTCGAACAGGTAACGGTGCCCAATAAGTCGAGGACAGGTCAGAACAAGGTGAAACAGTAAAAAGGGGGGGCGTCCAAGAAAGGCACCCAAACGGGGAAGAAGAACAACACACGGGAACCATAGGTACAGGAGAAACAAACTGAGACAACATAGGGAACCACATCAAGTGTTACTCAGCAGGAGCAAGGCCAGACTAAGAGGCCAATCATCCAGATGGGGGGTGCGCTCAAGAAGGCAAAGGCACACAGAATGTCCCCAGAATACACGATCACCAAGGACGATGGGGACATGGTGGCCCAAATGTTCCAGGATCGCACAGTCGAGGATTTTGACAGTGCTCAGCGCCAAAGGGACATTATTGAGGAGGAGATGCATATATGTGGAAGCTCCTCTAGCATCTCATAGAAGCGTAGGTGACTGACAACAACATAGGAATAGTCCCATCAACATCACAGATAGGAGGCGAAGCTGGATCAAGTGAGTAGGACAGGATCCAAATGACAACACAACCGAGCTCAAAATTTCATGTCACACCCAACATGTTGCGCATGGACGAAATCATGGGGAAGACACCCCTAAATGACTTGGCCCAAATACAGATGGTATTGACGCAGATACCAACCAAGGAATTGTATAAAATGCAAGTCAATGTCACAAAGGAGGTACAGTCACGCGCATGTACAAACACAGCGGAATTGTAGCAGAGAAGGGATAATCAGGACGAGTTGGAATTGGTACTTGAGCAGGATAAGCTTGAGACCAAAGATGAAAAATACCGCGCGGATAGGCTGGAGCAAGAATTGTCCGTAGCTTATTAGAAAATCCCAAAGAGCGCGCAGATGGCCGAACTCATGGTGACATTGAAGATTGATCAAATTTTGCAAACAATCGATCAATACAGATAGGAGATCATGCACCTTCGGGAGCATCTCATACCTACCACTCCATTAGAGGTGAAAAAGTAGAGGAAGAAAGAGGAACAAAACAGATAAAGGAGATAGAGCGACAAGTCTACGTGGCAGTCGAATTTTTCGAGAAGGAAGCACAGCTTTGGATGAAGCTGGAAGAGGATCAACAGGTCTATCAGTGGGACCAGGAAGAAGAAAGGATAAGAGCAGATATCCAAGACCTCAAGCAGAGGCAGAAGACAATGCCAATCACAGAGTGTGTCAAAGGAGCGCATGATATGAAGAAACTACATGCATAATTCATAGTTGCACAAACACAGAAAAAGGAGCTCCATGCTCAAATGGAACCGCTCTAGGAGTGGGAAACATAGGTCATTTCATAGGCAAAAGAAGAAAAGAATAACATGGCACAAAATCAGGTAGAGTGTGTGGGGATTTTCAATGATGATATTGCAGCACAGGTATTGGATGCACTCAAGGAGAAGATCATGAAGGACCAAACACAAGCGAAGGATATCACAGAAAAGTTATAGGAGATTGCAGAAGAAATCGCGAAGCACACAAGGATTAGGTGGTTTGGGACGAGCTACATGTCAGTGTTGGGGGCTTGTTGGATGCAGAACGATTCAGGAAGAAAGGTTATTTTTGGAAGAGAAGCATGCAAAAGGAAAAACACAGCTGAAAGGAAAAACAACACACACACATGCATGGAAGACCTAACGATGTTAGGGTTAGGGTTTTTGGGATGAATTTTAATGGATGGTGAGCCAAAAATATAAGTAATTAGTACTTAGAGGAGAGGAGAGATGAAGATAGATGTCGAGAGAGATACACAGATACTAATATACACAGAGAGAGACAACAAAGGTCACATAGAGGAAGAGAATTGTAAGGATTGTATGAGTCATTAAGTTGGTGAGATAGAGAAGGCATGAGCGACTCGATCCCAAGGGTTAAATCGTAGGCTGAGGATCCTGATGCGATCTAGTCATCCTCACAGGGATTGAGGAGCCTGTGGGAAGGAAGAAGAACTAAGATTGTAACCATGTGCAGCATGGAGATTTCCAAACTATAATAAAATCCTTAGAGCCAGATCTTTGTGGACGTATCCCAGGAGGGGGTGAACCATGATAACATTGTGTTATGTGACTGAATGAATGTGTGTTTACATCTGATTACTTGATTAATGTTGAATGAATGAAGTAACTAAGTAAATCTGATATTCCACATGCATGCATAGAATGATTGTTATACTAGATGTTAAAAGAACTAAATAAAGGTTAACTTAGGTGCAGATCTCACTCGGTCTCAGGTTGCAAACACCTAAGTATTGCAGCCACCCATAGATCTATCTCGGGTGAGACTGCGCAGTACACTCTGTGTACTACGTTTCCTTCTAGATGACCATAGGGGTCGATAGTCTTTAAGGGATTTTGTTGGGAAGCTTCTTAGTTATGAACCGGGGTCAATCTGTAATGGTCAATAGAATCATAATCCCTCAAGACCAATAATATTAGATAGAGAAAGGGAAAAAAACCAACACAAACAATACAGGAAATAAATCAATTCAATACAGTTAGTTTAAATCTATCTTAGCTCCAAACTTATGATGAGAGGGATCAAATCACCCCAACTACAAATTTATTTTAAAGTATTAAACTTGAGGAGATGTTTTCACTTCGAGGGATTTGACCCTTTCACTTATAAATCTAGAGCTAAGATGGATCTAAGTTTTTGATAAATTTTCGGATTTAACCCTTTCAATTAAAAATATAGAGCTAAGATGGATCTAATTTGTTGATAAATTTTCACCAATCTACACGAGTTAAACAACAAATCAACAATATAGTCGTGAAAATGCCAAAATTAGGTAAATTAGATGTATTGAATTCTCAGCAATAAGCACACTTCAACCATCTTAGAAAAATATATAATTAATACTTTGCTAGAGTTT
Organism: Picea glauca; assembly: GCA_000966675.3. Classification (NCBI taxonomy): domain Eukaryota; kingdom Viridiplantae; phylum Streptophyta; class Pinopsida; order Pinales; family Pinaceae; genus Picea; species Picea glauca. Next base: position 10,329 of record JZKD02S2024644.1, on the reverse strand, counting down.
GGAAATTGTGATACAGTCACTCTAAAAATTGGAATATTGTGTGGCACCTAAATATAAATCTTTCCCTCACCTAAAATTTCTATTTATATTAAAAGTTATAGCGTATATAAATCGCTAAGTATATCCATACTAGAAAATTATGTACAACTTTTTGATGATCTATTTCAGGTGCACTTGTCATAGTCACTTTCAAGTTTTGGCTCTTAAGATGTCCTCCATCCTCTGAGAGACGTTTATCTAATCCTTCATAAATAAATAAAAGTGCAATAAATAACTCAATACCATGTGAGGAGTACTGAAAATAAAATGAGCATTAATGTAATACCCTTGTTTCCCCTAGTTTGTAAATATACCTATAATTGACCAAGAGACTATGGCAGACTAAATATGTATGAATGCTTGATTTGATGAACCCTTGTATAAAAGAGTCAATATATGAGGTTTTTTGTCCCACAAACAAGGGGGTCTCATACACCAATTTGATATCTATTTTAACTGTAACATTAAAATTAGATTATTGTTATTATTTTATTTGATCGAACTGTTTATTTATTTCATTTTATATAAAAAGACAATATTATTTTTTCGAGATATAGTATTGTTCCATATCTATTTTTTTTTTACATATAGTTGGGTTGGTTTTGATTGACATTTTGGTTTCCCCAACATTAATGTCATGGGTGGGGCCATTGCCCCCTTTCCCTTGGATCTCTTAATTATTTTTGTTTTTGCTTTTATTTTTATTTTTGTTTCCTTAACCTTATTGTTAGTTGTTATTTTTCTTTCCTTAGCCTTATTGTTAGTTGTTATTTTGGCCTTGAATGAGTTGAGATAAATTTTGGCCAAATCTCTAAAATAATAAAGTTGAACCAAATTAATATTATAAACTAGCAAGGGGTTAGGAATAAATGGTTTCCTTTGATAGGAAGTGGATTATTCTGAAGCATAAGACAATGGTGGAGCATAATATGGAGATGGTTCATAGGGAAAGTTTATCTCTCCATATTATCTAGGGTCTCAGGTCTCTAGATAAATCCATTTGAGTAAAGTAGTTGGTAACATAGTACATAAATGCATAGATACTTGACCCTATCATTCGACCAACCACATGATATTGTCCTGGAATGGGTCGGATTGAACCCACTGTGCTTGAGGAGAATTTGGGATGATGGTATATATGTAACCACACTAGAAGTACATTAAAGTCTAGTTGTTGAGCTCTCGTGATGGCCTCTTCTTCATCTATAGGTCATGCTATGATGACATCTATATAGATTCTGGGAAGCAAGGAACTTTTAAGCCATTTTAATATGATATTGGGATTTATGGGGATCTTGATCAAACCAAATGTATGCCTCCATTTTTAGATATGATCCAATATGTGTGTGGAGGTGGATTGTTTAACCAAAATTAACAAGTCTACACCATTCTAGTCATATTAAGATAGGTATTTAAAATTGCTTTAGAAAGTCCATAGTTAAAGATATGAAGGTGGTGTGTGTGTTAGCAAGAAGGTTTATATATTGTGTGGTTGTTTCCCTTATTAACATGTTTTGGAGAATCCTAAGTTTAATAGAATATTCAATGATACTATTATAAAAACACTGTAAGTGAAATGTTTTAACATAATTACTAGGGTCTTCTCCATTTTTAAATTCATACTTAGAATGTTTGAAGGGAGATTGGTGGGTATATATATCTAGGTGGAATCATGTCATATGGGATCATTTATTAACTTAGTTAAATATAAAAGGTTTAAAGTCTATATGTAACAACCTGTTTTCCCTTTCCCTCATGGTAATTATGCCTAATACTTCATATGATTATGTTTATGAAGTTTGTAATCATGTTTTGATTGATAATAACACTAGAAAAGTAATTGAGGAGGGAAGAGCCTTGAGAGTACTAGCCATGATGTCACATGTGGAATTGATGAACTGGATAGGTGAGCCGAAGATGAGATGTTTTAGTGAAGAAAATAGGGAGCTTCCTTAACAAGTTTGCATATACTTGTAAACATGAGCTTACACCTACCATTGTGCCCAGATCGTTATGGATCCATGTGACTAGTAATGGAAGTCAAATCGGTGGTTGAGGAAGTTAATAATTTCTTACAGTTTGGTCTTTTGAAGAAGGAAAGGGTCTATTTAACAATCTGACGAATAGGACACCACAGATTGCCCCTTCAGAAATTCGGAGCCCAGAACAGTAGGTCGTGTCTACAGGAAGCCACATGAATCTCGAGGGATTGGTATAAGAAGAGACCAAATGTGAAAATTCATCACCGACAGAGATATATGAAAGAGAGGAGGATAGGGTGAGAAATGAAGACAAGAGAAGAGAATGGTTACTCGTCGAAAGTGGTATTAGAAGAGAACAAAACACACAATGCATATAAGAGAGAATACTTTGAGGAAGAGTGAGTGAACGATGGGCTCGCAGGATAAGGGTGTAGTGAACAAAGGTGTTCATTAGCTTAGATTGAAGAGAAGAATAAAGTGGATATTTTTCCTTGATGAAAGTAGGAATTTCGTCCAATTTGATGATGATCACCCTGAAACAGAGAAAACATGAATCTAGACTAGATCAATAAAGGGTTGTAGCTTGGTACTTACTCGGAAAAAAATGACACTGGTAAGGGGAGATTGTTGAGGGACTGTATAGTAGATAAGGGAGTCCCTTCTACATAGGAAATATAGTTGATAAACTACATGATAAGATTATGGAAGCCCTGAGCTCAGTGGGAAGGGGGAAACTTCTTCTATTATCAGCAGAGGAAGGAGAGAAACCTTCCTAGATCATTTGAACTTGAAGAACAATTGAATCATTCCCTTGTGATAGCATGTCTAACCATGGGGGTCGTGTACTGTAGGAAGGCACTTTTCGGTATGGCCTAAGGTTGGGGGGGAAGGCATCCTCTCTCCGTCAGTTGGCTGATGATATCTTTCCAAAACAAAAAAGTGTCTAACTTGACTATTTAATGTATGGTAATGATGTAAATGTGCATTTATTTTTTGGATCAATGGAAAATATGTATGCATGTAAATAATAAATTGAATTCTTGTGTAAATATGTATGCATGTAAATGATGAATTGTTAATTCATGAATTTAAGTCAGGTCAGAATGTTTTGTATCCTTGAAAATTTTGAAGCTTTGAGAGGAAAGTTTGCAGGATATGGATAAAAAAATTGTTTGGGAGATGAAGGGAGTATTCCAGTCCCAGTGAAGTTATGGGTAGAGTAAGGAACCCCGAGTCATGTTGGAATCTCATATCCTTAAGTGGAAATCTTGAAATATATGCAATAATTTCATTTATGACGAATTTAGAAGGACCATGAAGGTATAGAGAGGTTTATGAACCCTTGAGGGTCTGGAAAGCCTTAAGGTGTCATCCTGTTAAAACCCGAAAGTGACTATGTCTCAAGCCGGATTTCTTCTTTGACACAGAACTAATCTTTGAGTTGGGATGAGTCTAAGTCATTGATTCATTTCTATGATTGTATCTCAATTGTTTGTTAGGATTATAAGTCCTTAGAATTGTCCAAGGCAGGGTTGGGAAAAGTTTCGATGACGAAAGGGGCAATAGGCCTTAGATATATCAGAGGACCCATCCTCTCCATTGGATCTACAAGATCCATTCTGACAAAGGAAAATTTGGGTTATTGATGTCGAGTTCATTTTCGTCAGGAGAAGAGTAGTTAGTTGTCCTGAAGCGGGAGGCTAGAACAATGAGCTGCTAACAACAAATTACATGAGAGCTATCAATCTGCCAAAACATATTCTGGTAGATCATAGCACTTGGATCTTAGTTGGTTGGACCATGAGAAAGAGGTCCAAAAACCTTAACCTTCACCTAAATAGAACTTGGAGATATGATCCTGATCGTTGACGAAGGTGTTGTGATCATCGTCTGATCTAGCCGAAGTAATCGTCAATATCCAGAGAAATAAAGCAGGCCTCGAAGTTGAAGTCGGTGCACTTTGACAATGATGAAGACCCTTGTAAGGTTGAAAGAGGATCATTGATCAGCGAATGGGATAGATGGAATCTCATCCATAGATTGTCGTAGGCCCCTCCTAAACATATTAGAAGAGTTTAAAGCATGGGTGTTAATCATCGTGCAAGTTAAAATCACCGACGTGATCGAATTTGTTGAGAGTCAAAGTCCGAGATCCATCGAATTTGGAGATTGGAATCATCAGAACTCAAGGATAGGGGTGACTTATGTCTTCGTGATGAATAATGAACCCCGATGACAATGAAGAAGTTTTTCGAGAGATCAGAACTGTTGAGTTGAGGATCCAAGTGGGAGGCACCACATTAGTGCCACATCATATGGCTCAAATGACAGGTATCCACGTGGCAGTGAGTTTAAAAATGTCGATAGGTCATAACTATGGATCTTGAGCTCAGATTGGGGAAATATTATAGTCATTGGAAATATCTCGATGATCATAATCCAATTATAGGATGCATTCTTCGAAACGAAGCAAGTCGAAGAAGAGGAAATTTTGACATCCCACTAGCCTAAGTGAGGGTTAGGGGGTTGGGTTTGTCACGGAGTGGTATGAGAGCATATTTTTAATTCTAGGCTTGAATGGGCCACTGAGGCTGCTTAAAACTATTTTGGAAAATTTTAATGATGTCAGGCACGAATATTTTAAATTGTTGATGTGATTGCTAACAAGGGTTGTTGTTTCATCACGTAGGACATACTAAAGGACAAGAAAAGGTGAATGGTGCAACATATCATGGAAGACACATCACATTTCATAGATGAGGAATTTGATGCTCAGAGGGATAGATAAATCCCTCTATATTTGATGGCCACTGCTAGAAGCATGAAGGCAGATAATGAGAGGATCATGAAAGCTTAGGACGAGCATGCATAATTGAATGTATTATTACTACAGAGTTTGTATGAAATCTAGGATCACCTTCAACAAGGCCCCAATAACGGAGAGTTGCAATAGTCAAAAAATTTGAAGGCCCCAGTAGATGTCCAAAGGCATGGATTAATTCATAGCAATGTGGGGAGAAGTTCTTCCAAGAAGCGATACCTGGATGCCAAGAAGAGCAAATTTGGTAGAAATGTTTCCACAGAGTCATCTAGTGTGAATATTTCTTCTGAATAGTTGCCTAGTAGTGACATTGGAATGGATGTTCCAAAGAGAATCAAGAGAAGGCATTCTCATAATTCTATGACTAAATAATTCAAGAAGGATAATTTTCCTACCTTTGACGGAGAAATTAAGAAGGGAGAAGAATCTGAGGCATGGATATTTGGTCTGAAGAAGTATTTTCAGGAACACAATTACTCTGAGAATACCAAGGAAATAATTTACATTTTCAATCTAAATGGAGGCACCTCCATTTGGTGGGAGGACCTCAAGGAAATCAAATAATTGAAGGAAAGAAA
>JZKD02S2024643.1:519645-533520 GCA_000966675.3 Picea glauca | reverse complement strand
TTCTCATTAAACTATAAAAAACCTTAAAGGTAATCATAAGATTTTAAGAGTCTTGTTATCTTGCAACATGTAAAAAGAACTACGAAAATCCCTCAAAATCCCTTCCTCTTAATGAAAAATGCACACATAATAGTAAAATATTCAAGGAATTCATAGCCATCGATAACTAAAAATCATGATGATAGCCTACACTCAAGCACTCACAAAACCCTTTCAAGTTTTAGGCAAAGTGTTGAATCTCTACATTACATGGTAAAATTACAAATCTCACATGAAGAAGCTTCACCCATGATGAAGTAGATCTCATTGAAGGGCACATGCATGATCTCTACATTCTATACTAAAGCCACCAATTATGCAAAATAGAGGTTCCATACACATATTGCACATCCCACAAGAAGAAGCTTAGGAATAAGCTATGCATAACCAAGAAGAAGGTGACAGACCTAGTGAAGTGTAGGTAAGACATACCAACCATCACCTTCCCAAGTCCTTGTCATAAAACTAGGATTCAAATTATTAGGCTCTCAAAATTTTCTCTTCTTTGTAAAATAAACTATTTTAGCCTCTAAAAAATATCTCAAAACATTGGGAAAATTCATTACATTTGTTTGCTTCCACCAAGGAGAGAGATACTTTTCACAATTTATCCTTTTCCTAAAAATATCATACTAATACTAATACTATAGGCAAGAAAAAACCTTCTAAAGATAAATTTGTGGGAGTGACTTAAGTGAAGAAGTTAAATTGCTTCCTATAACTAGATTTGGGTAAGAATTTAGGTAGGAAGGAAGTTGACTTGACCTCTATCCCTAGAGGATATTACCTGGGGTTAAGCCTTTCATGGACATGACCATCCACTAAGTGGGGAAGTACATGGGGTTTCTTGGGAGATATTACTTCACCGGTTCTTGGAGTTAAGTCTCCCTTGGACATGAGGGTCCACGGTTTACCCTGTTTACCATCCACTAAGTGGGAAAGTACTTGAAGTTTCCTGTGAGATATTACCTAGCAAGAAAAAAGGAGGTTGACTTTGTCCACTTATTAACTTAAATAGATTTTGTGATTAATGTCCACTTATTAACTTAAACCAATTTTGTGATTAATGGTAGGGAATAAGTGCAAAAAAAAATATTATAAATTTATTTAGTGGTTTATGATGGCTTTTAATGGTTTAATATGAATTGACTTAAAAGGTGGACAAATTGAAAAATTTAACTATAAGTCAAGGAAAAATTCCTACCAAATTTAAGCGACAAATCCCATGGAAAAATAAATGAGTTTGTCCACTTATTCTATTTATGATGACTTCTACTAGATAAGAACCACTCTATAAAAATGCATATTAACTCATACTAAGTCTACACGTCATCTTCCAAAAATTCAAACCAAAATATGGGTAATAATACCATCCTTATGTAATAACAACTCCTCATTTCCATCAATCTCTAAACCCCCTTTTAGATAAAGTTCAAGAAATTACCCTAAATTATCATATTTTTACCGACGTCCAAATCCTCTTCCATACACTTTTTTATATATAGTTACGCTAAAAGGCGTACACCTATTGATAATGGGCACAATTAATCACCTTTTAATCTAAAATTTTATTCTTATGACTAACCATTGAAAAATTAAAAAATTACCTTATTTACTTTTTCACATTTACTTTATATAATTAAAAAATTACTTTTCTAACCATTGATTAACAGGTTAATTGATTAAAAAAAATTAATATATATAAAACTTTGCATTGCAAGCATTTGTAATTGGACACAGTGTTAACTACCGCAGTGATAGCTGGATGTAGTGAAAATTGGGTGTCGTTTCAACTAGCATGGCGTTTCAATAGCCGATACCTTTCAGCTTTTTCTAGCCGCGAGTCGGCTGTGCTAGAATAGATTCATTTTAACAATTGCTATTTAATGTGTTGTATGTGAAGGAGAGGAGGAGACTTTCTTATTATAAAAGCAATTCCTTCTGGAAGTATTGACACAAGAAGTTGAGATAAAATTCACATTAGCCTTGAATAAAAGGCGAGCAACAAACATCCTTTCCTTTTGAACCTCTTCGACTTCTCAGGTATGTTTTCGACCTTCTACAGCGAGATAAATTTATGTTGGTAGAGCAGAGAACCATTTTTCCCGGGGTTGCACGCGTACTTTGGAAACTTTGTTGCTAAGTGCTTGATAAATTTAAGTCAGTGTTATTCCAGCAATGGATGTAGCTTTGGACAGATTGTCCACACTGCCAGACAGCCTCCTTTTTCCCATCCTTTCTAAACTCTCCTTTCGAGAGGTAGTCCAATGCTCCGTCCTCTCTAAAAGATGGAGATTTCTTTACAAAGAAATGCCCAATCTCGTCCTCTGTCCATATGTTCTCATACCGCTCCGTCTCCAGCCTCCCACACCCGATCCCCAATCCATGGCAACCGTGGAGAATATAATATCCAACATATTGCAGTCGCATTCGTCAGATCTGATGGGCGTTAGTCTCACCAACGACACCGCCCCTTGGAATCCCACTCCCATATATTCAATCCCATGGCAGTTTACCCGCCCAAGCGTATCCAATTGGTTGCAGTGCATTTCCAGAAAGAATGTCGAAAAGCTCATTCTCAGAGATTCTACAACTAGGGAAAGCCCGGTCCCGGAGGCCCTTTTTTCCTGCAGTCGTCTCACTCATCTCAAACTCTACAACTATATTCTCACACGGATTCCAACCCAATTCGCCGGATTCAATCATCTCTTGTTTTGCACCTTCATGTCCATCGAACTGACAGATGACTCTTTAGCCATCTTTATTTCCCAGTGCCCTCTTCTTCTGAAACTTCACTTACAGGAATGTGTTGGCTTGCGGAAGCCCGTCATTTCTGCTGTCAAGATTACACATTTAAATCTGTCTCTTCATGGCGTCGAAGTTTTGAATGTGAAGTGCCCCAAACTTACATTAATCAGCAACTGGAGAGAAGTAAAGGACTTGACAGTGAATGAAATGTCATTTCACGAGCTTTCCCCGTCTGTCAAAGGGCTGGAAATGAATCGTGGAAATAATTTGACTACCTTGTGGTTGGGTTTATCTCCGAGCCGTGAAGGAGAATACGGTTGTTCGGCAAACAGGCTTCTTCAGATAGTGGGAGGTTTGAAATCATTGAAGGAGCTTCATATCGGTTTCAGGTTTCTCTTTGGAAGGCGACTGCTGGCTGTTCCTATTCTCAACCTACTTGGGAGGCTTCCCAATCTCGAGCATTTTGGCCTCAAGGGATCCTTGGCTTTGGTAAGAAAATAATTCTCGTCTTTTTATTATTGGTATTTAATTATTATTATCGATATATATCCACATAAGCCTTGAATGTATTAAGAATCAGCCCTTTAATTTATTATACATCAAAGCATACATACACGTTTAAATGATTTTAGTTTCTGAGTATTAGGTTTTGCATGTAGAGGGAGGAGTTACCGAGAAATCCAGTGCCATCGTATTTAATTTCTCCATTAGCTAATCTTCAGTCATTAGAAATACGCATCAACGAATGTGACCAGACAGAAATTGGTTTCTTGGGCTGTCTGCTTCAAAGATCTCCTAACCTCAAAAACTTTAAATTACGCTTTCCAGAGGAGTCTGAAGGTAAACCAAATAAATGGTTTAAGGAAAAATGGGCGAATTTGAAGGAAGCTCATGTACAAGGAAAGATACCTGAAAAGATATGCGAATTTCTCTTTTATATCTGACCATTCTTTTCACTATGCCAAGATTACGTACACCAGTTGGTGATATTAAAATGGACTGCTAAGTAACAATGGTTGGACAAGATTGTTATAAATATAATTTTTGTTGTTCATATTATGAACGGATGAACAGAGACACTTTATGATTATGTACTCTAGTAATTATTATATTGTGATATTTAAATGGATTGGTAAGTGACAATGGTTATTATATTGTGATATTTAAATGGATTGGTAAGAGAAAATGGTTAGAAAATATGGTTAAAAAATGATTTTTGTTGTTAATATTACGAAAGTATGAGTTATTAGGTTTATTCTTTTTGTTGTTAATATTACAAAAGTATGAGTTATAGTAACAATTATATTGTGATATTTAAATGAATTGGTAAGTAACAATGGTTATTATATTGTGATATTTAAATGGATTGGTAAGAGAAAATGGTTAGAAAATATGACTTTTGTTGTTAATATTACGAAAGTATAAGTTATTAGTTTTATTCTTTTTGTTGTTAATATTATGAAAGTATGAGTTATTAGGGATTTTTGTTGTTAATATTACGAAAGTATGAGTTATTAGGTTTACTTGTGTTGGTTATATTAACATATTGTCTAATCATTTATTTAGTAAAATTTTGCTGACCTTGATTCAATTTTCAGTTTGATTCATGTGAGTTTGGTGAATGGCATTTTTAATATTTTTTGTCTACTTAAGTTTATATTTATATGTATTAGAAACTAAATAAAGATAAAATTGTTATCATTATCAATTTGTGTGTGTATATATTGGTTTTATTTGAAAATAAACACATTATTAAATCATAATTATATCTCAATAACCTCCTAAAATCATTCGAGAAATCTATTCACTTTCAAAAAATCTATTCGCTTAGAAACATATTTTACTTGGCAATAATCTCTACAATCTCTACAGTAACAAATTTATGTGACTAAATATTAACAAACAAGACAAGTACGATTTACCTTTTTAAATAATATAATTTTAATAAATTTAAGAATCCAAATGAAAATTTCTCTAAGTGAATAATATCTCAACATTCTAGCCGCTGCTGTTTGATGTACATAGTAATCTTTGCAATGTTGCTAGCTATTTTATAACATGAATATTTTGCAACTATACACATTTTTATTTTCTCTTCATAATTGCAACTATACACATTTTTATTTTCTCTTCATAAGTGAAGTATGAGAGTGGTTTATAGTTGGTACAAACTAATCATGGTCTTTATGGAGATGGATTTTGGTAAGGTAACTTTTAATGAATTATCTTATTGAATGAATACGTTGTGAGTGTCATGCTGTAATAAATTGTTTTTAATGAATATTTCTAGTGAAGATCTAGGATAATTATTATATTAAATTCTTTGCAATAAGAGAGTTGACCTCTTTTATCTTTAGTCCAAATAAGTAGTTGTTTGGTTGTTTAGATACACTGTGTAGTTGTTTGGTTGTCCCACCTTTATCATTATCATAAATTACAACTTTTCTCTACCATGTTAGATTATCCTTAACATGATTGTATAATTGGGTTATCTAAGGATTAACTACAAAATCAACTATTGACTATGTGGTTGGACCTTATAATGAATCCAATCTACAATCAAGTTAAGAATGGTGGAATGATACCAAAACTTAATAATCATTTATTTTAGGTATCAGCTGGTCATCCTTAACTTGATTGTATATTCTAGTCATCTCAAGGTTAGCCACAAAGCTGATCATTGACTATAATGAAGTTAAGGATGGTGGAATGATACCAAAACTAAATAATCATTTATTTTAGGTATCATTCGGTCATCCTTAACTTGATTGTATATTCTATTCATCTCAAGGTTAGCTACAAAGTTAACCATTGACTTTGTGGTTGGATCCTTGGATGACATGAATCTACAATCATGTTTAGTTCAAGTGTCATTTCGTGAATCTTAATCTCAAATATATACATATAATATTAGTGTACATGATGGAACAAATTAAATTTTTAAGAATGTTTATGTTGCATTATTATGTGAAATAAAAATATAAATTGATAAACTAACTTTAGTAATTGAGAAATTAATTCAAAAGGAAAAGATAAAGAACAAAGATACATTTAGCTGAATGGAAATTTTTTCTAGTTGAATAATATCCCCAAACACTTTAGCTGGTATTTTATAATTTTCAGTTGAATAATATCCCAACACTTTAGCTGGTATTTTATGTTATTTGGGTTTCTGTGGCTTCCTCTTCTTTTGGGTTGGTGAAATCTCTTATGATAATGCTCACTTTTCATGTGCATAGTAAGCTTTGCAATGTTGCTAGCTATTTTATAGCATGCAAATTTTGCAACTATATACATTATTATTTTCTCGTCATAAGTGAAGCATGGGAGTGGTTTATTGTTGGTACCAACTAACCATGGTCTTGATGGGAGATGGATTTTGGTAAGGAAACTTCTAATGAATTGTTTTGTTCAATGAATACGTTTTTTTTTTTTTTTTTCTAAAAGAAAAATGGCTCAAGATTATATTGATATATAAAAAATTTTACATCGACAATAAAGGGATCCTAAGATGATGGGTCTAAAGTGTTGGCAGCACAAAATAAAATCTTTGTCTTCACAACAATGGAAAAAAGGGGGCCCCGGAAAGATGTGAATTAGACCTGAAAAGTAAGAAAATGACTCCAAATCCAAAGGGAGATGTCAAAACAGGGATAGTGACCAAAAAACACTTTTCCAGCAATGTTCTTCCTTTTTTTTTATTTTTCTTTTTTTAAAGAAATTTATAGTTTGTTGAGGTCCTTCCAATCCATTGATCCAAGTGAAAAAAAACAAATTACCCTTGGGAGCTTGGAGGGCTCTTTTGGAAAGTCTATTAGCTTATTCGTTTGTTTCCCTTTATATATGTTGATAGTAGGTTCCTTGGAAGTTTTTCTGGCGCTTCCAACCTTCAATTTTAGTGGCATGTAGTTTTCCTTTCCATTGTAGCCACTCGATAGTGACCTTAGAATCCCCCAATAAAAGAAGATGGTGTAAATGCAAGCCATTTTCCATTATGAAGGTTGCCCATGCTCCATCTAGTTTGACCTTCGTATTGGAGCCATCTCCACAATTGAAGAACCATCTCACCTCCGACAAATTAGGAATTTTTAAGGTTTCCCCAACACCACAAGTTGTTCCCCCATTAAGCGTCGTCAAAAAAGTCAACAAATATCCATGAAAATGAGTAATCAGACTCAATCTTAAAATTCTTAGTCTAAGTTTTGTTTGAATGTAGGAGAGCAAATTTAAAGTTCTATGAGTGATGACACTAGAAGAAGGAAGTTGACCTTCGAATAAAGCTTTGTTGCGCTCATTCCACAAGAACCAAAAAATAAGGACTAACAATTATTTTGGTGCAGCTATGTTATGTGTCCAATTGTCCATGCATTCATTTAAATTCTGCCCCTTTCACTCCAAATTTAATTTCAGAAAATTAATACACAAGTTCCAGGTCCCTTTTGTAAAATGGCAATGGATGAAAAGATGTGCGCTATCTTCAGTTGTTGTTCTGCAAAAGTAGTAGAAGCCAGTTACCACCCATCGCTTTTTTAATAAGGTATCACATGTGAGAATGCTTTGGTCTGCCGCCAACCTGAAGAAGAGTATAATCTTTAATTGCATGTTCCACTTTCAAAGTTTGAGTTTCCATCCGTGAAGGTTTTGTAGGGAAAGTAAAGATAAAATACCCTTCTAGTAGTTTCTAACCGAGATTTCAGCTGATGAGTGGCCTCCATTCCATAGTAATTTGTTCTTTTTAGCTTGTTGGAATGTAACCCCTGCCTGTTCAAGTCCAGTCGTGTAATTGTTTCATTATAATGCTAGATCTCCCACAAGTCCGAGGTCCCCAAGACTCTTCCAAATCTCAATCTGGGTTATAATATTCATGCATGCTGATGCTTGTGACAGTGAGTGAATTCCCGTGAGCTTTAAAACAGTTAAGAGTTCCTCTGAGATTCGCACTCTGTCCCCCAAATCTAAAATAAAATATCGGCGCACTTTCACTTGTAATATAGATCTTGGTCGCCAGCTAGTCCAATGGTTAATGACTGGTAAAGCGTGCCTTAGACTTGTCCAGATTTTTGAGGCTGGATAGTGCTGATGTGAGTGGTGCCTAATCCAGTCAATAATCAAGGAGTTGTGTAGATATTTGTCAATTATAACTTGTTTCCAGATACCGGGATGAGTTAGAAATCTCCACAGAGTTGACGCGATCAATGCGAGATTAAAAAGAGGAAGTTTACGAAAACCATATCCTTCTTGTTTTTTGGTTCTGGAGAGGACCTCCCATCTACACAGATGGTACTGATGTGATTCCTGGTGGCCTGTCCATAAAAATTGAAATGAAACATTAAAATTCTGAGTTTATTTAAGATCAAGCGAGGCAGAGTTTCTAGGGACATCCAAAAAAACGTTTTGACCTTCCAGAACTGACTTTAAAAGTATATATCGCCCTCCCACTGACAGCCATATGTTGCTCCATTCGTTAATTTCATTTTTCATCCTTACCACCAGCCAATTCCAATCAGAAGTACGTTGAGTCCTTGTCTTCAAAAAATAGCCAAGATACCGAAACCCCGAAGAAAGTTCGTTGAAGGTGTATGGAAGAATGTATTTGTAAGAAGACAGTTCAGTATCTAAAATGCCTTCATGATGTACTGTCGATTTCAAACGATTGACAGTCATACCCGAAGCTTTGCAGAAACTAATGATAAGTTTGTTAATTACTTGCCATTCAGCATTTCAGAGAGGATCGCCTTGGATAAAATGAGTATGTCGTCCTCAAAGAGGATATGTAAGATTCTGGTTAGTCTGGATACCTAAATCCCCAAAAAGAGACTATCAACAAAGTTTTGTTTTAATAATCATAATCCTGTATGTGCTTGCCTTTCAGAAAACCTAATTCTTAACTAGAGATCCTTCCAGAAAGTATAGGTATCAATCAGTTTTCTATGAGTTTAGAAATAATCTTATAACACAGGTTGCAAAGTGAGATAGGCCAGTAGTCATCAAAGGAAATAGGTTTATTCGCCTTTGGTAACAGGGTCAGAAAAGTAGCGTTTATACCTCCATATATTGTTCCCGGTCTTCTTGAATCTTCAACAAATGCTAAAAGATCCTCCCCAATCAAGTCAAAGAAGAAGATGAAAAATTCACTGATCCATCCATCTTGACCAGAGCTCTTTTCCTTTTTGAAATGGAATAAAACTGACTTCAGTTCTTTAATAGTAACTGGATGGTAAAGAGCATGAGAATCCTCCTCGTTGATCATCTAAGGGAAAAGATCGATCAACTTACAAAGTTCAACTATATCTGGGGAGATAAAAGCTTTGTAAAAAAATTATAAAAAGAGGTTGCTTCTTTCTTTAATAAAGCCTGATCATTAATCAACAAGTTGTTTTCATCTTTGATGTCCCAAATGAAATTTTTATTTCTGTTTGTGGAGTCCACATTTCGAAAAAATTTACTGTTGTGATCGTCGCTAGCCATCCAGAGAGCTCTGCTACATAGTCACCACTTTTCTTCTTCTTGGCGAAGTAAAGTGTTTCTCTAGAATTCTAGGTGTCTCAAACTGGTTTCAATAACTTGATTGTTTGGTTCCCCCAAAACTTTGGTAGTGAGAATTTTGATTTCGGTTTCTAGAAATACCATCCTATCTTTATCCTTTTTTGTTTTATCTTTATGCCAAATCTTTGTGTGTTGTTTCAATACTTTTAGTTTCTAGACTAATTTCCTACTATCATTCCAGACTTCTTTTACAATGTCTACATAAGCTTTATCTTCGAGCCAATGCCCATTGAATTTAAAAGGAAAGTTTTTGTGTTTTGGCGGCAAGTCCAACTGAAAGAAGATGGGAGCATGATCTAAAAAGAAGGGAGATTCATCCCAAGTTCTATAGTGACTGATTGTAGAATGTAGTTCTTTTGAGACCATAAATATGTCAAGCCTCCTGGAGATCACGTTCTATCCTAAGCTCCCATTGCGCCAAGTGGGCATGAGCTTGGGGGGTTTGATGTCTATGAGATTTTTGGAAGCGAATAAATATTTAAAAAAAACACAAAGCCGGAAGGATTCGCTTCCCAAGCCTCATCCAAATCAAGAATGATATTGAAGTCACCAGCCACAATCAAATTATTGGCAGACAAGATACCACTATCTTTTACTTTTGTCCATAAGGTTTTCCTAGTTGTGCAAGGGCCATAGACATTAAGTAAATTTAGTTACCACTTATCTACTATGATGAAACCTATTAACAAAATTCCCCCCACAGAAAGAAAGGGGGTCATATCAAGTGAACTTGGATCTAAATTTACAAGGAGGCCCCCAGAGGTGCCTACTGCATTTACTGAACAAATGGCCCATGAAGGGCGAAAACCAAGGAAGAAATCCCTAGCTTTCTGGGATGGAGCCAGAGTTTGTTGAAGGAAAACAATTTTGAGGCTCGTTTGCTCCATCAAACGACAGAAGGAGGTAGGTATGAGGGTGCCTCCAATCCCTCTAATATTCAGAGAGAGAAGTAACATTACTTTTTCCTCGCCAGGTCTTTCAATGCTCTAAGAGGCCCAATATTTGTAGAAGTAGAAATCTCAGAGGTCTGTTTGGTTGACTGTGAGAGTTTTTTCTAGCTTCTTCTAGTTTTGATTTGTGAAATTTCTAACGTGATGCCGCTCGACCAAGAAAATATTTTTTCTCCTCCGCCCAATTTGTTCTTCTAACTTGAAGCCTTCGAAGCACCCAAGGGCTCAAGGATTCTCTTTCCCAAGTCTGTTTTAAGTAGTGAAGTTTCTTTGATCTCCCAACCATTGGATACCAAGGAGTCAAGAATGTGTTTGAGTTCAGAAGGATCTTCCTTTGGTTCGCTAAAACCAGGCAGAATAATAGTCTCGAGAGCCTCAATCTATGGGAAGGTGGAGGGAGAAACTGGGAGAAGTGGAAAGTTCAGGGGAGAGTTAGGAAGTAGAGGGGAAACAAAGATTGAAGGATGAGGAGGGATCTACCTTGACGCTGAGGAAACAAAAAAGGGAGACACTGTAGAGCTAGTGGGAAAGGAGGTAGGATCTCCCATAGAGCTAGTGGGAAATGAGGTAGGAAGAGTGTGAGGGTAAAAAGTAATAGTCTCTGGAATTGTAGATTTTGTCACTTCCTGAGAAATGGGGATATTAGAATTAGTAGTAGGAAAAGGATCATTTCCTCCTCTCTTAGGCAAAGGACGAGGCAAGCAATCCATGGAATCTAGGGTTTGTTTTTCCCACAAGGTTAAAGAAGAGTAAAGAGAAGGGAAAAAGAAGTGTATCTTACCCGAAAGAGTGTCCACATTCTCCAAAGGTGAGTCTGAGAAAGGTGGACTAAGATTAGGGGCAGTGCCTTGTGAATCTACTTCTATCATATATTCTGGTGGGTCTTCCTGAAGTACTATGTCTCCCGACTTGTCCTCTGTTAGTTTCCCTTTGTAGTCTCTCTGGAGATGTCCTGTGCAATGACACCAGTTTGATCTGAAGGGAATCCCCCTGTAGTCTAGTTTTTTTTCTAGTGTCGACCATGCCAATGAATGTCTAAGACTTCAGGAATGAACTCAAAAGCCTTTCTAAAATGTCAAAGTGAAATCTATTTGAAATCCTATAAAGAGACATAGTAGATATGACAAGCTCTTAACAACTAGAATTTTCCCTAGAACATTAATCAAGCTAAACCACCTTTTGATTTTGGGAAAATACAAATATGCGAAGGTATCATGGGTATCCCTCTCACTGATATATTTTTTCCAAAGGAATGACCTCAAAAGACTTTCTAAAATGTCAAAGTGAATTTTATTTCGAATCCTATAAAGAGACATAATAGATATGACAAGCCTACTATATATTAGAAATAATTGAGAATTTTCCTACGAAGAGGATGTCATTATATTGCTAATAATATAACTTAGACTTCTAACAAGACTGGTTGTTGAGCAACAAGTCCCTGCCCAAAAGTCTGGAAGATTCGAGTAACTGTTCGAGTTAAAGTTCCATCACCAATGTAAAGTTATTTCCACATTTTCACATATGAGATATCACATATCTCTACTTGTTAATATCAGCTCTACCTGGCCATGAACAACCATATCTACCTAGCCATTCATGAAAAAAAAAGAATAATTTATTGTTAGCCTCCAGTAAAAATAATATTTATATTATATAGCCATAGAGATGTGTTAATTTGAATATATATGTGGTTCATACATGCACCTGCTTCTCCATGCATGAGTGCAACAAACAATCTGATGATATAGTGAGTGCATGGGTTGTTGCTTTTTGAGGTTGAACGGGATGTTGATGCACCACCTGTGGCTAGCATCCTTTCTTTCTGCTAATCCTTTAGTGTATAGAGACTTGTATATCAACAGATGTGATTATAATTTGTATATCATACTTAAGTAGCTCTCAGCTAAAGTGCATGCATCTTCTTCTCTAACTCTCTTAGAAAGAGTTATTATTTCTTAGCACATTTCATTCTAGCTGATGTGGGATTGCCTATATGCAACAACCAAAAAATATGATGATGGGAAGACTGAATGGACATTGACTCAATTGGTGGTTTCCCAATCTTTTTTTATGGCTTTTCATTGTTTATTTACTTTGAAATGCTATACGTCCCAACCCCCTTGGGATGGTTGTCAATTCTAGTCCAAGTTATCAGTATAGCCATTGTTCAATCAGTCCCTAATATCATATATAATAAGTTACAAAACTAGACTGACATTTTGGAAATTATGTTTACGATGAAAAATATAATTAAACGAAAATGTTTTTATATTTAAAAAAATTCAAGTATAGCCACATATGTGTTTTTCATGCAAATTGTTGACAGGTCGCATTTCAAACTAAGAACATCTGAATAACAAAGATTTGAACCGGGAGAAAGAGAAAGATATTTTCTCATTTCTAAATCTACTCGGTGAAATGAAGCAACCCAATTCGCTTCATCTTAAAGTTGCCTCACCTACCCCTCAAGATTGTCTGAAACTAAAAGAACAAGATGTCTATACAAAGAGCGGTGTCGAGAATAGCAACTCTCCTAAATGTATCATTGTATATTATGAATGGAGGGCAAAAAACGATCCTTTTCGATAGATTCAGAGGCGTCCAAGACAAGAAATCGAAAGAATGAGGAGAGCCAGGGTCTTTAGTTGAGCTAGATTCCCCCCCCCCTTTATGGTTAAGGCAAGAGCCAACCCACCTATAAGATATAAGGTGGTTGTAACTTATGATATACAGCAATACACACTAATGGTGGTGATTTTCCTATATGCACCAGTTGTCCATTTCATCATTTGTTTGTGCTCAAACCTCATTAGTGTAGGCACTTTTATTCATATTCGTATTTCTCGCGATTTGTTTTGGAGGAGATTTAGAAATCCACAGGCAAGCATGCAGAAGATGTTAACTTTATATGTGTTTTGCATTACTATTATCATTACAGAGGTGGTGTGTTTTGTCTGGCTTTATGTGGAGGAGAAGAGAGGTTACAAGTATGAATCTATTATGGGAGACCCTGGAATGAAGAGTGAAAAGCCAAGGGTTCCACTAGAAGAATGGAACATCTGCAATGAAGTCGGGTAGGAGGCTCTTGGAATGGGTAGCCAAAGGAAAGAGGACTGCGCAGACGGTTTTTTCACTTTACTCACAGGTAATTAATTAATTACATTACGCACACATATATATTCAATTAATTGGATTTTCAAGATGCCAAATAGTCACAATGTCGATTCTTCGACACTAATCTGTCCAATAATTCTGTCAAAGTGGGATATGGAGTTGGAATTATGTTTATTAAAAGGACATGTGGTAGCTGTGGTTGTTCGAAAACACAGGTATTCCAACAGAGGACGAACACCTTCAGTAATCCACTCACATAACCAGATCAAAGATCAACACACCGATGTTTTCACATGGTAAAACCCCTACGGGGAAACATCCACGGCCCCAGCCAACGCGGCCACTTGGAGCAGTTTATTAAATGCAAAGAAAAAGATTACAGAGAGTTTTTACAAGAGAGTTTCTCACAATCGATCATCGGCAAATGACCCTCCATGCTCTTTAAATAGAGATCATGGACCAATCGGGTGTTAAG
>JZKD02S2024643.1:494799-505741 GCA_000966675.3 Picea glauca | reverse complement strand
AAATATAAAGAAGCAATTTGTACCTTTTGTGTATGTGGCACATTATGTAGATCAAATAATTGTTCCATCTGAAGTATCCATGTGATAGGGTCCTTGCCATCAAACTTCCTCATATTGATCTTAGGAACGTGGTTGGTATTAAAACCAAGGTTAGAGTTTCTCCATTCTTAATTCACCTTCCTTATGTCCCCATCATGAATTTCATGGGATGCATTTTCACTTCCAGGTGTCCTCTATGTTACAGAATTTTTCAATACTTCCATGATCTCCCCTTTTCAAGCATCCATCTTACTATTTATTGCCTCAAACTTAGCTTCTGTTGAATCCATCATCTCTTGTAGTTCATCATTTTTAATTGTCTTCTTTTGTAAATCATTTATGTCCCTATCCATTTCTTCACCTTCATCAAGAGTTCAAGTAGGATTTTATGAAGTCTTATTTGGTGTAGAATTTCCCTTTTTGGGTGGCATGTTGGCCAAGTATCACTTTTGAACCTTGATTTTGAGGTGCTTCTGCTAGGCAATCTTTAATCTGTTGCATCTCCCAAGTTTTGTCCCTTCTGGGTATTAAACTTGCTTTTTTTTAGTTATTTGATATTTCTTCTCTGGAATGCCATAAGTCTGATCAAAATTGGATGTGCCAAGTGGAATTTATGGTAACTTCTCCACAACTTACTGATTTTTGGCCTTTCCAGGAGATCCCACTTGTATAGCATGCCCCGCACAAAATAATTGATATAAAATTCTTAAACATGTACCAGAAATGATACAGACTATCCACTATCCAATGAAACTAGTCTCACTCAATTTGGATACTCTAGGAAGAATTTATGATTATTTTACCTAGAACACCTTCTTGAGACTAGTCAATAGGACTAGTTAGATATCCTATCTTACACAGGGTGTATCTACAAATGTAAGATGACCCATAAAATGAAATTTTTACCACATATACATTACTAATTTATGTGAATATATTCCAAAGTTTAGGATCTAAAATGTTACATAAAAAATTTTATAGCGAAAATTATGCAATGACTTAGTTCAGGATGATTCGAGAACCCTATCTTGCACAGGATGTATCTCCAAAAGTATAAAGCCTCAGGAGATGAAATTTTAACCCAACATAACTTGATCCATCTACTAAATATCATCCAAGACATTCCTTATGAAACTTTGTATAAAAAAGGTTATAGAAAAAATTCCAAGGTGTCTCAGATGCAGCAGTGAAACCCCAAGACCTTGAGCTCTGATACCATATGTTAAGAACCAAATATCAATATAGCATAGAAAAACCTTAGAATAAGTACTCAACTCCTTGAAAAAGAGATAATTTCAGATAATAATCCTCTTCGATGGGGAAATCTCCTTTTACCCCACACAAATGTTCAAGTACAAGATGATTCCAAATAAAAATGTCTCTTTGGTATATATAGGATACTAGGAGGTATAATTACAACTAAGGGAATAAATATGACATAAATAAAATAACATTACTAATGTAATATGCCCCAATTAAGGGGCAATGAGCCAATATTAGAGATTAAAAATGTTCAGGAAATTCGCACCGTCCGACATATCCTAGGCGATGAAAGTGATCAGGATCAATATCCAGCTGAAGTGGAATTTGTATCCTTGATCTTGGGCTTCTCTACAGTCGAGTTCTAGTTGGTTTACCAAGTACTTCACCCAATTCATTTGATGTCCTTCTGTGCACTTCCATGCGAGGTTGACTACGAAACCAATGACTTGGGTTGGTCGATTCTTGCGTACTAACTTCCCTGCAATTAATTGATAGGCGAGGTGCACTGCACCACTTTGCATAGAATCTACCTTGTAGCCTCACATGACCTTCTAGACATATCCATAAGTGTATTTGATCTTCTGGGCGAGAGAACAATCCATGGTCTTTCTAGGGTAGAAATCCTTTGGGTCAGGGCCTTGCATACTCAAGCCCGTGATCCAATTTATCAATGTCAGATCCACTATTATGCGACAGTTTAACCATAGATAACCTCCATGGTAACAAGAAAACAACAATTTGACACATGCATTCACCTCCTGGTTTCGTCCGAAGAGTGGAATCTTCATAATGTTCAGCAAGGTGGACTATGCGAGGTTCTGGGTCCATGACTGGGGGACAATCTTTGAATTATTTCCCTTTGTTCTAGTCAGGTACTTATGTGGAGCAAGGATGTTATAGACCTTCCTGTCGCCAAGGTTGAAGTCGCTAAACTTCAATGCTGAAATCTTTTATTGATTTGCGTGAACTATGTGTATCCCCTTCAGGAGGTACGTAGTGACCAAAGGGTACTCAAAGTCTCTAGGTACGCTTTCATGATTTACAACACCTCTCAGGGGTGGTAGATAGGTGGGTAATATGCTCAGAATCAACTTAGCATTCGCGAGGTCATCCCTATGTCTAGTTCACTTTTCATCTACTAGTCGAGATGGTCTAGCTTGAGAAATGGATGGAGAGGCTGGAAGCTCTCTCGTCGATGTTTCTTGTACACCTGTAGACACTCCTCTTTCCAAAATGACTCTCTCAGTCATCTAGTCGAGGCAAACTTATGTTATTGATTCTTCAACTGCGGTAAAATAGTCGAACATATGTGCTCGGGATTAAAAATTATCGAGGTCACGATGAATTCAAACACTACACTAAAATAAAAAAAAGGAGCGCAATGACCATTGTATAAAATTCACTTAGTCTATGGACTCAAATTCTCATTTAGAAAAAGTGTTCTTCGTGCATGGTGCGACGAGATAAATAGGCAGCTTGGCAATGGTTTCTTGTAATGGGTATGAAGCCTCATTAACTCTTGTTCTATCTATTATGGAGTTTTCCAACGGTCTGGTGTCAAGATATAAATGTTTTCCAACCCATTCGAAGTAGAAATAGAATGGATATATCAGTCCCAACGGCTATATTGCTTCGCCATGGCAAAGTGCCATGTGTCGTTGTTTTGATATCCCGGGGAAGCTCCAATTCTGCAATTTTTCTTTCTGCGAAGTTCCCTCTGGAACCTTCTATAAATTTTCAATATTAGTTCTCTTCTTACTTAGCTTTATATATTTCTTCCCAGTGAGCTTCATCTCGTTGGTCCTTTTCTCGTTCTGATTCTTATCGTCTTTTGACATAGTCACTGTGCATTGTTGAGTTTCTTTCCTAAGACTCACGGGTAATACTTATTCTTTGTCTAGGATAGGTACTTTAGTCTTTTGTGAGTCCTCTAATGTATCTCATGGGTAATGTATCTTTAGTGTCAAATAGATTCGATCTTTTCTTGTTCTCTTCAATCAAATATGTGATCCTTCTAGTCATGAAATCTTTTAAGTCTTGTTTCTTTTGTTCTAAAACTTCTTCTTCTTGTTTTCATCTGTCTTGATCTTTTTCAATCCAAGGTTTCCCTAGTAACATGGTAAATGAGGCGTTGTCCTCAATAAATTGAATAATCTCAAAATCTTCTTCTGTCAAAGTTTCGTTGGCATTCATAGATATTTGACTGAGTTTTCCACATAGGTTTACCATTTTTCCTCTGAATAAACCTATTCCTCCTAATGAAGGAATTATAGCAGGCCTTCATATAGCTTCTAAAGTTCTCTCTATCATGATATTTACCTATGTTTCCTCCTCTAAAACACAGTCAATGTCAAAGTCTCCTATTCTTGCTTTGATGCATTCCTTGTCTTTAAAGATCTCTGATAATATAACATGTTGGTGGTCATTCAAGGTTTGTCTCATCTGTAACAATATATTCTCTGATTCTTTCTAGGGTTCTCCTATAGCCTTAGTTTATGGATATGCCTTAGGGTTTCCTTGTCTTATATTCATACTTTCAAGCTTAGCA
This sequence comes from Picea glauca, assembly GCA_000966675.3. NCBI lineage: Eukaryota > Viridiplantae > Streptophyta > Pinopsida > Pinales > Pinaceae > Picea > Picea glauca. The sequence continues at coordinate 501,891 of JZKD02S2024643.1, read as the reverse complement.
ATCATTCTAGGGAAATCCATCACATCATGGTCCATAGCTTTGCAACAAAGACAATGAGGTATTATCCCAGGGCATTCTTTAGCAATATGTCCTGGTTTTCTGCAACTCAAATAGAGGGTTAAGCCTCTCTTTCTTTCAAATGATCCCCAACTTCTCCTGTACTATGCACTAGGATCATAGGCGCTAACCTAGAATAAATTCTTTCTAGGATCCTGCATCCATTTGTTAGTCCAAACATTCTTTCTATGCATAGTTATAACATATCTTTCACTATTCTTATCATATCTACTCATATCAAACCTTCTTTCATTTATTAGTTCCCTAGTTTTGAAGCTAGGACATAATATATCAAGCATACCTAGATCCATACTTTACTTATCTTACTTTTACATAGCACAAAGCTTTCAGATCTAGAATTTTTCTACTATTCTTACCTTTATCAAAGCACAAAGCTTACAGATATTACCTCTTTTCTTCAGATATGACCTCTTTTCTCAGTACAAAGCTTCACAGGTCAAGTAACATATTGTGCACTAGAGCAACAGATATATGCATGGAGCTTTCATAGTTTCAGGATAGATCTTTGCACTAAGATTCTTCTTTCTCAGTTCGCAACAATCACATTTTTAGTTCCCAGCAGCAGAACCATTTGTTGTCATAGGGGAAGACCTAGGGTTCAACGATACAACAATGCACCAACAATACCCTAACTACCAGCCCTTTCAGCAACACCTATGAAGCAGATGAAGTCTCACCTGAGGTAGAGGCAGGGGTGGTTGCAAGAATCAAGTGTCTGCAACCTTAGTTGAGACACAGATATGTGATTATAATACTTAATAAAGAACTTAGCATCGTCAGTTCCACAATATGGGATCAATAACCACTTGACTGATAAAATAGGGCTTCGCAACATTTACAATGATCTAGTGTATTCAAGCACTTAGCATAGGTAAAATAGTTCAGATTTGGTAGATCAAGCATTGAACATATTCATATATAACAGATCTAACATTCTACACATCATTAGCACTAAGCATAAGCATATCTATCTAATCATCTCTAAGAAGTTATAAAATAACATATAAATGCATCAGAACAAGCACAAATCATAACAACACAGCTTTTACGTGGTTCACCCCCACCCTAGGGCTATGCCCACCAACTCTTCTTCTTTGTTGTCTTCAATCAATCGGTTATAAGCACACATCCATCAAAGCCATACTTTGCATAAGACAAAATATTTGCACAACTCACTAGATCCTTCTTCCTTGCATTACAACACACAATCTTCCACTGTCTATTACAACCACTTGCACTTAGCTCTACAAGTCTCTTACAGTCATGAACAAATCACTTACATACCTTACTTGCACTTAGCACACATCACATAGATGTCAATCTATGCCTATAGATGCCTAGATATCTATTTATACGTTACAAAGTAGGCCTAAGCATGGGTAAAACCCATGGGTTGACATCCCAATCCCATTACATATTTCCAAAAACCCAAAAGGACCCAAAAGTGGGTCGAGATCCGGTGATCTTTGCTCTATCTTGTGCTCCTCCTTCGACAGTCTATCAAAGTTCAAAATAGGTCAGCATGACCAAGAATCTCCCAAAACTGGGTCAAGGGCCAACACTGTCGAATGCAATGGTTGAGAAAGCAGATTGATTCCATCATGAGTGCACCCTGCCCAACATCCACCAAGAACTCAATCAATCTCATGTGTAGGACCAGTGGACTGAATTTGCACATGGACACAAGATAAACATCATCCAATACCTCAAAGAATGAGGCATGATTAGTTGTTAGGCCCTTCATAATTATGGTCAATGCGATGCACATCGACAAACTCTTCTGTCGATCATGTGCTTCTTCCATCCCTTTTTCTTATTTTTTTGCAATCATTCTTCTAATTCTTGGATCAGTTTGGTTCCTACCAAGACCCTATCCTCAAGTCGAACCCACCTCAAAGGTGTATGGCATGGTCACCCATAAGGAATCTCAAATGGCGCCATCTTAATGTTTCTTTGATAATTGTTGTTGGAAGCCAACTCTACCAGTGGCAAGAACTATTCCCAATGTTTTTGTTGGTCAAACATACACATATGAAACAAAACATTCCCAAGTTTGGTTCGTTCATTCTATATGTTCGCCTACCTTTGAGTGATATGCAGTAGTAAAGTTAAGTGGGTTTCCTAAGGCCCCTTGGAAACTAGTTCAAAAGCATCGTGTAAACATCGATCCTCGATCGGATATGATCCTTTTGGCATGCTTAGAAGTCTCAAATCTTGTTGATATAACTCTATCTATACCTGGTGCCTGATGTGTACACATAAGGAAAAATGTGAACTCTTCGTCAAAGTGTCAACTATCAAGACAATTCAAGTCATGCATCGTTGCCGTCATTGGCAATTTCCCCAATGAATTTCATCAAAATGACCTCCCATTCGATTCTAGTATAGCATGTGGCCATAGAAATTTGGTTGAGTGTCTATGTTCAACCATCACCTTCCGACCTTATAAACATCTCGCCACACAGTTGACAATGTCCACCTTTATCCCTTCCAAGATAATAAGGTCTTAAGGCCTATCATCATCTTCATGACTCCTGGATGAGCCATGTACACTGTCTATGATCTTCACATAAGATCAAAAATTCTCACTTCGTCGTTGGGTTGTAAGTAAATCTAGTTATTATATCTCAAAGATCCATCGTTGTCCACATTATCCCTCAAATTGGTACCAACATGGTGGCTTTCCTCAAAATGTCATTACCCTCTTTATACCAGTTAGTGTCATGTTGTAGTTGGAATCTTTTCACATAGATTTGTTTGAAGAGGTATCACTAAAAATATGCGTGGTCTCATTCTCAATGCATCTACCACCCATTTCATTATTCCTGTTAAGTAGGAAATCTCAAAATCGTAATCAATAAGCAGTTCTGACCAACGCCCTTGCAACGCGTTCAAGTCATTTTTCATAAAAAGGTGTTGTAAACCACAATGGTCCATTTTTTTGTTCGAATTACCGTCCAATCAGGTAGTTTTAGCACAATCTCAAGGCATACATGATTTCTAACAACTGAAATCATGTGTCACATAGTTCTCCTCATGTTTCATTAACTTCCTCGAGATGTAAGTGATTATTCGACCATCTTGCCTCAAGACTCTGTCTAAGCCTTCCTTGGATGTGTAAGTGCATACCAAGAATCCCTCATCCACGGCGAGGACTTTTAGTATTTCCATTGTCTTCAAAAACTCCTTGAGCCTTCAAAATTCTTCTACGCATTTCTCATTCCACATAAACTTCTTATTCTTCTTTTGCAATTCTATAACTAGATTTTCTATCTTCGAAGAACCCTCAATGAATCGTTGATAATATACCGCTAAACCCATGAAGCTACACACTTTTGTGATATTTTTTTGCACATGCCACTCCACAATAGCCTCTACCTTCATTGGATCCACAGCTATGCCTTCGTCGGAGACAACATTCCCTAAGCAATGATTCCTCAATAGCTTTGTGACCATTTCTCATAATTGTTTTCTCACAACCTGTAGTACCAAGCATAAAAGTTCATCTTGATCTTCCGTCACCCAAGAAAATATCAAATGTCATAAAGGAATACTCTTTGGTAGTCAGGAAGAGTCTCCATGACCCATCCTTCTCCCATATGAAATTAACAGGAGCACTCCAAGGCGATACACTTGGACGTATAAGTCCTAGGTCCAACAACTCCTTTAGTTCCACATTCAACTCCTGTAGCTTAGGGGTCGACATATGATAAGGTTTTCTTTCCATCGGTTAAGTTCCAAGTTTTAGGTCGATGGTAAATTCCATCTTGGCTTCGGGCGACACACTTGGTAATTCTTTTGGTAATTACATCTGCAAACTCTCATACTAATGGAAGGTTTTCTAATCCTTCCTCACACACTTGACGTTCGATGCTAAGTATGCATATAAATTTCTTCCTTGTGCATGCTCTTTGTAGGTGTAGAGAAAAAATGAACCTCGAGGATAATCCTTGTTTTCTTCCTACACTCACACTTCTTTGTCCTTCATCAATGATCCAACTCAACCACCTCATATTACCATTGAGTATCGCATCACACAATTCCCACCAGTCCATACCAATCATGTCATCATAAGATCTTAATATCGTGACATAGGTTAGACTTCATTACACTATCCTTGGGTTAACGCAACAGTTCATACCCCTTCCTCCAACCATCAGGCTAGTACCTGAAGACAAATCGATGAATCTAAACTCTTCCTGTTGAAGCCCTTACCCAAATCCATTCAACGCGGTACTAGAATTAGAGATCTCCATAGCACTAGGATATAACAAATACTAAAATTACATTTGGCAATGGCACCTGATGCCTCAAGCACAGTGGACTAGTGCTTGGCCTGACGGTTATTTATCGAGGTCATGAATCCTATGGGCCTTTCCCATCTCTACCATGGTAGTGTGTCCTATTGACTCAGCCGTTGTGGCCCATTCAACTGGACAATCTTGTTGGTAAGGTGACTCTCCAAATTTCCACTGCCCACCTCCAGTCCAAAAATCCTAGCCCCATAATAGAATTTATTGGCCCACCAACCTAAGATCCTGGTCTATTCTACTGACAATCCTAATGACGGTTGCTAGCAGTGTTGTCATGAATGCGGTGGTCCCCTGTAAGGATCCCCCTGTTGAGGAACCTATCATCAAGTTGTTGTGATCAAGGGTCCTTTAGATGTATCTTGATACCAAGATGTCTTATCTAGATGACATATAATTTTGTTGCACATAAGATGTTTTCAGTCCAGAAGGTCTTGTAGGAGTCCTTCCCAGATTCCTGGGATAAAATCTTCCTTATCTAAGAGGCCTATTGGACTGCATTGTGCAATGTATGAGGCATTATATCCTCACCTTCGCATGAAAGCTGGAGTTAAGTCTGGTCATGAACTTGTTGATTCCTAGCTTCTTCATGTTTAGATGCAGGGCATACTAAAGTAGCTCCATAAATCTGATCTCATAATCTAGCACCATATGACCACCCTATCCACGAACCATTCCCCTAACACGTCTTTTATGACCATGCTTAGTTGACATAGGAGTGTCTTCCTCCATAGAAGAGTGTTCCCCTTTAGTTGAAGACCGCCTATACAGACCTTTGTGCTGGAGGTTAAAATCATGAAGCATAAAGAACATCTCTTGGATCTCCATCCATGCCTCAATGACTGAGCCGTATGTGGAACTCATGGACTTGGGATCTTAACCCTCTCACATTTTAGATGAAAGATACCAGTACTAGTTGGGGCACACTGTGGACCCTCAGGAGTACAAGCACCATGGTGTTATTTCAACATAGACGGTTAGTGAAGGCCTCTAACATTTCCCTGGAAGGACCCTGTCATACCCAATGCATCCCTTGTGGGAATACACTCATGCTCATGACTTGTTCTTATCCTTTGGGGTTGGACCCCTCTGGAACGGGTGCCACTAGAGGCATCATGCATCCTCCCCTGGTACCACGTCACGAATCTCTATTGTGTCCTCTAACCGTGATTACTGCAAGGATGGGTTAATAATTCAATTAACACTCAGTATAAATCAAGGGATTAATTCAGTGGAAGGAGTGGCTATCCACAGTTGCAAGGTTGAGCCTGGATCTGATACCATATGTAACGACCCCGAACATTATGACACAAATTATGTACATAAGGTAAAAAATTTCTCCCTTTTTATTTTTAAACACGAGGGCAATAACATCGACGATAATACGTAGCTACACAACTCGACAATATAACAATGAATGAATTTCACGTTGCACACAAACATAAAACAAATAGCATAATAACACATCAAGAAGCTAGAAGAAAAATTACGAACATTACTCCGATAATGAATATAAATGCCTACTTGCCCATCCTACCCTGCAATGGTTAGGACCTCCAAGATACATAAGAAACGCTCAAGCCCAGTTTCCCGTCAATTTTGACCATTTAAGGTCTCAAGGCTGGTGATTTTTCTGAGGAACAAGGGGGTGTCTTCATCCCACTAACATAATCGAGTCCCAACTAGCTATGTTAAATCAATGACATCAACTATACTCAATAATGCAATAGTGTTCTGATAACCATTCGCACATCATAAAATCCCAGGCGTAAGAGAATTTTAATAACTAATCAATCATGAAATGAAATAATATAAGGCATAAAACATTCAACTTATTTTATATTCAAGGCACAAGGAGTAACAATTTCTAAGCAATCAAAAATTTTCATAGTTAGTGGCGCAAGAGTAAATAACCAACAACCAATCATTATATTGACTTTCCAACATGCACAAGAAGAGAAACCTAAGCCTTAATCAATACTTCATACAATACCTTAAATTTTCAATCTCGCAAGATATAACTGAGTTTAACAACCATCATTCAAAATTAACTAAATAAACAAAACTAAACATCTAAACAATGATTCGATACAAAAGGTTTCATGTGCGCTAGAAATAAACCAAAACTAAGTGAACATGTGTCCACATCATCTATTGCACAAGAGCACCCAAGCCTTTTTATGCCAAGGTGCATCGATCTAATCATAAATAAACATATCATCAAATCCACAAACATCATCATGCTCCATAATCGAATTAGTCAATCATATAGTAAATCAAATCACTTGCACAACAAGCCTAGAAGGCGCCACACTTTCTATTGAGCACATGGGACTTGCTGACACCCCATTTGGGGGAAAATTTTTAACTTATTATCCTAAAAGAAAATTTCACAATTGTAGCATCCCGCTCTGGCGCACACGCCAAACTTATTCTTTGAGGACACTTGCTCGCAAGTGATCTGGATTTATATGATAAAACTTTTCTTTCATTATGATGCATTGAGTTATGTGACAGGATGTTTTTACTACCTTGGTGTAGACAGGTGCTGCTGACTCAGTTTCTTTGAGTGTGCAGGGTGTCGGACCTGAGGATGCAGAGGCATCTGTGGAACTCCCTTGGACTCCGGATTGAGTCAGGGAGTGGGGTATTTGAGTTGTTTCATATATGATGATATTGTTTTGATTCGATGATATGCTATTGA
>JZKD02S2024643.1:474398-486275 GCA_000966675.3 Picea glauca | reverse complement strand
CGTCTGTGTTTCAGCTTCTATGTTCCTGCCTCTGTTCTCCATAAACAATCGATTGCCATCAATGACAACCTTGATCATCTGCATCATCTCTGCTGTAGCCATATTTCCAACATAGGATTGGTTTTCGAAAGGCCCCTGAGCCAATTAGTTTGATTTTTGTTTTCCTAGATTTAATTAGGGGTGTTCTCTTTGAGTTCGAGTATAGGTTGGTCATAGGTTGATTTTTTCATTATTAATGTAACTTATTCAGCATGGTTGAATTATCATTCCAGTCCCGTCGATTATGAGGAATTGAGCCTATTACATAGACATTCACTATTTTAAAAATGATTCACCCAAATTCTATAGCATAAAATTATTTGACTTTAAGAATCGCCAGAATTTTATAAAAACTATATAAAATCCTTAGAAATTTGAATATTTTTACAAAAATATCACCAAACATTTATAGTTGGCATATGAAGGATTAGTAAGATTCACCAAGGTTTCTACATTTTAAAATAAATTTCCATTCTTAAAATCATCCCTGCAAGAAAGACCAGGATTGGACAAAGTGTTGGACATACATGGATTTGTGGATGTAGACTGGGTTGTAGATATGGATCCTAGTAGATATACAAGAAAGTATGTGTTTAACATGTTTGGAGGAGCAATCAGTTGGATGAGCAAAATATAGGTTGTAGTGGCACTTTCAACCACAAAAGTTGAATACATGCCAACCACTCATGTAAGTAAGGAATCAATATCGTTACAAATATTTTGTTCAGGTATTGAGTTGGTACAACAAGCTATAAGGATAGATTGTGACAATCAAAGTGAAAATTTTCTGGTGAAGAACCCGACTTATCATTCAAAGAGAAAGCATATTGATATTCAATATCAATTTGTGAGAGACATGGTTGAAGAAAAGAAAGTTTTGTTGATGAAGGTGGACACTTTGAAGAATGTTGCAGATTCATTAACAAACTCTGTGAGCACTGAGAATTTCTCTTGGTGTAGAGTATCCATGGCCATTATTGCCCTGGATTGTTGACTATGTAACAATGTAACCCCCTGTATGCAAAGAAAACAACAAGTGGAATAATGTTGGGTATATGTTATATTATTTTTTCCTCGGGAAAAATGTCACATTTTTTCCTCATTTTTTGTGTCGCCTCAATTTTCATGTCCATTGTTGGGAGGTTTTTCAGAACATGGTTTTTGCCAATGGTTTTCTATTTTCGGTTAATGAATTAGGGTTGTTGACTAATCCAAGTCATTGGGTTAGGGTTTTGGATGTCGTTGGATCCTATATGTACATTGTATTGTAAACAATGTATCACCATGAATGAATATAGAATATGTTGGTTTTCCCAGTTTGGTTTTCTAGGGGAAAAATATTTGTGTAATGTTTTTATTTTCCATTGTATCTTTTTTGTTCTTTTACTAAAATATGTTTGAATTAAATATTGTACATGGTTAAAATCTACAACCCTGGGGTCATTTTTGGTTGTGGGAGTAGTCATTATCCTAGAGGTTCCTCTATCCCAGTGGGAACTCACTCTTCAAGAGCTCCCAAACCCTTTAGTAGTACCAACATAGGGGGACCACAAGGTCCATTTGGGACAACAGAGACTTCACCTCCCTCCCACTCTTCATTTTCATTGTTTACTTTCCTCGCGATGTTAGACTTACCATATTTGTCATGATTAATAAATAACCCTATATCCCATTAACCCTCTTGATTAACAATTTCATCCGAGCTACCATATAACATTCCTAAGTTTGACAAAAATCCGAGAGAGGGCCCCTATAAACACATCATGACTTACCACTTTTGGTGTTCATATAACTCATTCATGGATGATAGTGTAAGGTTATGTATTTTCCAGAGGTCCCTCATCAGAGCCATCACTAAATGGTATATCGAATTGAAAGGAGGTTATTTTAGAAGCTTCAATAACCTATCTATGATTTTTATAAAGCATTATCAACTACCTATTCGGTATGAGATAGGAACAAATCTCTTGACTTATCTACATCAAAACAATTCCACTCACATTTTTTATCATATTCATGAGTAGCAGATATGGCATAGGATGATTAAGACTCATATTCCATACAAGCTCGTAACATAGTGGTTTACCAAGTCCCTCTTACAACCCAATGCCAAGGATGTAGCTATGGACTTGGAGGCCACCAAGGAGCAAGCCATTTTGCATTCCTAACTTTTGAAATTTATCTACTCTTAGTAGAGTACTCTATATGAAATCATTCCAAATGAGCCCTGCCCATTAAGCAATCCAAGAAAACCCAACCTAAGACTGCATGCCAAGGGTGTCATTGGTTCTATTTCACATGCATTTGTTAACAAACTGGTTAATCAATGGATCAAATGACCATTCAATCACAACCATTATTTACTAGAACTAATTCTAAAATGGTCGCGTTCCCCCCTCAAACCTCTGAAGTAAATTCGGTGTATTCCATGCGACTAAAGAATCCTCAACAACCTAAAGGTAATAGAAAGAGGAAAAAGAAGAAGAATTCCATTAATGAGAAAGCGAGTGCCTCTACTGAAATTCCCTAGAGGGGGGATATAAGGAAAAGAAAAAGAGTCATTTTCCCTGCACTATATGTGGGGAAGACCATCCTACTCACATCTTCCCTAGGAAGGATGAGGTCCATGAGTTTTTTTCATAAAATTAGGCTCCTAAATATCTTGTTGTCTTAAATTATCCTTTACCCCTTCAACTTCAAAACATGATTTACACAAATCCTCCCCTTCTTCTAGGGGGCATCAAAGTTACCCCTCACCATCAGACATCTCCATCGAATGATTATATTTTCATGTGTGGCCACCTGGTCAATTTTAAAAGAGGAGCTAAAAATTATGACATTCTTGAGCCTTCTAATGATTCCCCAAAAGAAGCATCTTCATCCCAACCTGGTGGCCCTCTCTAGATAGAGAATCCATTTCTTGATGCATCAATTTTCTCCCCGAAGGGCGTTCTTTGATGTAGGACACATAATCCCAACACATTGGATGCCCACTAGTATAGTATTGTGGAAGAATTATCCCAAGCACCTTGTTCCATGTTAGCGCTTGAAGTCATCCAAAGTTTCCCCATGTAGCGAAAAGCATTTCTCTCTGCCATAGGAAGGTTTGATCCCTCATATTCGAGCTTGATCACTTTTGAGACGAGTTAGGTAACTCATAGGATCTCCCATAAATTAGCATTCCATATTAAAGTGTGAATGATGTGTAAAAACATCTTTCGAATAGTTATTAATGAAGAAGCCTTGACTTGTATCATGTCTATTTCTTGTTGGAAATCTATTGTCTTTCCTAATATTGATATTTCTTCCAAAAATATGAAATATTTTGATGGAAATATATTCCAACTCAATGGAATAGTCACCTCCTTACGAATTGAGTTAAGTTTTAATATGGTCTATGTTGATGTGGAGGTTGTCTATGCACCTCTTGAGTACAGTCTATTACTTGGGAACACTTGGTTCTACGAGATTACCATCATTGTCTCATCGATATGTAGGGTCCTATGCTTCCCTCACCAAGAGAAAATCATTACCATTGATCAACTTGTGTTTTTTACCGTAGACCTTGGATCCAATGTGGGGTCTAATGTACCCTTTTTTGGTGATACCATGCAATCTATTCTAAATGTTGGTGCAGGGATGTTCAAATATCCTTCTCTATGGGTATATTCCACCTTCCCCCACCATCTCCTACTACAACCATATCTCCAACATCCTATAAACATGATTTCATCATCTACTAGTGGATCCCTTTGGTATTTTTATCCTTGGGTGGTACCTCATCTCGATGATGTTAATTCATATGGAGCATCCATGCCGCTCACAATAGTTGATGTTATTGATCCAATAATCCCATCAACATCTATTAATATTCATATTTCTTAACACCTCCATCATTATATGGAGTGTGATCAACCTACTCCACTCGAACAGGTTATTGACTCACCCCATTCACATGATTTCCTATATTTTGATTTTCCTTCAGAAGAGGCCATATTGGAATTCATGGCTTGCATGGAAAATCCAATAGATGAGGTGATGAATCCATCATCCTTCCCTAATTCAAAACTGATAAGAATGAGCATGAGTCTTGATCTGATACTGGGGTAATTTTCTTGAGCATCTAGTACACCTCCCAGTCTTGACCCTTTTCCACTTGGTTTATCTTTTACAGAACTTGCCATCAAATTATTTTCTTCCCCTTCCCTCGAAGATTCACATTTCATACTTCCTTCATGTATTGATGGGTCCCATCAAGGATTTGTCTTAGCTCATTAAACTAGTCCTGATGAGTATCTTTGGTTGTATAAATTTGTTACTATATGGCATGGCCCCAACATAATGAGTCGTATAATGCCAACATTGGCCCATGCGTTCTTCGATTATGAAAAGGATTCTTGGCCCGAGCCTTGAAATGGGATCTACATTTCTTAAGATATCAAGATGCATAGTTCCTTGTACATAGGTGTGTGGTGTGATTGATTTTTTTCTTCATATATCATTTCGAAAAAAAATACAAAAATATTTTATTGTTTGATATAACACTATGTGTTTTGACCTTGGAGTCTAGTTTACATGTGTTGACAGGATTCTAAGTAATGTTTTACAAATATGGAGACATCCACTACACTTGAGGTATATATTTCTAAACTATCATATAGGGATAGGTTTTTGCCTACATTTTCTTCCTTGCATTATTAACCATCCATACTGCCAACATTATTCCTTAGGTTTGAAACTAGTCGATTGTGACACTAGCCACTCCTTTTGCACATCATAACTGGTTTTGTAGTTCCTACCCTTAATGGGAACAATAGTTAGCACCCATATTTCCATTTGCTTCCTATGCTACATTTTACTGTATACCTAGGATCCCTCCTTTAGCCTCATCATGACATGAAGATTGAGCCTCATTCTCCTCTCATCGTCTATATTATGGCCACATCCCATCGGGGTTCCTGAAAACATTTTTATGTTGATTAATGGTCTCATGTGAATTTTTTTCTTGTGTCATGCCTCCTTCCATTGCATTGATGTTTTCCCATATCCCCCTTACCGCTATGCAATAGCCTTGACCATCTACCTCTTGCATTATTTGTCCTTTGTTTTGAATCCACCCACCAAGGGAGAGAACACCTGCTAAGAGTGGATCTCACTTGCCTGTACCATTGTCATTCCTCATTACTTAGGTTAGTTCCATGTGCTTGGAACATAGGAGCATATTGTTAAGCCACTCATTCTCTCCCATCGAGTATACTTTTGTCTCCTTTTCAGGCTCCTTAAAATTGAACAAAAAAGGTATCAATCTTAGTTGGGTAACTATTTCATGCTTGGTAAACCATAAAGGATACCGAGCATACTTGTGTCATTCTTTCGTTCTCATTAAACCATGAAGGAGATGACAAATACAAAAAAAACGAAAATGAATGGGGGTTTATCACCATTGGTCTATTCTCAAAATGGTAGAGTGAGTCGAGTTACCCTTGAACATGAAACATATTTGATTCCTCATCATACATTTAGGTTTTAGCTTTCCTAAGATCCATCCCAATAATATGAGTAAGAGATACTCCTCTTACTGGCTACTCTTCCACTCATCATGAAGAGTGATTCGATTCCTCTTGTGTCATTTCACTACATTTCTCCAACTCTTGTTTCTTGCTTCCAAGTAACCATTGTTTCATGTTATATGTTCAAGGGAAGCTTAAGTCCAAGTCATACATATGTTTTTTTTTTTACTATATGATTCATCGATCCCTCTGTCAGTTGTACTTTGTGATACTCTCTGTTCACATCATCTCTCTGTGTATGTTTCATGTCGATTGATGGGGGATACATTAATGCCCTCTTTCAATAGATATCTTCCTATCGAATTCATCATAATATCTAGGAGAGAGATATAGAAACCAACTAGTACATTGGAGCTTGCATTCCTCAATGGTAGGCCTCCTCATGATCTATAGTGGGTTTACATCATTGACCCTTGATCGATTTATTCTATGAGTGTTAGAGACGATATCCTCTATTCAAACTCTCTAGATTGTAATAGGTTACCTTGGGGTCCATATTCCTTATTGGTGGGTCCCCTCACATCTGTTAATAGTATACATCAATGAATGATAATCAGATGGTTTCTACCATCCTCGAAATCAACTCATCTATTCGCATGATGTAGGCTCATACAATCAGGGTTTGGGGCCACATCATTACTTTATAGCATCCCCTCCCAAGTTGTAATGGATTTTATCACTTATATATGAATAATTCAGGAGCACTCTCCTTAGTGCTTATTATCTTCTTGATATCTATATGTTGTGTCATAGATCCACATTGTATTCGTTGGTGTCTATGATTATGTTCATGACATAAATCCACATTGTATTTGTTGGTGGCTATGATTGAGTTCATGAAATTGATCCAAATTGTATTTTCTCTTGGATATGATATTATTGATGACATGGATCCACTGTGTATTCTTTCATGGCCATGATCTAGCATTTCAATTCTGTAACAACCCCATCATTATGACTACATGCGACACAACACAATTTTTATTTTTATTTTTTTAAGTAGGAAGACCACAACGACAGTAGATAAACAACACAACGCACGTAGATCAGGCAACAGAAAGCAGCAACCCAACATACTAGCACATAATGAAAGTAGACGAAACAAGAGACAATAAAAAAGGAAAACAAATGACTACTCACCCGACACAAGGAAGTCGACACCTATAAGATAAAGGAAAACATCAACAATCCCGTCATAATGGCCTCGATGACCAGTAACTAGTAACCTCTATGGCGTGCAAAGCCAAATGCATTAAAGCATTACAAAACAGAGTACCAATATTAATTAAAACGAAAAAATGCCCACATCAGAAAGAATAGACTCCAACTAGGTTATCATTCACCTTTATCCATCATGGAGCACAATGATCCCCTCATCAAGAATCATGATGTCACAAGGAAATAGGCGTGACAGTAACCCTTACACAACATAACATATCTAGATCAATAAACCAAGAAAAATCCAACGCGCTAGGAGACCGAATCAACTATCAAAATACCGAAGAATAGACCCATGCACCCAAGCAAGAAGTTGACAAGATGCAAGGGAAATATGACTACTCTAACTAGTATACATCACATTAAATTCCTGGTGCAACAGATTCTATTGCAAAAATACATGTCTTAGATCAAGATAGTTGATAATAATAGTTGTCATTTAAATATATGAAATCACAGAGTAAATAATGATGTTGTTGTCATTCAAATATTAAATTCGTTGTGTAAATATATAAATCGTTGTGTAATATTTAGATTTATTGTGTAATATATAGATATAGATTTGTTGTATAATATATAGATTCACTTCATAATAGATAGATGTAGATTCGTTGTATAGCGAATGTATAGGTTTGTTGGGTAATATGTATAGGATCGTTGTTAGTAAAATCACTATAACTATATCTCTACCACACATGAAGTATAAGGTCGTTGTCACTAAAATCGCTATCCTTATATCTCTATCACACATTAAATATAAAAACATTGTCGATAAATGTTAAGTTTGCAGTCACTATATATTAAAATGAATGTAGGCCTATCAATAAAGATGCAAACAGAGGTATATATTCATTGTCAAAATTCTATATACTGCAACCATTCAACACAGTCATACTCAGCCAGAATTTCATTGTCCTTCAAATGCAAAATCATTGCCATTCAATGTATAAACTTGCGTTCATTCAATGAAAAAAATGAATTCATTCAAAGTATAAATTCGCTACCATTCAAGCATAATTTTGTTTTCATTCAAATGTTAAAAATGCAATCCTTGAATGTATAAAACCGCAGTCATTCAAGGTATAAAAGCACAGTCATTCAAAGCATAAATTCTCTATCATTCAAGAATAATTTTGTTGTCATTCAAATGTTAAAAATGCAGTCCTTCAATGTATAAAAATGCAGTCATTCAATGTATAGAAACACATTCCTTCAATGTATAGAAACATAGTCCTTCAAATGTATAAAAACACAATCATTCAATGTATAAAAACATAGTCCATCAAATGTATAAAAATGCAATCCTTCAATGTATTAAAATGTGGTCATTCAAGGTATAAAAACACATTCCTTCAATGTATAAAAACACAGTCCTTCAATGTACAAAAACACGGTCCGTCAAATGTATAAAACCATAGTCCTTCAATGTATAAAAACGAAGTCCTTTAAATGTATAAAATCACAGTCCTTCAATGTATAAAAATGCAGGCCTTCAAATGTATAAAAACACAGGTATCCATGATATCCATGAGATTAAAAACGCTACCTATCGCTATCCTTCAAAATGAAACAAATATAATTATCTAGTTATTTAAACCAAAACAAGTATAATAAATTCATTGTCCTTTACCTGAAAGAAATATGTAATGAATTCGCTATTTAAACTGGATAAGATACAATAAATTCATTTTCCTTTAAACTACGATAATGATGTCTATCAACGTATGATATTATTGGGAAAATATGGGGGGGAAGTGATCACGAATTGTTGTGTAAATCATCATGGATTTGTTGTGTAAATTGCTCAGTAAAACTTTGTGTAAATTTGTTGTGTGAATTGCCAAGAAAATTCGTGTGGTGAGTGTGGTGTAAAGGTTGGGAAAAATGCTTTCTATGAAAGGAAGATTGTAGAGTAAAATATAGTCATTAATCAAAGAAATTTAATCATAGGAGAAAATTTATATTGTTGTGTTTAGATCATAAAAATTTGTTGAGATTTTACCAATCAAATGTTGGGTAATATGCCAAGAAATCACAAAGATAATATGCCAAGAAATCCATAGGAGGTGAATCAACAAAAATATAGATACTAATTGATCAGATATTAATCAAACAAATATGAAGAGATACTCAATCACCAGAAGGCACAAAGATTAATCATAAGAAAAAAACGCAGAGATAAGGGATAGATAACTGGGTGAAATTTATCATTCACTTATTCTCCATGCACAGGAAAGAAGGGCATTTGAATCTATAGATCTTTAAACACCGGAGTGACGACCGTCGATTCGGCTTCTGGATGACTACTCCAGCATAAACTAATAACTAAAGGATAAGGGATGGAAGATAAAACACAAATTTTTCTTTGTATTAATCAATAAAAACAACGTAGAGAAGTCAATGCAATCAAAGGTTGGGTTCGCCATGGGAAATCAATTCAAAATACAATGAGCAAGCGGATTACAAATACCATAGGAAATCACGTGCAAGAAAGCTCATGGAAATGAAATCTTCAACCGATCACATAAAAATAACATGTGTAAATTAAATTTCATTGCAAGTAACAACTTTAACAGGTGTACCTTATCCAAACACAAATGCTCCAGAGTTGTTGTTGTGCATGCGCTCCATCTAGCTCCCACTTGCCAATTGATGTGACCTCACCGGTACCTCCTAGCCAATGTTATGGGTCCTCTTCTTCCCCCTGAGCCCCCCAAGCCAAAAAGAGGCCACTCACACAATACCAAAGAATGATATCAAGCCACCACTCGTTATCCAAGCTGGGTATCCCAAACCCCACAAGAGAAAGTTCAGTGAAAGTAAAATTTCAGTAGCATATCGTTACGCAAAAATATGAGATCCATACTCCTCCTCCTCCATCCTTTTTATAGAGTTTTTAATTTATTATTTTCCCAAATTCTCATTAATTTATTTTTTCATTAATTTTAATTAGGAAAAACCTCCCCCATACACATGTCACTCATCCCCTAGTTGCACCAGAAAATCAATTTTATTAATTAATTAAATATTCCTATTTTCCTCATCCACCTAAGAGAATTCCTAAAAATGTTGCTTGGTGTCCCAAAATTCCATTAGACTTCTTAAATGACTTACACCTTACTTATTTCCTAGTTGAGTTCATAATTAGAAAGTTCTAAAGGCAAGATTCCTTACTAAGTTAGACATTCAACTTTTTCCTTACGTTTTCCCTTTTCTTTAAGTTACCCTTTTTCTTTAAGTTTCTTATTTCTTTTAAGTTTCCGCCTTTTTCCTTTTTAACTAAAAATAAATTTAGCAAGTGTAGATAAAACAACCCTTTTACCCTTTTTCCGTTTTAATTACAAAAATTATTTAGCAAGTATAGATAAAACAACCCTTTTACCCTTTTTCCATTTTAATTAAAAATTAATTTAGCAAGTGTAGATTAAACAACCATTTACCCTCTCTTTTTTTAAATCAATCCTCCATTATAATTTTGACCTTAATAAATAAGTTTGAATTTCTTACCCCCCTTCTTGTTACATGTTTATTTATTATTATTAGTTTTACGACAAGTTCTACTTACTCCTAGGTTTTAATTTTAGAAGGTCGGGTGACATTTTTATTAGGAAAAATTGTTTTTAAATATTACTTATCACATCATTCATTTTAAGGGAAACATTTTATTCACTTACCCATTAAAATCACAATGTTCCCTTTAGAATGCACTATGTGCTCCAAGGGTACCACTCGCCTCTTTTTGTTTTTCTTGCGCGATGTGTCCTTCGGGATGCACTACATGCTTCAATGGTGCCACTCACCTCTTGAATGACTTTTGTAGACATCAAACCCCTAGATTCAATACTCCTCTAGGTGATCTTGTGGGAGACTAAGGGCCTCTAAGGAATAAGGCCTCTTCCTTATTGCATGCCCCTTAGAAGCATCGTGAGTGACTATCATAGTCTTCCCTCACAACATCGTGGGTGTTCTTGAACTAGGTAATCGTTAACGTACAGTTCAAGCCATAATGGGAGTGCTAGTAGGTTTTGGAAAGGCTACTACCACACCTCTCCCTCACTACTACATTGGGCACAATTTAGAATGAAATATTACAACGGTTTAAAATTTTGTCATTTTTTTTTGCTTTTTTGGACTAAATATCTGGTTTTTTTCGTGGTCCAAATGTTGGTCACTCTAGAGAGACCTTCCAAGTTGGTCTTTTTAACGATGAAAGTTTGTTAGTAGAGCGACTAACCACCAGTTAGTTTCTATAGCAACCAACAATGGCACGTGTGAGAATCAAATGGTCATTTACAACAAATCAATCCTATATATATCTCAGTTACGACAAATTTGTTATAGTTCCGACAATCATTTTCTACAGTTACGAAAATCATTTGGGTGTTATGGTTTTTTATGAAATCTTGACTTCAATTCTCTTTCAAGAAGAGAAACATTGAATTGATCAGACTCTACATCGGTAAGATTTTTAAGGTCATTACTTAAAAAATTTCTGTGTGATTTAGTAATTTGGTGCTATTGAACTATTTTATGGTTTATTTTCACTCATTAAATCAGATTTTATGGTTTATTTTAACTCAGAAATATTTTATGGTTTATCCACTTTTGATAGAGTAAAAAGATTACGGATTCAGCTACAATCACTCTAATTAGATTCAATCACTCTAATTTTGTTCTTATATTTCATGGAACTTCTTGAATATCTAAGTATCCTTGCCTTGGTAAATTTACATTTAGGGTTTCCTCCTTGAGTTGGAAAAGAACCAACTAGAAGTGAAGAGCAGTGGATCTTTTGTTGATATTGGGCATCAGTACTCTTGTGTATCCCTAAAGCTACCCTAATTTTTATTAGGGACTGAATATTATATAGTGTGATTTTGGTTGATAATAGATCCACCTCCTGTTATTAATGTTTCATGCTTTGTCCCTTATTTCTTCTGAACATGTTGTATAATTTTCATTACAAATATCTAAATATATACCAAATTATTTGAATATATTTGTATATTGTACTTATAATGTTTCAATGGATTTGTTGTAATAAGTAATT
>JZKD02S2024643.1:449317-474348 GCA_000966675.3 Picea glauca | reverse complement strand
TAAAAATAGTTGAAAAACATTGTAGGGAGAATGGGCACGTTGAAGGGGGCAATGAATATCATTCCATGGTAAGTAATTAGTTATTATAGATCTTTAAGGGTATTATACATTAATTTTTTTTTATTTTTTTTTAAATTTATCTTTCAAAATAATATTTGCGATATACTCTAAGTGTATTTTATTGCTTCCATTGTTTTTATTAAAGAAAAAACATCTTGAGAATGTGATGCCACCTAGTAAGAGACGTTTTCAGAGAGATAATACTGAAGAACAAGCTAAACTTAATCATGTGGATAATGGTGATCACATTATTCCTATGGAAAATGATGATATTAATAATACATTTGATGATGATAGGAAAAATAGATTGATCCAAGACATTTATAATGCTATAATGCATGATGATGTCAACATGGAGGAGGACAACTTGCAGGATGATAATGATGACAGTGATGAGGACAATGATGATGAATATATTTTTGATAAACCTATCCTTCAAAATGCCATTGAATCCCTATATGAAGACACAAAAAAAGGTGTTCTCTCTACTGTAATGTTGCTGGTCAACTTAAAGGTATCAAATGGTTTGTCGAAGAAATTTATGATACAGATCCTAAGGTAAGCAACATAATTTTACAATTTTATGTAATTTTCAAATTTTATGCAATTTTCAAATTTTATTTTATTTTATTTTCAGTGTCAATTGATGTCTAAATTAAGGATGAAATATTTATAATGATTAATATAATGTTCATTATTGATTTTTTTTTTTTTGTATATTGTTGTTCTAGGTTTATAGGTGAATATTTCTTACCATCACCAAATAATTTACCTCGCACATATCGAGAATTATCTACCATTCTAAAATAAATTGGAATGGAGTATCAGGCTATTGATGCATGCCCCAATGATCACATAATATATTATGGACAATATGCATATGAATCAAATTGCCCACAATGTCAAATCAGTAGATATTGAACTAATCAGTTAACAAAAAAGGTGCCTCACAAGGTTCTTCGTTATATTCCCATAATTCCACGCCTGCAGCAACTATTTAGATGTTGGAACATAACACATTTTATGGATTACCACGCACGAAATAGAAGTGAATATGATGTTCTTGGAATGCCTATAGATGGTTCTTTATATAAAAATATCAAATAAAGATGGCCAATTTTTAAACAAGAACCTCATAATGTTAGGATTTCATTGGTAGCTAATGGTGTAAATCCATTTGGTGAGCTCAGGTCTATCTACTCAGTGTGGCCTATTTTTGTTATAAACAATAACCTTCCTCCTTGGATGTCAATAAAGAGAGAGCACACAATGTTGGAAATGATTTTTCCAAGCATATTTTTATAACAATATTGTTTTTTTAATGTTTAACATATCATTTGTCTTGTTCATTGCACAATTTCATATATGTATACAAGGTGTAGTAATTATATGTATTTTTTAACCATTTAGGTAAGCACCAACTGAAATATATGAATGTATATATTGAGCCTCTTGTCGATGAGTTGTTAAAGTTATGGTACATCATCACTATGTACGACATCTCTAGACAAATAGGTCAAAGAGGATTTCAATTCCATGGGATTCTTACATGGACAATTCATGATGCACCAGGACTAACACATTTTTGTGGTATGTAACACACTATTGCACTTAAATAAGTTAGATGTTGGTGATATTATCATGTTTTTTTTAAATAATTTCTTGTAATATAACTAATGTTTCCATTAATGCATATATTGTAGGTATGCAAACAAAGGGTAAATTTGCATGTCCAATTTGTGGTCCTAGGATGAGATCTCATTGATCATGAAGTTTAGGAAAGGAGGTGTTTGATAGATATAGGAAATTTCTCCCTAAGAACCATAGTTATTGTAACAACCCTAGATAAATGATTGCTTAAGGTTTATCAAGTATAATTAACTAGATAATTAATTGTCCTAATATGTTTTAGTTAAACAATGATTATTTATTAATAATATTAATTAATTAATTAGTTATTAATTGATTGTTTATATTTGTTGATTGATTAATTAATTAATTAATTGACTCATTAAAGGTTTGGTTAATAAATTAAAGGGCTTAAGAACTTTAATTTATTTTAAGACTTTACGTATGTAGGGGGGAGGATGAAGCAATGAGTGGAGGGATAAGGTAATAAATGGAAGGATAGGGTAATAAATGGAGGGATAAGGTGGGTGGCATTAAAGGAGGGTAGGGAGTTGGTGCATGGGGGGAGATATGACTAGGCAGAGGCTTGCAGGAAGGGGATTATGAAAAATTGGGAGGAGAGGACTGTATTTTTGGCTGTTGGATATTTTTCTAGTTTTGGGAGTTTGGTTTTGGAGTTTGGGTGAACCGTTGCAAGGGAGACCAGGTTGCTGGGAGTTTTGGGCTCGGGGTCTAGGAATCCTCAACGAATCCTGGAGCTAGGGAGTTGGATAGGCTACTCCTAGCTGGCTAGACAGTTAGTCGGTTTTGGGAAATGTTTGGTCAAAGCATAAGGAGAGTCTGGGCAGAGAAGCACAGAGGACAATTAGAGGTTAGGAATTTAGCATTAGATAGAGGTAATTTAGCATCAGACAGAGGTATTTTTATGTACACATTCTCATGAACATGTGATGGTTATTTAAAATTATTAGCATGTTGTTTGTAAATTTAAATTTTTGTTGTTTATATGTTGAATGAAAGAAATGACTTATTATTTATGCATTGAAGTAATCTTATTTGTTTAAATTTATGAAGTATATTAGGCTTAATTAATTTAGGTCTCTACAAATATCAAAATATCGATAAACATATTTTCAATGGTAAAGAGGAGAGTGGGATAAAACCACAAAGAATGACACCACACCTATGGAAGTTGGAATATAACAAATCAAATTGTCAATGTAAGTCAATCTTCATCATTGTATGCAATATATTACATTTTTTAATTGTGTTGAATTCTCATGTCTATTGTGTATAATCTAACAATTGTTGTGTTATTCATTTATGTAACATATATTTGGTCATCAAGGCATTGATTTTCTTCCACAAGGAATGAAAAGTTTCCCCAAACAATTCGGTAGGTTGCCCTACTATGAGAAACTACAAATAACTAATTTGTTCGACACAATGCATATCGGGAAGAACATAACATAAATGTTGTGGAGAATATTGAATGGAAGGTGTGACAAAGAAAATTTTTCTAAAATTTGTAGTGACATTCAAGAAGCGAATCATGCAATGCTAAATATTGTTGATTTAAATAGGACTAATGGAGTCGATCAAAATAGCCTTCCATTGTTATTTAAAGAAGATGAAAGCAATGTTGTAAAAGAGCTTATTTGACAAATTAGATTTCCAACAGGATTTGCTTCAAGCCTCAAGAATATATTAACAAAGAAAGGTGAATTTGGCGTATTAAAAACTCATGACTAGCATACCTTCATCAAGGTAATTACTTTCATATATTTGTTATGTATTGGTAAGAATTGATGTAATATTTTTAAATTTTGTAAATATATTGTTAATATGAAATCGGAAATTTATTAATGTGCCATTTTTTTGTTACAGTATGTGCTAACTCTATCTTTGTCCGACATCTTTGACAACAATGTAAAACAAGTTATATACGACCTTGGAAAATACATGAGGTAAATAACGATAGATGGATTAGATATTATTATTTATTTGTAATAAAAATGTTGTATAAGTTGTTGATGACATGTGCTTTACTTGTAATATTCATGTACACAATATTGTATTTGTTGAAACATATTTTGTTCTCATAACATTTGTAGGTGGTTGTCATCTAAATAAATCCATAAGGAAGATATAAAATATTGGAAGAGAGAAATTCCTCATTTAATGTGTGCAATTAAAAAGTATCTACCTCCAACATTTTTCAATGCACAAGAACACTACCTCATACACCAGATCAAGGAGATTGAATTGCGTGGATCTGTAAAAACAAGGTCGATGTGTATGGTGGAGAGACACTTGAATTCATTGAAGGTTTTAGTTAGACAAAGAGCATGTCCCAAGGGTTCTATGGTGGAGGGCTATATGGTATATCAAATGTTAGTGTATATTAGCGATTATCTTCCTGATTTAGGGAGGAAAATTAATATGCATTGCATTTGGGGTGTCAATAATGTCAAAATATTTGAAGTGGAGGTCTTGGTCAGGAATGGTAAAATGAGGAAAGTGAAATGTATTATATTATTTGATTTTTATCTATATTGAATTTATTCAATTTGTATTATACTTCCATCAATTATTATTATTCATTATTCTTACTAATTTATATTTTTCTCATTGCAGTTGGTCGAGTGTGGGATGCACTACATTTATACATTGTTAACAATATTGATTGGATGAAGCTATGGATAGAACAATGTGAGCAACAACATGGTATGTTATCATGGGAAGGGGTTGATACATTAATTAAAAGAGCTCATCGTAATGAAGATCCGAATCTTACGCAGAAGGAGATTGATTTAGCATATGGTTTAAAAGATAAACAGGTAAGCATGTAAAATTTTACCCACACTTTCTGTTATTATACAAAATGTTAATGTATTAATTTTTAATATTTATTAAGTTTAAATACATTTATTAATTATTAATTTATTTTTTACTTGTCGAGAATATTGCAGTTGAAGCACCACAAAGCTATGTGGTATAATGGTCAAAAATTTGGCGTCAAAAGGGTGGATGACACGAAGAAAACCATCGATTCAGGGATAACGGCAGTGTTTCAAGTCACTAATGTTTCTTCTAGAAGTGACAAACATCCATGACTAATAGAAAATAGATATTATGGACATTTGGATGATATAATTGAGTGTGACTTCAAATCCATCAAGATAATTTTGTTTGAGGTCAAATGGTATCGTTTACGAATAAATGAACGTGATCCTGAAAGACCTATTATTCAACATGATAGTGGTTTTACCATGGTTAATACAAGGACATTTGAGCTGAGTCTAGAAAATTATGTTCTTCCAAGCCAATGTGAGCAAGTATTCTATTGCGAGGTTCCCGATAAACCAGGTTGGTCAATTTTTCTTAGATATGATCCAAGAGGAAGGCCTGTGAAGTATAATGTACCGGAAGAAGATGATATTCAAGAACTAGAAGGTGATACAGAGGTACATGAGGAGGTAGACCATGTCTCGTCAGATGACGAAGTCGAAGTAGTTGATCGACCATATGATGTAGATGATAATGTTCTCGATGATGCTATATCTGATGATGATATTATGGAAAATTATGACAGTACTAATGATGATGTTGATCCATTTGACGATGATTATGAAATATCATATGATGATACAGAATATGATGAGTTGGATGAAGAAGAAGATCAATGATATTCCTACATGTGGTGAGTCATTTGTACTATATATCTCTTATGTCTTTTTTTCTTTCATGTAATCTTAGTGTCATTTTTAATTATAGTTGTTGAATCTAGATAGATTGGGTATTGGGGAAATGACAATGTTCATGATGAAGATGATATTGACGATGTTGAGTTTGATGAAGAAGAAGATGAATGATATATACAAGTCTATGTTTTATATGATGATCTTTATATGTTTATATTTTGTATAATATAGTATTTTACATGTTCTTTATTATTTCATATTGGGTATGGGGAAATTGGGAGTGATGTGAATTGGGGGGGCATAATTAGAGCTTCCACCTTCACATGGTTGCCTCTTTTTAGTAAAGAATGAACTATTCTTGAAACCAAGAGAAGCTCATGAAAAACGAGGTTTTCTCATAAAATGTTTGTTTTTTTGAGCCAAATTTTGCATTTTAAGCTAAGTTGGCTCTGGGTTTTGGGCATGGTAAAATTTGACTTGACTTAAAGAACTTAGCCTGAAAGACAAGTTCTAGTTCCAAGTTCCTATGCCCTGAGCTAGTACCTTCACAAATACAAATAAGGTTAGGTATTCTTGGCATTTTGGCAAAGGTATAAAGGGATTTTTCATGGCACCTGCTAAAGGTGCGTGCAATTGGAAAAACTAGCAACCCAAAACTAAAAGGGATTAATACATGGACTATCAATGAGAGGTGATCTGGTCATGGTGTGTAGGAATAGGCCTATCACATTTAAAATTATCATTATCCAAATATCTTATACAAATTTTACAAGCAAATTGTACTAGGACTAGACACAAGCAACAATGACCTGTGAATGGGGCCAACATTGAAATTTTTTCAAACTGTTTCCAAATGCATTAAAATTTGACATGGATAGATTATTCAGATTCCTTAATGACATGGGATGGTTTTTGGACTCAAATTTGACTCACACACCCACTTTCTTCCATCATCAATTCATCATGTAAAACATAAACCCTAATCTTGTGGAGTATTCGATTTGTTCCTAGTGAATGGATGCTCATTAGTTGAGTTGAAGTACATGCTTACAATAGTCATTTAGTTCCTACCTTTCATGGGTTGGTATAGTTAACATCTCTTTTCTCCATTTGGTGCCCATGCTGACCCTTTCTTTTATTCCAAAGAGCCCCACTATCCCCTCCATGACTTTTAGTTCAAAATACAAGGACCGTCAATGAGAGGTGATCTAGCCATGGTGTGTAGGAATAGGCCTAGAACCTTCAAAATTATCATTCTCCAAATATCTTATACAAATTTCACAAGGAAATTGTACTAGGGACTAGACATGGGAAACAACGACCTGCGAATGGGGCCAACGTTGAATTTTTTTCAAACTATTTCCAAATGCATTGAAATTTGACATGGATAGAATATTCCCATGCCTTAATGACATGGGAGGGTTTATGGACTCAAATTTGACTCGCACACCCACTTTCTTCCATCATCAATTCATCATGTAAAACATACACCCTAATTTAGTGGAGTATTTGATTTGTTCCCAGTGAATGGATTCTCATTAGGTGAGATGAATTCCTTGCTTACTATAGTCATTTAGTTCCTATATTGCATGGGTTGGTATAGTTAGCACCTCATTTTTCCATTTGGTGCTCATACTGACCGTTTCTTTTATTCCCAAGAGCCTCATTAGCCCCTCCATGAATTTAAGTTCAAAATACACGGATTGTCAATGAGAGGTGATATAGCCGTGACGTGTAGGAAGAGGCATAGCACCTTAAAAATTATCATTCTCCAAATATCTTATACAAATTTTAAAAGGAAATTATAGTAGGACTAGACACGGGAAACAGTGATCTGTGAATGGGGCCAACGTTGAAATTTTTTCAAACTATTTCTGAATGCATTGAAATTTGACATGGATAGACTATTCGAATGCCTTAATGACATGGGAGGGTTTATGGACTCAAATTTGACTCTCACATCCACTTTCTTCCATCATCAATTCATCATGTAAAACATAAACCCTAATCTAGTGGAGTATTCAATTTGTTCCCAGTGAATAGATACTCATTAGGCGAGCTAAAGTACTTGCTTACAATAGTCATTTAGTGCTTACCTATCATGGGTTGGTATATTTAACATCTATTTTTTCCATTTGGTGCCCATGTTGACCCTTTCTTTTATTCCTAAGAGCCCCATTAGGCCCTCCAGAAATTTCAGTTCAAAATACATGGACTGTCAATGAGAGGTGATCTTGCCATGGTGTGTAGGAATAGGCCTAACACCTTAAAAATTATCATTCTCCAAATATATTATACAAATTTTACAAGGAAATTGTTCTAGGGACTAGACACAGGCAACAGTGACCTGTGAATGGGGCCAACAGTGCATTATTTTCAAACTCTTTCTGAGTGCATCTAAATTTGACATGGATAGATTGTTCACATTCCTTAACGACATGGGAGGGTTTCTGTACTCAAATTTGACTCCCACACCCACTTTCTTCCATCATCAATTCATCATGTAAAACATAAACCCTAATTTAGTGGAGTATTCAATTTGTTCCCAGTGAATGGATGCTCATTAGGTGAGCTGAAGTCCTTGCTTACAATAGTCATTTAGTTCCTACCTTTCATGGATTGGTATATTTAACACCTATTTTTCCAGTTGGTTCCCATGTTGACCCTTTCTTTTATTCCCAAGAGCCCCATCAGCCGCTCCATGACTTTCAGTTCAAAATACATGAACTGTCAATGAGATCTAGCTGTGGTGTGTAGGAATAGGCCTAGAACCTTCAAAATTATCATTCTCCAAATATCTTATATAAATTTTACAAGGAAATTGTAATAGGACTAGACATGGGCAACAATGCCCTGTGAATGGGGCCAACTTTGAAATTTTTTCAACCTATTTCCAAATGCATTGAAATTTGACATGGATTGACTATTCTCGTGCCTTAACGACATGGGAGGGTTTCTAGACTCAAATTTGACTCGCACACCCACTTTCTTCGATCATCAATTCATCATGTAAAACGTAAACCATAATTTAGTGGAGTATTTGATTTGTTCCCAGTGAATGGATGCTCATTAGGTGAGATGAAGTCTTTTCTTACAACAACCATTGAAGCTAGTAGAGGATTAAACCAGCATTCTCCTTATAAAGCCTTTTTTTATATTCAAATGTATGGTAAAAAAATACATTAAACCAACATTTCAAGTGTTCTTATATGATGCTTTCCTATAAAATTGTCTCAAAATACATCAAACTCTAAAAAACATACACAATATATTAAACCTACATGTTGTTTTGATATTTGTGCTCTTTGTATGTATATTAGTAACCTACTCCTATATCTATTGACACTTGGTTTTGAAAAATAGTATTTGCCTTAATATCCCCTCCATGAATATAACTATGAGTTCCTTGATTGTTGGATGGAAATGAGAGATTCTCCATCCTCCGTGAAGCCACAAAAATTCTAAGCATGCCACACTCTACTTCAAAAGTGTCAATTATGCATTTTGGTGATATAAGGCTTGTCTGGTTGACATTATGTGATGCAAAGGAGTGCTCTAGCTCTGCAACTCTAGAGGTAAGGGATAAAATGACATTGTTGTTGGCCTAGGGAGACCTCCTCATGCCTTCATAGAATCTTCTTAATCTTCCGAAGATCAACACTTTCCATTGTGAACCAATAAACCTTCCAATCAAGCTTATCCAACTCCATAGATAGAGGTCCCAAAACCAACCAATATAGGATTAAATATGAGTACAAGGAAAATTTCCTCGCTCTTATAACATCCATTTTCCAAAGGGGAAAATCAACCTACAAAGTAATGAAATTCCATTCAAGTTTGATGGTCGAATTACCAATAGTGAAACACCAAAACAATTCCAAATTTCCAACCTCCAATGTTCATCATTGAGAAAAGATGATACCAATCCATGTGCCCCCATTCTCTTGTCCATTTCTGAATAAAGCCACTACCACACCTCGTTTTCATGTGCTCTTTCTCCACTTTGCTTCCCCTTTTGTCTTGAATTTTGCATCACCCCCATCCAAAATGATCCCAAATTGATTAACCCACCCCATAGCTCTACCTTGATAAAGAAACTTCAATCCCAGCTGAAATAAATGTGGATATGCTCTCATAAGATCTTGATGATCCACCACCATATGCATCAATTTTTCATCCTCCAATAGCATTGAGTAGATTTGACCTGCATTGATGACTATTGGTTGTGTGATTTGAATTGTAACTTTGTCCATATACATTGATTAAAACTAGGGGATACTGACTTGGAAAAAAAACAATTTTCCATTAGAACTCCTAATTTGAATGTGGTGGCATATTTTTCCAAGACATTTTCTTTTCTATTTAATTCTCTTTAAATGTGAAAGAGATCATCCCTTTCAAACTAAGATAGAATTTTTCAAACTCTCTCAATGGTGCCCTATAGCTTGATCACCCCATGATTACAATGGTTTAGTGTTTCCTTGATAATCATCGTTGAATCCCTAAATATTTCTATCTCTTTTATCCCAAGTTCCCTAGCTATAGTGAGCCCACATAATAACGAGTAGGCTTTGGCCATATTATTTGACAATTTCCCTAATCCCTAGTGTAATGCACCATTTGTTTTCCCTTGTGATCATGAAGACTCCCCGCACCTGGATAGACTATTCACAAGTGGTGAAAATGAGAATAGAACATGTTGAAAATGGTTCATAAAAGGTGTGAGAATCGATGGGTTGCAGACCTAGTTGCATGTATTCAAATAAACAAGTGAATAGAATAGACTTGCAAGTGGTGAAAATAGAACAAATCTAAAAGTGGTGAAAATGAGAATAGAACATGCCGAAAATGGTTCATAAGAGGTGTGAGAATCGATGGGTTGCATACCCAGTTGCATGTATTCAGATAAACAAGTGAATGATAAACAACAATGGATCAATATCATATTTTTGAGCGTGAGATTTAGTGAAGGTAAATATTTTGTTCTTATCTAAATTCATTGTATTGTTTTCCCTAGTTTTTTATCTCATGGTGAATTAAGAAAGGGAACTATTTGATCAACCCTTGATTTTTTGAACATATTATATATCCAATGAGGGACAAGCTAGCACAAATTGATTGAAATATTTATCATTGTAGCTCAAGGAAATCTATATCTAGGTAGACAATTAAAGATCAAGGAAATCTAGATCTAGGTAAAGCATTATGGAATTGTAGACTCTAGAAATAAAAAGGAAAAGTGAAAGAACTTGATGGAATTCTAAATGAAGAAACCGTTTACTATCTGACCATTGATTCCTCCCTTTTAGTGGCCTTCTTTCCTTGCTGAAGTATTGAATTCTTCTATCGTCGTCACCGACAAAGCTGGGCTTGGAGATGTTCTTCGAAAACTGTTGATCCTTCTTTCCTCTTGCTTTCTAATCTCAAAGAACTCACCGGTAGCTCCCAGCCAATGCTAGGGGAACTCTTTGTTGAAACAGACCTTGAAATTTTTTATTCTTAAGGATAAAAGATTTGTATTTTTGAGTCTTTGTATTTTTCAAATTTCCTAAGACAAGAATTTCTTCACCAATAAATTTGTGATGCCTTTTATTGTTTATTTTTGGACAAAGAAGGGAAAAAATCTAAACAAACATAATTTTTCCAAAACTATTTGAAACAATCTTTAAAACGGGCAGTCTTTTAAAATTTAAAGAATTTTAATTTAAATTGGAAAATCGGGATTCGGAGTTTCATGTAAACAAATGTTTAACGCAAATTGAATTGTGAAATCTCGATCCTCGATTTCCTGATACTTTAATCCTTAATTAAAACATAATTTACTTAATTCAGAATTAAAAGGGTTTAAACATTAAGTTAATCACATCGCGAAATCGGGATTTGCGGTTTTGGGAGAAACAGATTTCATGTCATCAGATTTCCCGATTTCCTGATCCCCGATTTTTTGATTAACGAAATCCCGAAAAGGTCTAATCTAGATTAATTAAGATAATAAAAATGTTTTAACTTAAATAATACATCTCGATTTCGGCAATCGGGGTTCTTCGATGAAATTTTCCTTGACATCAAAAGTTCTGAAACTCCGATAAGCAGGTTTTCAAATTTAATTCAAGATTAACAAGAATTAATCGTTCTTCTAAACAAGGTTTAAAGTTAATATTTCTTTGAAATACCTTTAATACGCCATGGTCCGATTTAGAGAGTTTCTATTATTTTTGAAAATACAGAGAAAGCCTAAGTACGAACATTAAATGCATATATTTCGAAATATCTTTTGGCATTAAGAGCCTTAACTTCGTAACAGAGGTACAAATCTCAATGTTTTCATGATATATTCAAAGTTAACTTTTGAAGCGTCTGTATTATCATTTCAAAGCTAAATTACTCTCTGTTACAGGTTTTCAAGTTAAACACAGAGCTATGGCACCCAAAAAGGCGTAGAAGAAAAATGAAGATCAACCAGAAGGTGATATTATTTCCGATACTACTGCATCTGGAGTACACTCTGTTAAATCATGGATGGGAATCTTTGAAAAACTGGAAGATGAACTTAAATATGCAACCATTGATTCAGAAAATCACATCTGAGATATTGTCGAGTCTGAGCTCCATAAAGTTGTTGCACGTTCGAGACTTGTCTCATACACCGATATGATCACCTGGGCTCTAGATAAAGTAGATGTCCCGACCAGAAGTATTCTAAATGAGCAAGGAGTTTTTATCAGCTCATTTAGGCTTGAGCATATTCAAGTAATGTACAAGCTATCGCCCAATTATAGACACACTTTTAATTATGAGTTTTTAACCGAGTTTCAAAGAAAAGAATGCATTGAAGCGGGTCAAACATACCCTGACATGATTAGAGGATGGGTCAGAGATGAAAACAAGTTTAGGGCTGATTTACATGGATTTTATGCCACAGCTTCCTTAAACGAATATATGGTTTATGTAACAATGATGTTGTGTAGACTTTTTGGGAGAAAGGATCCTTGTCACTTTCCTGCAGATTGCACACCTTTTTTAGAGGAAGTTTCAGAAGGATGCAGTTTTAATTGGCACAAAATTATGTCAGATAAACTCACATCAGAGGTTGTGAATTACAAAGAAACTAGGTCAAAAGGACAACCAATGTCCTCTTATATGTCAGCTTATATCATGGATGCCATTTGTTTTATGAATCCTTTCCCACTAATGAATTAGAGTTGGAATGTTTCTTTCCCAGAGCCTCTTCATAAATACCACTCGGATCTCTAGGAAGAAAATGCAAAAAATGTTTTTTATGAGGTCTGTCATTATGTAATCATCCCTCTGCACAAAATATTCTTTGGATGTGAACCTCCACGCATATCTAATACCATCATAGAAAACCTCAAATCAGTTGTCGACTGGTTCATTGAAGAAAAATTTTCCTATGTTAGGGTTTATGGCTGTTCAATTTTGCCTCACGCACTCCCAAAAATTTTACCAGACAGGTTGATATGCAGAGAAGTGGCTTATCAATTAGTCAAGGGTGGCATTGGGTTAGAATTAAAATCTCAGCAGAAAAAAGCATGGCCATCTTTTCCTGTTTATATCGAAAAATTCATTTTATTAAACTTAGGCCATTCTAAGGCAGAGGCCGAGTTGTTGGACGAAGTGAAATTAGCAAGTATAGAGCACAGGAAACATGACCCTTACCAAATAATCAGTCAACATTACATACAATGTAATTTAAAAGCATATGAACATGAAATTTTAGTTTATGATGATGTTTTCAAAAATGTTAAGTCTTATGAAGAAGTTCAGAACATAGTGCAAGCCTTGTCACCTGATGCATAGGTGTGGTTTTCATCCTTTCAAAAACATAGACGAAGTTGCCTGTCAGAGATTTTACAAGGTGAAATGTCTACTTCATTGCCAGAGCAAGAAACAACTCCTCCAGAGTTTGAAACTGATATTCAGGATAAGTTAAGTGACAAATATAAGCTAAAAGATCCTAAAATACCTCCTCAGAATACAGAGAGTTCTCAGACAAAATAACCAGAAACAGGAAAGGGAAAAGGATGGGAAACAAGTCCAATAGTTCTCGATGATATTCCAGAAAATGTTGGAGGAATAGCTTCAAAGGAAATTGGCAGTCCTATCACAACATTAACTCCACTATAGTCTACTTTCGGAACCCCTCATGAAGGATTTCTATATGTAAGTGACTTAGAGCCAATCTCTAGAGATGAAATCCCACCATCTGATTATTTTTTCAGTAAAAAAGGAAGAGTTGTCTTGAAACAGGAAATTCATCCTGTAGGAGAAAGAATGATAAAAAGACATAAAATTATCATTGATGGAAAGAAACTCAAAGAAGGAGAATTCTATATAGAGTTAGCAGGAACCATGGGTTCTATAGCATCAGCTAACATGTATTCTATAGGAAATCTAACTACAATTGAGAAAAAGGATCAAGAGATAATGCAGTTGCAGGACAGATTAAAAGAAAATGAAAGAATTATTGGATGGGGAATACAAAAGGGTATAGAACAATCTAGACTCAAAGACATCCAAGAAATACAAAAGTTAAATAAAAATTTGGATGAGGCAAAACACATGATACAAGTTACTCAAGAACAGGTCCAGAAGTTGAGTGATGAAAATAAATATTTGCAATATAAGATTATTTCAATTACTAATCAAGTAATTGAAATTGAATATTTTAGGATGCAAGCATCAGAGATATATGCAAACATTGAAGAAGAACAACAAAAAATATTATGTAATCTGGAAATCATCCAGAACTATTTTTATGAGTCAAATAGGTCTATGGAAAAGGTAGTTCAGAAAGAAAGAGAAGCTAAAGCAGCAAGGAATTCTTTTCAAAAGATAATAACTTCTTTACAAAAGAAGAAATTGGAAAAAGCTAGAAATTATCCATTTCGGAACAGGTAAAAGGAGATATAATGATAAAAGTTTGGGAATCAAAATTGGCAGAATATAAAGGAATTACAAAAGGAATTAATGAAGATTGTCAAAGGATCTTCAATCTTATTGAAAAAGATTCAGTAAGCATCGGGACAGATGGTTTTTATGAGTTATTGGGTGAAGTCAACATTATCAGGAATCAGCATAAGTCAAAAGAAGAACTCGAGGAAAGGAAATCAGAAATTTTAAATATTAAATCGGTCAACATTGCAGAAATAGATAAGTGGATGATAGCTTCAAGTTCAAAGTTGGAAAAGATCAAGTTCACAGAGAAAACAATAGAAAGCCAGTTGCCAAGCTTAGAAAGAAAATTTTTCTCTTTTGAAGAAAATGAAGTACCTGAGGCTCCGAGGGTTTTGGTAAACTTTTAGGGGAAATATGTTCAATGCGTTAAAGCAAAAAAAGAAAGTTCATCAACGCAAATTTAAAATTTTGTAAATATTTTTATATTTTTAGAATTTTGAAAGAAATTGTAAATGGTTGACATTAGTTTATGTAACTATAATATTAGGAGGTTGGTTAGTTACCAAAAAAAAAAACTTTGATAGGAAGATATAAATATAGTTTCAAAATGCTCAAACGGGGCTTCAAAAATTTTGGAGAAGGCCAATTTTTGTAAGATCAACTTTCAAGTTCATCGAAATATAAACCACAAACAAGATTCTGGATCCTGCAATTTCATGACTATGTTTCTTCCCTTGTTTATCATGCTTTGTTAAATTCTCCTTTTAATGTGTGTTTCTAACAAGTAAATCAATTTGAGGTTATATACATTGTTGTTTATCATTTCAAATTGGTTTGGATGTTGAATGTATTACAGTCTTTCGTCTAAAATTACTTTAGTAATTTTAAGACCTGTAAAACCTTCTGTTCCTTAATATTTCACTCTGTTAGAAATCTTCTTTTTCTTTCATCATTGTTAATTGAAATATAAGATTATTTCTAGATAAAAGTCTTATATTTCTCTGTATTGTGTTTCACTGTTTACAATTTCAAAATTGTCACAAACCAGGAAACGGCCTTGATTGTGTTTTTACATTACTGTTTTAGATTTTAAAGTTGTTTCATTAATATCATCTCTGAAAATATGAAGTAACCAATCGATAAAAAACCCCTTTTACAAACGTTTAAAACCCTATCACCCATGACAGTTCATACCGACAGACAACCTAACATAGAACCTGGTCTTTAGGATCAAAACAACATTGCCCTAAGCTTATTTAACACTATTATACAAACAACTACCAATAGGACCGAGTTAGAAAGATCGTGGGCTGCCATTGAGCGTGATATTAGCATCCAAGAGCAATGGGAAGAAAGACAGAGACAGTTGAGAAACTGAATCTGATCTAGTCTTTCTTTGTTTCTTCATTTCAAAACCTTTTTATAAAAGCCTTTTTTGGATGCCTTGACGGTATGTTTTATAGCCTTAAAACATAAACTCAAGAACAACATCTTTCTGGCGCCATTGCCAGGGAACAAAGAAATGAATTATTTCCCTGGGAAGAATGACATTGACACTTTCTGTTGTTGATAGTGAACAAGAACATAAAACTTTATAAGGCTCAATTATCTTTCACTTTGCGAATCTACATTAAATAAATTGGCTAGTAGAAATAAGAACACGAGAAAAAACCTGGATAGAAAACAGACCTCGCTAGTCTCTAATCCGGAAAAAATCTTAAAATCAAGAAAATCAATTAAACAAATCCTTTTATCAACTTGTTCTACAGATCAGCCTAATTTTACACAATCAAATTCATCGGAAACTTTTGAACGATCACTTTCGCTTCCCCCCTCTTTTGACACTTTTTATTTTCCCGAAGTCTCGTCCCCAGTTTTCCAAGAATCTTCTCCACACACTGTCCCAGCTTCAATCCCAAACCTAACCATTGCGGCACAAGGAGGTGCTGGAGGTGGAGGTGGTGCTCCTGGAGGTGGTCAAGTACCAGTTCCCAGGATTTTTTCCAAGTTGGCTACTAGGTATGCTCCCCTAGTTCTTCCTATTCCTCTTCATGATCTTCCTGAGAACTATATGAATAGCCTCCCAAAATTTACAGGGAAGGGTGATTTGACTGCACAAGAACATATCAATTTTTTCGATCAATTTGTAGATATACTTGGAATAGAACATGAAGATGTTTATTCCAGATTACTTGTTCAAACTTTTGAGGGACAGGTGAGAACTTGGTTTCGATCCTTACCAACTAGATCATTAAGATCTTATGAAGATCTTGAGAGTGCATTCATCAGACAATGGGGTGAGAGAAAATATCACCTCTACTATCTAACTGAATTTGGAGCCCTAAAAAATAAAAACTTTGAGTCAGTGCTGGAATTCACACAAAGGTTTAATAAACTATAGAATAAAATTCCAGCTGAAGTTAAACCTTCACAACCTTCAGCCAAAGTAACTTATGCTGGTGCTTTTGATCTTGAATTTGCTTTACTATTGAGGGAGAGAATATCATTAGATCTCTCTAAAATGCAAGATGATGCAGTTGAAATCGAATCCAATATGATGGCATCAGGAAAGCTTAAAGAAAAAACCGAAAATTTAAATAAAGAAAATAAAAAATTCAAAGAACAAGGTGGACCTTCAGGGTCAGGAAAATCTTCTGGAGATAAATTAGAAGAAATGGCTACGGTTATACGAGAAATCTCAAATAAAATTTTGAAAATGGAGCTAGAAAAACCCAGAAGAGATAATTTTCCTAGAAAAGATTTTCGAAAAAATCCTGAACCCCAAGGACCACATAAAACGATAAAAAATGAAGATCAAAAAATTCAAGAACCCTTTAAAAGTGAAGATTATATTGGAGAAGAAGATTTTGGTGATTTTGAAGAATTGGATGAAGATATTCGTAATATTAGCGATGATAATAAGTCTCCTTATTTATCTAGACAGGATTATGAAGCATCTTTGATTAAAGAAAGTAAATCAGAAGATAAATTTTACAATAATGTCACTGATGATTGTACATATCAAAGTATCGCGGATGATATTATTACTGACTTACAAGAAAAATATAATCTGAGACCGAGAAATAAAAAATTCCCTGATGTTCAAACAAAAAAGGGTTTGTTGAGAAATGATACCGGTGAGGTAAACCCAAAAGTTGCAGATAAATAGTCTACAAAAAGAAATACAATAGATAACCCTGTACAGTTAGAACCAGTAGGAACAATCCCTGTAAATACACAAGCTCCGATAAAAGAAAATAAGGTTACATCACAACGAAAAACTGAGAAAAAAGTAATGAAAGCCCCACACATTGAGAATGACAAGGCCCTAGGCAACTTTAACTTGGAAAACGAAATAAGCAAGATCAAAATTCCTATCCCCCTTGTTGAATTAGCTAAAAATCTAGTATACCAAAAACAAATAGCCAAAATGATTAATTTTTATGAAAAGGAAAGTCAGGCCGACACAATTAACTTAGAATATGATAAACCTATCATAGTTTTTGGTCCACAAGTCAAAGGGGCAAAAGATACAGTGGCTCCTTTTTATATCACACTAACTATTTTTGACCACCTTTTACATAACTTTATGTTGGACTCTAGAGCTTCTCATAATGTTATGCCTAAAGAAATAATGGAAAAACTTGGTCTCGAAATCACAAGACCCTATGGTGACTTGTATTCTTTTGATTTAAGAAAAGTTAAATGCATAGGGATGATCAAAGACCTAGTGGTAAATTTGGCTCAGATACCCTCTAAAAGTATCCATATGGATGTAGTAGTCATAGATATCCCCCCAAAATATGGAATGCTACTATCTAGGTCATGGGGCGCTAAGCTTGGAGGATCCCTCCAGTTAGATATGACATACGCTACAATCTCTATTTTCGGAGGACAATTTACCCGTCTTTACAGGGAGACTCGGTTGGCTTTCACTATAAGTGACCCAAAAAATCCTAAAAATCATCCAGTGTATATTGTCGATCAAGATTTAGGGAACTGCATATTATCGTTAGATGATGATTTTGAGATAGATGTAGATGATAAAGATACAAAAGAAAAAATTCAAAAAAAAGAAATAAAAGAAAATGTATATAATATTGGTACATGGAAAATGTTTTTTGATGGTGCTTCCTCCTATGTTGGAGCTGGGGCTGGAGTACTCCTTATTTCCCCTGATGATCAATTTGTAATTCCTTTTTACTATAGTCTCCAATGGTATATAGATTGCACAAATAATGTATGTGAATATGAAGCTCTAGTACTTGGCTTAGAATCCGCAAGAAGAATGAAAATTAAAAATTTTGAAGTCTTCGGTGATGCTAAATTAATCATAAAACAAGTAAATCGGCAATATCAAGCTAAACATCCTAGATTAAGGTCTTATAGAAATTATGTATGGGATTTAATTGAGAATTTCTTCACTTATGTGAATTTCCATTTCGTCCCTAGATCCGAAAATCAATAGGCTGATGCTTTAGCTAAAGCTGTATCAATGTTTACACCCCCAACTAATTTTAATTTAAAATATCATATTCAAATGAGACATTGTCCTTCCATACCTGATAATATACAACATTGGCAAGTTTTTGAAGACGATGAACAAATTAGAAAGTTTCTTGAATCCTTAGATGAATTTTCAGAAACATATAACGATCAGGAGAATCAAAATGATCCTATATGGATCATGCAGGAAGGGGAAGATGCGAAAGAGTTTCATGATAAAATAGCTAACCACCAGATCCTTGTTCTTAAAAACAATCAAATCCCCAAAGGTCGGATTCCTTTGGAAAGAATCTTTAATAAAGATGACATTCCTTCTAAAACTACTCTACAACCTCAACCAGAAGAGGTTGAAGATTGTAACGTAGGAACTGTAGATAACCCCAAAATGGTTAAGTTATCTAAATTTTTATCAGTAGAAAAAAAAAAAAAATACACAGAGTTGTTGAAAAAATATAAAGATGTGTTTGCATGGTCATACAAAGATTTGAAAACATATGACACTTCGGTGATAGAACACAAAATACCACTTAAACCTGGTGTCAAACCTTTCAAGCAAAAACTCAGACAGTTTAACCTGATCTTATTACCTGTCATTGAGAAAGAAGTTAAAAAGCTTCTGGACGCTAAGATTATTGTTCCCTTAAGATATTCTGATTGGGTTGCTAATCTAGTACTAGTGAGGAAGAAAAATGGGGAAATCAGATTATGCGTTGACTTTAGAAATTTAAATAAATCTTCTCTTAAAGACAACTATCCTCTACCAAAAATGGATCATGTGCTCGAAAAAGTAGTAGGGGCTACTAGGATGTCCATGATTGATGGTTTTTCAGGATATAATCAAATTGTTGTTAGTGAGCCTGATAAGGAAAAAACTGCATTCACAACTCCTTGGGGTACATTCATGTATGATAAAATGCCATTTGGAATAATGAACGCGGGAGCTACTTTTCAACGAGCAATGGATATTGCTTTTGTTGGCGAACGAGATAAGTTTTTTGTTATATATTTGGATGACCTTACTGTTTTTTCAAAATCAGATGAAGATCATATAATTCATCTAAAACAAACTTTTGAAAAATGTCGTAGGTTTGGTCTTTCATTAAATCCTAAAAAGTCTCATTTCGCCATGCATCAAGGAAAGTTGTTAGGTCATATAGTATCCCGAGATGGTATCAAAATCGATCCTAAAAGAGTAGAGGCTATAGAAACATTAGCTATTCCTAGAAATGTCAAAGAAATTCAATCTTTTTTAGGAAAAATAATTTTTTTGAGAAGATTTGTTCCTAACTT
This sequence comes from Picea glauca, assembly GCA_000966675.3. Taxonomy (NCBI): domain Eukaryota; kingdom Viridiplantae; phylum Streptophyta; class Pinopsida; order Pinales; family Pinaceae; genus Picea; species Picea glauca. The sequence goes on along the minus strand of JZKD02S2024643.1, from coordinate 454,243 downwards.
TGCTGAAATTGTTAAATTGATTACAGATATGCTCAAAAAGAACAGTGAAGTTAAGTGGATAGCAGAAGCAAAGGCATCATTTGCTCACATTAAAAAAGTTATAAGTGAGGCGCCAGTATTAGCAAGTCCAGATTATCTTAAGGATTTCCTCATTTTTTCTTTTGCCTCTGAACATACGCTTGCTGCCATCCTCCTTCAGAAGAATGAAGAGGGTTTTGAGCAACCCATCGCCTTCTTTAGTAAAAGCCTCCGAGATGCCGCACTTAAATACAATGTAATGGAAAAGCAGGCTTATGCTATGGTTAAAGCATTGAAATATTTTAGAACGTATGTATTACATTCCAAAGTCATTGCATATGTACCTACTATAACACCCCTCCTGGTTACGACAACAACTCCGAAAACAGGTGCAATTATTTATTTATTTTTTTGTTTAAAGTGTGTGCGTGTGTGTAGAAGAAACAACCCCCTTGACTCTATGTCACCACTCAAACCAACAAGATGCAAGTAATACGATCACAACAAGACGACCCGACATATCACAGTGACAACAAGGAATAAACGCCCCTGGACATAAGGCGTGCAACTAGCAACTGTAAGCAGAAAATGACACCAGGTGTTAAGTATTGTACCATCACAGAATGGAAGAATCCAATAGTAGAGTTTACTATTTCTGCACAAAAAATCATGGCTTTTAGTCTTATGTCTTCTCGAAATAAGATTAGACAGGCTCCTGGTCGAATGCTCAGGCAGAAACTCATAAATCTTTTAGGGAGTCGCAGTAGTGGAAACTATGCCTTTAAACAGCCCGAGACTACTGATACGGCTCAGAGTGTGTCGCAAGAGTGGAACTGTGCCTTTAAATAGCCCGAGACTCTTGATACAACACTGGATTCCTTCCACCGGAATTACAAACAGACATATATACTAAGCTACAAGAGGTGTCTATATCCCGCCCGACACAACAGACCACGCAATGCAATACCACCAAGTACTACAAAATCAGGGACAATCATGACCTCTATGGGAGACGCAAGTCAGGAGGACTCTAATACCGACCAACCACTATTGAGACCCRAAGAYATCAATCTCGATCAATTGCTCCATTAATTATCATTAACCGACGAAGACCTTATCATAAGGTAAAACCCCAAAAATCSAACCCCCATTATTAGTTATAAAGTCATTTTGCACTAGATCAAGGGMAAGCAATAATCACAGGCGCCTTGCATTTATCTGTTAATCGCCATAAATGAGCAACGATATCAATACCATAATGGTAAACCCTCGAACATTTACATTCTCCATATTATCTTGCCTTTCCTTCCTAATCATCACCATACATTGGAGTAACCTAACAATATTWGCATTGCAMTTTAGAMCTTATTATTAACACTTCAATTTWAAYGAAAATAACCTTGCAATTTAAACATCAGCAYGATCATGTCAATTAAACAATATTAACAWTGCGATTCAACCATCATCATTAACATTGCAAATTAAAACACATATTATTATTGCAAWTTAAACAARTATTACCATTGTAATTAAGCAAATATTAATAACAATAAACTCATTATAAAAATCAATAAGATTACAATTAGTCCACTTCTTCCTTCACATCGAACTAACTACCCTAAACCATTACACTAGTGATCAACAACCAAACATTATTAATAATAATCTCATTATCAAAATCAATTAAGAATTACAACTATTCAACTTCTTCCTTCAATTAGACTAAGCTACCCTAAAAACCATTACATTAATAATTAACCAACCAAACATTAGTAGCAATAATATCAATTTTAAAATCAATAAGAATTACAATTATTCAACCTCTTCCTTCAATGACTAAACTACCCTAAGCACCATTACCTTAATAATTAACACAACCCAACTTTTATAACAATATTCTCATTATCAATTCAAATAAAACTTACCATTTCTTTCCTAATCGTTAACAATAATGATCTCTTATTATTTTAAAAAGCCCTTTTATGGTTCTAATTAATAACCATAAAAACTCAACATTTTAAACATTTACCAGGAACTTTCTTGCTCAATTAGTCATTCTAACTCACCTTCCAATAATACTACTAACTTTATTGCATTTAATTAAAACTTATAAACTCACGTTCTAAATTAATAATCAATTTAATATATAGCATTTATCAACATATTCAGATATAAACTCATATTTAAAAACAGTCAGATGCCAGCGTAATTAAAATTGACAATATGTATCAACATCCATATCTAAATGAACCATGTTAACCATAATTATACAGCTAAAAATCACAATGTTTAAAATTCAACAGCATTTTAAAATTACAATAAACAACATCATCTCCATACATTATGGCAGCATTGGAATTACCCATTGAACCAAATAACGGTTAGTCAATGCCCACGCTATCCAAAATTCACTTTACGCTTGCAGCAGCCTTACCCCAGAACTGTAATTAATGCCCTGCGAGTTGCTATCTACCCTAGGGGACAGCGGGCGAACCAGTCTTCCAGGTCCGGCAAAAAATTCGGCAACTGGCAGCAATAACTTCCAGCGCAAGAAACTCGACCCAGTCACAGAGATAGAGTTGGGGAAATGCGTGATATTAAAGGCGGTATGGGATTAGGTATCAGTTTTCAGATTAATTTAAACGGCTTCCAAGGATTGTGGCGAAGCAGATTAGGGTACACACAATGTTTATGTTTATTTAATTTTTTTTTTATTATTTCTTTTTACAACAAATAAGACAACATTAAATGGACAAATACATACGTGAAGACAGTCGAGTGGCAATGCCCACATTAGGTATTTGAATTGTAATGTTGAATCTAGGTTTAAAATAAGGGTGTGAACGCATATGCCACAATTACCAGGCTGTAGGATTTCCTAGTATTGTTGGTGTAAAAACCATGGTTACAATCTGGAGTCCAGATGAAAATATTTGTCCAGATGTCAACCAACAATTATATCTTTGAGATCAGCATGCAAGACCGGGATGTAAGGTGTTAAGTAGATGCAAAATAGTTCATTAAAGCCTTTCATTGTACAGTTTGTGTCAAACTCAAACAACTCTAGAATTGCTAATTTATAACCCAGCATACAGGAAAGAGAAAATCCTCCTGTTCACTTTAGATTAGACTTCAATAATAGCTAACCATGACTACTTACCACCACGTAGATTAAATGACTTTCAAGTAAAGACTGTGCTAATTTATTTTTGTTTTTAGAATCAGACCATTCATAAACTATTCTATATGGCACATCGCTCATATGATTGAAAACAGAATGTATGGTATTTCAGCTTACGAATTTAAGTGTAAAGGAATGATTCTTTAGAGCATATGTACACCGTTGAAACAATAAGTCTACCCATTTTTATTTTATTTAACTGTAGAAATAAGTTACCCTAAATAAATAAACTCTAAGTATATCCGTTATGTGAAAGGTTCTTTTAATTTCATTGCCAGGAGTATCCATTCACCCTCACATCAGCAACACACTGGACTGATGGCATGCACTTTCAGTGGCAGTGACTCGCTGTAACTTGTTGGCCGGACGAGAGAAGGATAGGCTGGAAGAGTGACAGGGTTATGGGTGCACGGAGGTTTAGAATATAACCACAAGTGTGATAATCACGAGCTCACACAGTCAATGAAACGAGTGACCGTAAATTGTGAAGTGAAATGCCCCCAAAGGAAAGAAAAGAAATGGAATGCCCACCGTAAGAGGAAAAACCTACCGGGAAAAAAAACACGCCCATTGTACATATAAAAACACCCAATGAAAAGGAGAAGCAACTGAAAAACACACGCCAAGGTATATGTAAATAAAAGGACCAGGTAAAAAAAAGAAAACCCATCGAAAAGAGCCACCACGGTGTATGTAAAAACACCCAGGTAAAACAAAAAGGGAACCCACTGAACAAAACTGCCATTATATATATACGCCCATAAACAAATGCCCACCGTAACAAATTCGCCCTCTGTAAAAAAGCGGGAATCCACTGAAACAAAACCAAATCACCCACTGTATAGGGAAGAAACCCTACTGCAAAAAGGCTTCCCACAGTACAAACAACAAAAACCCACTGAGAAAGAAAAACAAAAACCCGCCCACTGCATAAAAACGAAATAACATAAACCTAGAACAAATTTACCTGAACCCTCAACTGCACTGTTATAAAAAACGAAGATCTTCTGAAATACCCCCCTTTTTTTTTCTTTATAGAGTATGAAGGATGAGGAAACAACATTTCACAACAATACAATCATATTCTCAACAGTAAATCACTATCCATTCTACTCTACTAAGTTTAGGAGCATACCTTTGCCTTATTTGCTTGCCGCAATTGACTCCTGTGCTCTGTGCCGCTTCCGCCTTCAGTGCTACTCCCGCTCACCAACCATAGAGGAGTCCCTGGTACCTCCCAGCCAAATGCTAGGGGTACTCTCCTTCCCCCCTAGCCCCCCGAGCCGCAAAGGGGCCACACACAATCCAGACAGTAGCCTAGCTTCTCAGCTCGTCTCCAAGGCTGAGCTACCACTCAAGTCAGCTGAGAAATCCCCAACTCCTACAAGCAATCAGTCCAGTCTTTAGTCTGGCAGCATAACAATACCTAATAGCTGAATCCCCTTTCCTTCCCCCCTCCCTCTTTCTTTTACCCAATATCAAACCATAAATCCTCCTTTCTTTAGGTTTCCCCCCCCTTTTCCTTTTTATTTTTTTTATTTCTCTTTTTATTTTATTTTATCTTTTTTATTTTTTTAAAACTCAAAGAATAAGTGCGCTCATTAATAATTTCCTTTTATTTTTAAATTCGTAACATTTTTATTAATGTTAGAGGCGGTAGGGATTAATAAATTTACGGAAAGAGAATCCATTAATCATTTTCGTTATTCTATAAATTAAAGATTAAG
>JZKD02S2024643.1:428258-441466 GCA_000966675.3 Picea glauca | reverse complement strand
CAATAATAAGTCATATTTACATCAAACACTATTGGGTCCATTTCCCAAAACTTTGTGCTATGGGTCTTTCTTCAAGGGTTGACATCAATGACAACCAACCTTAATCAACAATGGAGATGGATACTGGAAGATTAAGGTGATGGAGGATAGTTTAATAAAGTAGACATGGATAATGAGAGGATAGTGGTCTTAGTTTTTTTGTTTTTTTTTTTGAAATTTTCTTTATGTTACACTACGAAGATGATGTCATTCTCCCACCAATTAGGAATCAATTTTTTCTTTGCAAGTTTTAAAAATATTAGGTTTGCTTTAACACTTACCGTCGTTATCACCCCAAGCATTTCATGAAGACCAACTATTAATTAGGTGGGTTTTTATTTAATTTGTTATTTTTATTCCACGGTCTGCTCTTAGGGTTAGACTAAATTTTACCCTAATAGTTTTTAGACTTGTACTAGATTATGATTTGGGCGTCATTGGGTTAGGGAAGTTGTTTAGGAATCTCTTAAGGCGTTAAGGTCTTAGGGCTATTTAGGTTTGTTTCCTTCATCCACATCAATGCAATGTGCCCTTTAGGACGCACCACGTGCTCCAAGGGTGCCACTCGCCTCGTTCATTTCCTTTACATGACAAGCCCTTCAGGATGCACCACGCGCTCCGAGGGTGCCACTCGCTTCTTGTGTTTCTTTTGCGTGATGTGCCCTTCAGGATGCACCATGTGCTCCAAGGGTGCCACTCACCAATTGGACTGATTGGTAGACATCTATAACCCCTGGAGTCAACACTCCGCCAGGTGAACTTGTAGGAGACTAAGGGTTCTAAGGAAAAAGGCTCACACCTTATTGCATGCCCCTTAGAAACATCGTGAGCGACTATCACAGTCTTCCCTCATGGCATCGTGGATCCTCTCGAACTAGATAATTGTTAACCTACAGTTCGGGCCACGATGGGAGTTCTAGCAGGCGGTGGCAGGGATGCTGTCCACCCCTCTCCCTCAACCTCTCTACAAATCGTGTGTGGCCCCTTTACTCCATATGTGAGTCTGGTCGACAAGCTATCATCAGCCTCCATCATCAACAATCATGTCAGAAATGTCAACATCAAATCATCAAATCAAATCAAACATCATAGTAAACATATCAACCCAAAAGCACACTCCTTGACTCAGTCTAGAGTCCAAGGGGATTCTACCGATGCCTCTGCATCCTCAAGGTCAAAAAACCTGCACACTCAATAAAACTGAGTCAATAGCATCTGTCGACATCAAATATTAACACATCATGTCATCTGTCAATCGCATCATAATCAATTATAAATGGTCTAACATCATAAAAGTCCAGATCACTTGCAAGCAAGTGTCCTCAAATAATAAGTTTTCTCAGTGCGCTAGAGCAGGATGTTACACCTACTAGTGTTGTAAAGGACATCTTAGTTCAGGAAAACAATGATGGTAAAAGAGGTAGATGGCTTGCAAAAATTCAGGAGTTTGACTTGGAGGTTAAACCAACTAAATTAGTAAAAGGACAGGGTTTAGCTAAACTTCTAGCTGAATCTAATTTTAGGGCTCTTGGGATAAACAGTGCTCAAGAGGAAGAAGGATGGATAGATGTGAATGAAATTGATGATCAAATAATCGAAAAAAAGATTGAGGACAAATTCGTTTTGTCAAATTGGTATAAGGATATAGTAACATATTTATTAACTTTGAAATGTCCAGATGATTTGTCACATTCCAAAGCTAGAGCACTGAAACTGCATGCAGTTAAATACTGCATTTCTGAGAAAAAATTATACTGGAAAGACCCGCTTGGGTTCCTCTTAGTTTGTCTGGTTGAATCAGAAACAGAGGAAGTTATCAGTCAATTTCATGAAGGGGTCTGTGGAGAGCATCATGCTTGGAGAGAAACAACATATAAAATTTTAAAGGCTGGTTATTACTGGCCCAAACTTTTCCCAGATGTAAATGCCAAGGTAAGAGCTTGTAGCCTGTGTCAATTTTTTACTGGGAAACATAAGCTACCAGCTATGCCTTTAATCCCAGTCAAGACAGAAGCTCCTTTCCAGCAATGGGGGCTTGACTTCATAGGTGATATAAATCCCCATTCAAGTTTCCAACATAGATGGATTCTCACTGCCACAGACTATTTCACCAAGTGGGTGGAAGCAATCCCTACAAGGAAGGCCACTGATTCAGTGGTTATAGACTTTTTGGAAGAGAATATATTGGCAAGATTTGGCTGTCCTAGAAAGATAGTTACAGATAATGCACAGGCTTTCAAGTCTATGGCAATGGTCAGCTTTTGCAAAAAATATAATATTGTGCTAGGACATTCAACAACATATTATCCACAAGGAAATGGTCTGGTTGAATCTTCTAATAAGAGTTTGATCGGTATAATTAAGAAAGTCTTAAATGAAAATAAGAAATCTTGGCATTTACATTTAAAGTATGCTTTATGGGAAAATCGAATAGGAACGAAGAAATCTATTGGTACTTAACCATTTCAAATGGTTTATGGAACAGATGTTGTATTACCCATAAACTTAGCACTTCATGTGATGAAACTGTGGTAGGATGAGAAAGAAGAGCCAAATCCTCTCACTAGAAGGATAAACCAGCTGATTGAAGTTCAACAACACAGGGATGTAATAGATGAAAAGCTACAGAAGTACCAGGATAATATGAAGATGTTGTTCGATCACAAGGCCAAGAACATGAACTTTCTACCAGGAGATCTAGTTTTAAGGTGGGATGCTTGAAAGGAAGATTCGGGAAAAAATGGTAAATTTGATCATATCTAGTATGGACCTTTTAAGATATCATCTTCTGAAGGTAAAAACTCTTTTCTACTAGAAAATTTAGATGGTAATATCCTAAATTCCCTTGTTAATGGGTGGTTCTTAAAACATTACATGGAATAATAAAAAATAAATAAATAAATAAAATAAAATAAAATAAAATAAAATAAATTTGTATATACCTGTTTCTTTCTCAAATTTTTGAAACCTACTTTGTTAATATATATATATAAAATAAAAATCCACAGAGTTATTTTTGAAATTATATCAGAGGTATTCTGGTTTACAGATTGTTGAAAAGTCTCCTTTAATACCCTCAGTATTATCTTTTATTTTTTAGAACTTTGTATTAGAGTTGAAAAGATTTTGTATCGACTTTGAAAATCATCAAATGATTGAATTCAGTTAGGTCAGTTTTCATGGTTTTTCTCTCTGACTAAAAATTGTTAGGTTTGAGATTAACTCTAAATATCTTAAGTTTCTTAACAGATTGTCGGAACTTTTTAGCTTGCTCAAAAGAAAGTCTCCTGAAAATATTTTTCCCTTTTTCTCTACAGACTAAGAATATTTGAAGGTTGACAAAAGTTGGTCTTGAATAACCAAAACAAGTTGACAAATCTTTATCATAAAATTTTACACAGATCACCACCCCTGATATATTAAGTATCACTAATTGCCCCCGCTTCGTAAGCATAAGATAATTATAAGACAGATGGTGAAAGGAAATTCATAATTGATTGCACCCATCTAGTCCTACAGATGATGAAAGGAAATTCATTTAAATGATTTCCCTCGTCTAAAAATAAATAGATAACTTCATCGGGGTACTGAACAGGCCCGCTGGCAGTGAAGCAATGTTTGAGCATAAAATAAGCACTCAAAGAGGTGAAAGGAAATTCAGTAAAAAGGGATAGATAACTTCACCGGGGTACTGAGCAGGCCTGTTGGCAGTGAAGCAATGTCTGAAGTATCTGTAAGGTTGTCATACTTATCTATAAATCTATTCTAGTTATCAATTTTTCAAAAACTAGATATTCATCTTAAGTCAAATTAGAGCTTCCCAGTTTTAAAATTATAAATTTTATTTCAATTGATGTAAGATGAAATGTTCAATAATCTGTTGAGTTTCTAAATATTTTTCTAATTATCTCAATACTAACTCAATTTTGGAACGAGAAGGAGAATTTTGAAGAAGACTATAATTGAATTTCAAATAAATGAGAAGTTTCGAAAAGGTTTTCAAAGATTTTATGTAAACTCTTTTCCTACTCCTTGATCAGTTTATCAAAGATAAACCCTTGACACCATTTACCCAATGAAGGCATTGAGTCTGCATGTTCTCCTCGTCCCGTAGGGAGACGAGGTCCCCAGTTGGAGCCTATGTTGAAACAGACCTTGAAATTTTTTATTCTTAAGGATAAAAGATTTGTATTTTTGAGTCTTTGTAATTTTCAAATTTCCCAAGACAAGAATTTCTTCACCGATAAATTTGTGATGCCTTTTATTGTTTATTTTTGGACAAAGAAGGGAAAAAATATAAACAAACATAAGTTTTCCAACACTATTTGAAACAATCTTTAAAACGGGCAGTCTTTTAAAATTTAAAATTTTTTAATTTAAATCGGAAAATCGGGATTCGGAGTTTCGCGTAAACAAATGTTTAACACAAATTGAATTGCGAAATCCCGATCCCCGATTTCTCGATACTTTAATCCTTAATTAAAACATAATTTACTTAATTCAGAATTAAAAGGGTTTAAACATTAAGTTAATCACATCATGAAATCGGGATTCGCGATTTTGGGAGAAACAGATTTCATGTCATCAGATTTCCCGATTTTTTGATCCCCGATTTTCCAATTAACGAAATCTTGAAAAGGTCTAATCTGGATTAATTAAGATAATAAAAATGTTTTAACTTAAATAATACATCGCGATTTTGGCAATCGGGGTTCTTCGATGACATTTTTCCTCGACATTAAAAGTTCTGAAACTTCGATAAGCAGGTTTTCAAATTTAATTCAAGACTAACACGAATTAATCATTCTTCTAAACAAGGTTTAAAGTTAATCTTTCTTTGAAAGACCTTTAATATGCCATGGTCCAATTTAGAGAGTTTCTATTATTTTTTAAAATACCGAGAAAGCCTAAGTACGAACATTAAATGCATATCTTTGGAAATATCTTTTGGCATTAAGAGCCTTAACTTCATAACAGAGGTACAAATCTCAATGTTTTTATGATATATTCAAAGTTAACTTTTGAAACACCTGTATTATCATTTCAAAGCTAAATTACTCTATGTTACAGGTTTTCAAGTTAAACACAGAGCTATGGCACCCAAAAAGGTGTCGAAGAAAAATGAAGATCAACCAGAAGGTGATATTATTTCCGATACTACTGCATCTAGAGTACACTCTGTTAAATCATGGATGAGAATCTCGTAAAAACTGGAAGATGAACTTAAATATGCATCCACTGATTCAGAAAATCACATCCGAGATATTGTCGATTCTGAGCTCCATAAAGTTGTTGCACGTCCGAGACTTGTCTCATACACTGATATGATCGCCTGGGCTCTGGATAAAGTAGATGCCCCGACTAGAAGTATTCTAAACGAGCAAGGAGTTGTTATCGGCTCATTCATGCCTGAGCATATTCAAGTAATGTACAAGCTATCGCCCAATTATAGACACAGTTTTAATTCTGAGTTTTTAACTGAGTTTCAAAGAAAAGAATGCGTTGAAGCGGGTCAAACATACCCTGACATGATTAGAGGATGGGCCAAGGATGAAAACAAGTTTAGGGATGATTTACATGGAGTTTATGCCATAGCTTCCTTAAATGAATATATGGTTTATGTAGCAATGATGTTGTGTATACTTTTTGGGAGAAAGGATCCTTGTCACTTTCATGCAGATTAGACGCCTTTTTTAGAGGAAGTTTTAGAAGGACGCAGTTTTAATTGGCACAAAATTCTGTCAGATAACCTCACATCAGAGGTTGTGAATTACAAAGCAGCTAGGACAGAAGGACAACCAGTGTCTTTTTATATGTCATCTTATATCATGGATGCCATTTTTTTTATGACTCCTTTCCCACTAATGAATTGTAGTTGGAATGCTTCTTGCCCAGAGCCTGTTCATAAATACCACTGAGCTCTCTGGGAAGAAAATGCAAAAAATGTTTTTTATGAGGTTTGTCATTATGTAATCATCCCTCTGCACAAAATATTCTTTGGATGTGAACCTCCTTGCATATCTAATACCATCATAGAAAACCTCAAATTAGATGCCGACTGGTTCATTGAAGATTTTTTTTCCTATGTTAGGGTTTATGGCTATTCAATTCTACCTCACGCACTCCCAAAAATTTTACCATACAATTTGATATGCAGAGAATTGGCTTATCAATTAGTCAAGGGTGGCATTGGGTTAGAATTAAAAGCTCAGCAGAAAAAAGCATGGCCATTGTTTCCTGTTTATATCGAAAAATTCATTTTATTAAACTTAGGCCATTCTAAGGCAGAGGCCGAGTTGTTGGATGAAGTGAAATTAACAAGTATAGAGCATAGGAAACACGAACCTTACCAAATAATCAGTCGACATTACATACAATGTAATTTAAAAGCATATGAACATGAAATTTCAGTTTATGATGATGTTTTCAAAAATGTTAAGTCTTATGAAGAAGTTCAGAACAGAGTGCAAGCCTTGTCACCTGATGCACAGGTGGGGTTTGCATCATTTCAAAAACATAGACGAAGCTGCCTCTCAAAGATTTTACAAGGTGAAATGTCTACTTCATTGCCAGAGCAAGAAACAACTCCTCCAGGGTTTGAAACTGATATTCAGGATAAGTCAAGTGAAAAAGATAAGATGAAAGATCTTGAAATACCTCCTTAGAATACAGAGAGTTCTCAGACAAAAGAACCAGAAATAGGAAAGGGAAAAGGATGGGAAACAAGTCCAAAAGTTCTCGATGTTATTCCAGAAAATGTTGGAGGAACAACTTCAAACGAAATTGGCAGTCCTATCACAACATTAACTCCACTACAGTCTACTTTTGGAACCCCTCATAAACGAGTTATATATGTAAGTGAATTAGAGCCAATCTCCGGAGATGAAATCCCATTATCCGATTATTTTTTCAGTAAAAAAAGAAGAGTTGTCTTGAAACAAAAGATCCATCCTGTAGGAAAAAGAATAATAAAAATACATAAAATTATCATTGATGGAAAGAAACTCAAAGAAGGAGAATTCGCTACAGAGTTAGCAGGAACCATGGGTGCTATAGCATCAACTAACATGTATTCTGTAGTAAATCTAACAACTATGATTGAGCAAAAGGATCAAGCGATAATGCAGTTGCAGGACGGATTAAAAGAAAATGAAAAAATTATTGGGTGGGGATTAAAAAATGGTCTAGAACAAGCTAGACTCAAAGACATCCAAGAAATACAAAAGTTAAATAAAAATTTGGATCAGGGAAAACACATGATACAGGTTACTCAAGAACAGGTCCAGAAGCTGAGCGATGAAAATAAATCTTTGCAAGATAAGATTATTTCAATTACTAATCAAGTAATTGAAATTGAATATTTTAGGATGCAAGCATCAGAGATATATGCAAACATTGAAGAAGAACAATAGAAAATACTCTGTAATCTGGAAATCATCCTGAACTATTTTCATGAGTCAAATAGGTCTATGGAAAAGGTAGTTCAGAAAGAAAGAGAAGCTAAAGCAGCAATGGATTCTTTTCAAAGGATAATAACTTCTTTACAAAAAGAAGAAATTAGAAAAAAACAGAAATTATCCATTTCGGAATAGGTAAAAGGAGATATAATGATAAAAGTTTGGGAATCAAAATTGGCAGAATATAAAGGAATTACAAAAGGAATTAATGAAGATTGTCAAAGGATCTTAAGTCTTATTGAAAAAGATTCAGTAAGTATTGGGACAGATGTTTTTTCTGAGTTATTGGGTGAAGTCAACATTACCAGGCATCAACAAAAGTCAAAAGAAGAACTCGAGGAAAGGAAATTAGAAATTTTAAATATTAAATCCGTCAACATTGCAGAAATAGATAAGTGGATGATAGCTTCAAGTTCAAAGTTGGAAAATATCAAATTCACAGAGAAAACAATAGAAAGCCAGTTGCCAAGCTTACAGAGAAAATTTTTCTCTTTTGAAGCAAATGAAGTACCTAAGGCTCCTAGGGTTTTGGTAAACTTTTTTGTGGAAATATGTTCAATGCGTTGAAGCGGAAAAAGAAAGTTCATCAACACAAATTTAAAATTTTGTAAATATTTTTATATTTTTAGAATTTTGAAAGAAATTGTAAACAATTGACATTAGTTTATGTAACTGTTATATTAGGAGGTTGGTTAGTTACCAAAAAAATTAATTTGATAGGAAGATATAAATATAGTTTCAAAAGGCTGAAACGGGGTTTCAAAAATTTTGGAGAAGGTTAATTTTTGTAAGATCAACTTTGAAGTTCATCGGAATATAAACCGCAAACAAGATTCGGGATCCTGCAATTTCGTGACCATGTTTCTTCCCTTGTTTATCATGCTTTGTTAAATTCTCCTTTTAATGTGTGTTTCGAACAAGTAAATCAATTTGAGGTTATATACATTGTTGTTTATCATTTCAGATTGGTTTGGACCTTCTGTTCCTTAATATTTCACTCTGTTAGAAATCTTGTTTTTCTTTCATCATTGTTAATTGAAATATAAGATTCTTTCTAGATAAAAGCCTTATATTTCTCTGTATTGTGTTTCATTGTTTACAATTTCAAAATTGTCACAAACCAGGAAATGGCCTTGATTGTGTTTTTACATTACTGTTTTAGATTTTAAAATTGTTTCATTAATATCATCTCTGGAAATTTGAAGTAACCAATCGATAAAAAACCCCTTTTACAAACCTTTAAAACCCTATCACCCATGACAGTTCCTAATGGCAGACAACCTAACATAGAACCTGGTCTTCAAGATCAAACCATCATTGCCCTAAACTTATTTAACACTATTCTACAAACAACTACCAATAGGACCGAGTTAGAAAGATTGTGGGCTGCCATTGAACATGATATTAGCATCCAAGAGAAACAGGAAGAAAGACAGAGATAGTTGAGAAACTGAATCTGATCTAGTCTTTCTTTGTTTCTTCACTTCAAAACCTTTTTATAAAAACCTTTTTTTGATGCCTTGACGGTATGTTTTATATCCTTAAAACATAAACTCAGGAACAACACTCTTCTTCCCCCTTATCCCCCTGAGCCACAAAGGGGCCACACACACAAAACCAGAAAAATACTCTAGCTTCTAAGATTGCCTCGCAAGGTAGATCCACCTCTCTCTCTCAAGCTCGGTATCCCAACTCTCACAAGTAAAACCAGTTAAAATTCATTCATCATCATAAATTTACCAATAACCAGTGTGTTGTCTTTTCACACTAGACCATTTTTTTATAGGAGTTTCGTTAGAGACACATCCCCACTTGCACAATTAATTTACTTTTTAATTAAATAAATTATAATTATTTCCCCCTTACACTTGTCACCCTCTCCCCAAGTTGCACAATTAATTGCATATTTTATTTTAATTAAAGTCAATTTCCTTCACCTTTCCTAAAAGCACTCCTTAAATCACTTCTACTTGTCTCTTTATCCCCCCATATTCCCCTTTAAAGACTAACGCCTTAGTAAATCTAAGTTGAGTTAAATAAGAGTCTTCTTCTAGTTATACTAGTGTTAACTAGACTCTAGATACCTTTCAATGCGTACACATTCTTTTATGTTTATTTCTTTCTTATTTAAAAAATCCCCTTTTCATATTTAATTTCACACATGTGCCTTATATCAAATCTTTAAATATATGTTACCCTTTCTTAATTCTTAACTTGATTTACTTCATCACCCCTTTTATTTAATTTATTTTTTAGTTTTAGTCCTCTTACCAAACTCAGTCTTAGGATTAATTTTTGAATAGGCTTAGAATTTCATTTGGGGATTTATAAGTAATAAATTGGTCATTAATTATTCATATCTGACAAGGTCTAACTATTTTCAAAGTTTACAATTATTATTTCAAGGTTTTCTTGGCCATCTAGATTCATTGACTCAAGTTTTATTTACACGACATGCCCTTCAATACAAACTCCATGCTCCAAGGGTTCCACTCACCTTTTAACGGTTTTTGTCATTTTCCAACCCTTGGAGTCAACACTCCATTCAAGAGACCTTGTGAGAGACTAAGGGATTCTAAGGAATAAGGACTTTGGCCTACTGTGTACTCCTTAGAAATCTTCATGAGCGATTATCTCAGTCTGCCCTCACGACATCATGGACCTCTCAAACTAGGTAATTGTTAACCTACAATTTTAGCCAGGACAAGAGTGCTAGTAGGTTGTGATAGGGACGCTACCACACCTCTCCCTCAATATATGGTTTTCTTCATGGCCCCTTTACTCCTTATGTGATTCATATTAACAAGCATTATCAACCTACATCCATCGAAAAAACATTCTCACTGATCCATATAGATAATCATACTAAATCAATCATCTGGCACATATGCGTAAAATGAAATACTCAAACAAAAACTAAATACAAATTCCAAGGAGGTCGATGATTTCATAGGCATCCACAATCTGTCAAGTGTCCTACACAGTTAGGGAAAACTCGTCAATAACATATGCCAATACATATATATATCCAATAGCATTAAATCACATCCATCAATGTTATCATAAAATTCCATAAGAGAAACAAATAGCCATGTACTATAGCTGGATCACTTACACACAAGTGTACTCAAAGAATAAGTCGATAACATGTGCTCACAAGAGAAAAATGTTAGATGTTGAGTAGGAGAATATGAAAAAACAACAAATCTATCAGTCAATGAATTAAGTTCCCTTTTAACATGAGTGATATTAAATGATAACAGATTTGAAATCAACATCCAAACAACCTGGGTATAATGTTTAAGTAACTTATTGTTTGGTATATAATATTTTCTCTCAAGATTCATGACAAGTTTAGAATCACCAAAAACACTAAGGTGGCCAGAACCAAGATTAAATGCATTTTCAATGCCCAACAATAAAACTTCAAACTTGAAAACATTTTCTATACAAGCAAATTCCAGCCTATAAGAAAAAATGTGAATTTTTCCTATACGAGAATATAGAATGATGTTACCTCCATTGCCTTTGTTTGAACATGAGGCTGTAACTACCCTCCTAGTTACGACAACGAATCTGAAAACAGGTGCAATTTATTTTTTGGTTTAACAGTGTGTGCACGCGTGTAGGAGGGGAAACAGACACACATGACTCTACGCCACCGCCCGATGACTAAAAAGATGCAACCACGAGGATCAAAACAAGAAGACGCAAGGTGCACAACAAGTAACTGCAAGCAAATACTACCCAAGACAAGGGCACCCCACAATATCTTTAACAATAAAAGACATACTGGGTTAGGTACCGTATGAACACAGAAGGAAGAATTCGTAGTAGTAGGTCTTACTATTTCTGCACAGGAAAGTAGGGTGTTTAATCTTAGTTCTCTGCTCCAGAGAGAGAGAAGGTCAGATAGGCTCCTAGCCGACTGCTCAGGTAGAAACTAGTAATCCCCTTAGGTGTGTCGCAAGAGTGGAAACCCTGCCTTTAAAGGGCCTGAGACTCTTGATACGTCACTGGATTCTTTACGTAGTAAGATCACACACCCAAACATACATACTAAGGCTACAAGGAGGTGTCTATATCCCGCCTGACACCAGCAACCACGTAATGCTAGAGAACCAAGTACTATAGTATCAAGGGCAACCACAATCTCGACGGAAGACACAAGTTAGAAGGACACCGACCACGACCAACCACTAAACATGACTCATTGACTTCAATTACAACCATATACCCCATTTGACTTCTTTTAGATGACGATTTACCAACCCCTTCTCAAATATGTAAAAACAACTAAATTCCAGCCCCATTTACTGAGCCATGGTGACTCCTCGTACTTAATTTCAAGGAAAGTTCATGATATATGTTTATCACTAACCATAATTACTACAATAACATACCAGGAATGAATAATTTCATTACACTTACCTCACTTACCTTGCAATAGGATATCGTTCACAACTCATTTCATATGTTAGTATCAAAATATAAACTGCCATGACATCTTCATAAAATCCAGCATCATTACATTATAATATAAGGACCTCACAAATCACTAACTAAATTCATGATAATTACAATGACATCACCATAGTGCTAGCATTATTACATTATGATATAAGGACCTGCAATTTAACCATCTAAGCTGCAAGGTCATTACACTAATGATTAAAACATTACTGTTCCAATATATTGATCATAATACACTGTCAATTCCTCACATTTAATTCATACATTCCATCCTAAGACGATCTGTTATATTAACATTACCTTAACTTCATTCTAATATGGTGTAGTAGCATTGCACTAACTTGTTGAAATGACCTTACAATACATTATCCTTAATACATTTACCCTAAAATAATCTAAAAATGTAATAATGTAATAACTCTGAATCTGGCAGTTACATTTGGGCAGTAATAAATATGGAGGTTACCTCATTCTAGTAAGGCAGTAATAACAATAAGGTAGTGATATTTCAATAACAAGTGATGAAATATAACAAAATATCCATTTAACTAGAATAAGGAAGGAAACAATCTGAAAAGTAATTCTCGTGATAATTCCTTTTTAAGTGGACATAGTTTGATTAATTACCCAAAATGACGATAGATGACAAATAACAATTAGTAATAATAAGAATAAGCAAATCTGGAAGAATGGTTCTGATAATTCTTTTCAATGCTAACTGGATTTACAGTTTAGATTTATAAGGAATCATAAATAATTATGAATCCTGAACAGATTGGAAGTAAAATGGTGAAATTCCAAAGCGCTACGAGGAGAGCCCACAAGGATCCAATGTTGTCCACTACAGGTCACGAATACAAACAACCCAGGCCACGAATGGGGATGCCCAGCAATAGATTAAAACATGGGCCATGAGTGGCGACGCCCAACAATAGATTAAAATGCCCAGTGTATAAAAGAGAAAACCCACTGAAGAAAAATGCCCCCTGTGTGTATAAAAATGCCCAAGGTAACAGGAGAAAACCCACTGAGAAAAAAAACGCACAATATATATATAAACGCCCAGTGTATAAAAGAGACAACCCACTGAAGAAAAACGCCCCCTGTGTGTATAAAAACGCCCAAGGTTGTTGGAAATATGGCTACAACAGAGATGACGCAGATGATCAAGGCGCAGATGATCAAGGTTGTCATTGATGGCAATCGATTGTTTATGAAGAACAGATGCTGAAACATGCT
>JZKD02S2024643.1:387784-404002 GCA_000966675.3 Picea glauca | reverse complement strand
AAAATATATATATATATATATGAGTTTAAAAATATAATGAAAGGATGCTTAGCGCATTTACCTTTTTGAGATTTTTTAAAGAAAAGAAAAAGAAAAAAATAAATAAAGGGGGGAAATAATTTTGGGAGAACCATGGGGGATGAGGACACTTGTAAGAACTAGAATATTTAGGGGTTCTTGATTAAAACTTAAAACAAATGTGATTTAGGTCAAAAACAAGATAAAAAGAAAGGGGATGGGGGAAACAAGGGAGGAGCTATTAGGTATTGTTACGCTTCCAAAATTGAGAATGAGACTAATTGCTTGTGAGGAGTTGGAGATTTTCTCAGCTGTATGACAGCGGTAGCTCAGCCTTGCAGGCGAGCTAGGAAGCTAAGTTACTATCTATACTATGTGTGGCCCCTTTGCATCTCGTGGGGCTAAGGGAGAAGCAGAGTACCCCTAGCATTTGGTTGGGAGGTACTGGTGTAGTCTCTACGGTCGGCGAGCAGGAGCGGCACAGAGCGCAAACATCATCGCGGTGGGCTATAAGGCAACGGTATGGTTGTTGTACTTTGGTAGAATAGGATGCATTGTGGATTATGTTGGTATCAAAATATGGGTTGTATTTGGATGTAATGACGGTTTTATTTCTGTTCCTCGGCGATTAAAACCTTGTTATGGTTATATATTAATTCTTAATAAGCTGTTGTTGCTTGTCGGTTGGATAACTGAGATTCTATGACTGTGTAAAATAGTTATTGTTTACATTTCTAGACTGTGTTAATGTTTTTATTTTATTTTCATTACTATGGTCTGCGTAATGTTTTTATTCTCATTCTAGATGGCGTAAATTTTTATTTATGGCACGGGACTGTGAAATTTTATTGGATTAGCTATTAGGATTTCGGCACACCCAGCGTTAAAACTGTTTTTGAAAAAAAAAGAAAGAGAGAGAGAGATGATGAAATCCCTTCACTGTCAGTATAATTTGTTACTGAAACGAATACTTGAGCCCCTGCATTCTCAGCTTGATTTTTCTTTTAAACGAATCTTAGAACCCTTGTTGTCCAACCCTAAATTTTATTGAATAACTGTTGAATCTCCACACCTGGTGTACTGTGCGTCTGAGTTAGATGGTAATGCATTTTCTCTTATTGAGTTCAATGCATTGCATTCTCTCCTTTTGTAGAATGGTAATTGTAACGACACCCAGTCTGAATTATGAACACTTCTGCTGCCACGACAGTTTTTACTGCATTTTTCCTCAGGCCGACAGTGCCCTCCTTTCCAACTACTGGCAGTTTCCCCAATACACACCTTCCCTTGGAAATGAACCGATGGTAGATTGAGTTACAATGCTTACAGTGCATTTAGGTTAAAGATCCCTCTACCGTATCCTTAAATTTTAGTTAAGGGTCTCGGTGTCACTACAATCAGGGCATGGCTGACCCTTTTGGGAGCTGCCACCTCTAGTCCTACGCGCGTGATGCTGGCACCGCTCCTAGAGGCGTATTACGCCCCTGCAAAATGACAGTCTCCTGCTCACTTTTTGGCCCAGTGTAAGACCATTGGGACAACGCGCCCTCTTTAGTTGCAGACTGCTCATGATCCATGCATTGCTCTGTTTTAGGAGGAACTCCTGATGTACTGCTGCCTTAATTTATTGCTTATGCATCGTAGTTCTCACCCTCTTTATTCCAAATTATGTAGCGGTGAACAGGCCTAGTGTTTTCTGTCTTCAATACGTTACTGTATTAATGTGTGTCGTAGTTATCGATATTTGTTTTTTTTTTATTTAAAAAAAAAAGACAACTCAGTTTAGATTAATAATATCGTAGCTTAAGGCAGCGTAAGGTTACTGTTAGTGGATAGGGAGGTGTTGTATCGACATCAGTTTGCAAACCGATTACAAACCAAGGTAGGCTCTTTATGTTTTAGGGATGGATGCTACAGTAAGGTGACCTGGTTGTTAATTTACCTGGCAGTATGAAATGCAATTATAAATGCAAACATCCAATTGCAATATCAAAAGTTGTAGTAATAATGTCTTATGGACAGTTTGTTGCATTATGTCTTGTTGTTAGCTTAACGACATTATAATGTGCAAATAAAATGCATTATTAATTTGTTTGATGAAAAGTTTTGTTGTATTATGACTGGTGTTATCTCAATGGCAAGCATGATGTCAATTTTAAGGGGCAATAATAATATTGTCTTATGCTAAGTTTTCCTAAATTGTGCATAGACAACATACCAATAGTGAGGTGAAATTATTCGGTAAGGTCATTGGAATTTAGGGTTGATAGCATACACGATGGATTGGGATTATTAATTATTGCAGATTGCAGTAATAAAATGCATGGTGGATATTGTGACAGGTTCATGTTGCTAGAATTGTTGGATTGTTAACAAAAAAAATGTATGATCATGGTTATTTTATTGCAACATTATTGTAATAGAAAATGTAATGATATGGTTATCTCATTGTAATGCTAGTGTAAAATATTGTTATTGATAACCATATATGGTGGAATGTATGGGAATTAAGTACAATAAACTACTCGGAGTTAGTAAATGAGGGTTGTCGATCATTTAAATAATGTTGAACTTGGGTATTGCTGTATTTTAATTGCAATGTTTTATAATGACATTGTTATTATGGATTTTTTTCTTTAATAACATTATAATCAATAATATTATAATAGTTAAGAATTTTACCCTTGCACCGAACTTTTACTTTTACCTTAAGATCTTACTAATGCAGCAGATTAGTGGCAAGTGGAATGAGATTAGAGTAGAGGGAAGATTGAGAATTAATTTATGACCGCGATAAAGGACGCAACCATTTACTCATGTAGTTAGTATTCGATAATCGCAAGCTATTTAAATCAGTTAATGTTCAATTAATGTTTTTACCAAGCAATGGAAGTTGATATAATGGAATGGAATGGAATGAAATGATAGTGAAATGTTAATGTAGGGTACTGGGATGTAGTGGGATGTCAATATGAGGTAAGGCCATTATTAATGCGACGTTGTGCAATATCTTATGATAATATTGATATTCAAGGGGATGTACATGATCATGTGGTCGTCATTTATGGTACTGATATCGCAGAATATTTATATGTGTTATGTTTTAATTAATGATTGATTGATCAAATAGCGTACCTGGAAATAAAAAGGAATTGTTCCTTGAGTTGGTTATTGTTGGATAGTTTACGTATATCGGACACCTTGTGCACTTGTAATTTCATTTGGATTGAAGAAATGTTTAAATGTTTAGATTTTTGGTTGCGCACCAGGCACAATGTCGGATTTTGATTTCTAATTCTCGCTCGCACTTGAAGGGCTTGTTACTATATTTTTATGTTGGTTTCCTTGGGTTGGTCTGATGTTATTCCTTATCTTAGTAGTATTGTTTGCCTGTGTCGAGAGGGTTGTAGACACCTCCATGTTTCTCAGAATAGTCGCCAGCCCTGAGACCTAAAATGGTTAAAATCATTGGGAACCTGGGCTTGAGCGTTGCTTATGTGTCTTGGAGGTCCTAACCATTGCAGGGTAGGATGGGCGGGTAGTCAGTTCTACTTATCATTGTGTGATCGTCATTTATGCATGCAGCTACTTATTGTGCATCCTTGTCGTCCTTTTTATGTTCATCATGGCTGAGTATCATTCGTCATCGGGTGGTGACGCATAGTCAAATGCATTGATTGTTTCCTTGTATAGGTGCGCACACACTCTTAAACACACACACCAAAGAAAAAAAAAAAAAATGCACTAGTTACTAGAGTTGGGACGTTGAAACGAGGAGGCTGTTACATATGGTATCAGAGCCGATTCGACCCGCGACTTGGGATTCGCTACGGCTTTCGCTGACATGATTAGATTGATTATACTATTGCTAATCGAGTTGATTGTGTGCATGCAGGTAATCATGGTTAGAGGATGCCACAGAGGTAGACGATGGGGTGCTAGGGGAGGAGGCGTGATTCCTCCAGTAGTATCCATGCCTGCGAGGTCTAACCCCCAGGGAGGCGAGCAGGTTCTCGGATAGGAGCAGATAGTAGTTGGCGATGTTTTTGAGATGATGAGATCTTTTCAGCGCATGTCCAAGGAATTGATTAGTAGATTGGATCGAGACGAAGCCAGGGCGCCGACACCCACTGAGGTTCCACCGCGAGCACCGGCCGTTACAGGTAGCATTCACCGTGAACTCGAGAAGGTAAAATTTACTGAGTTCTTTGGTGCCCCGGACGACGCAGCCACTGAGGCATAGTTGGAGAATATGGCAATGTGCTTTGTACTTCGCGATTATACCTCCAACATGAAGGTCTGCATGGTGATCTTTCAACTGAAGGGGATCTCTCTTCTATGGCGGAAGACACTCCTGCCGCAACTGAACATGGTTGTGGAAGACGTGTCATGGGAACTATTCGAGGAACTGTTCCAAGAGAGGTACATTTCAGAGGAATTCATTGAGCGTCAGCTCAATGAGTTCAATGCTTTACGACAGGGAGGTCGTACGGTGCCCGAGTACGAGGCACATTTCATGGAGCTGCTTCGGTATGCTCCACACCTTAACACTGAGAAGCTCAAAGTCAACAGGTTCATGTTTGTCCTTAACAACATCCTGCATGAAAAGGTTAGGATCTTGATGCCTCAAACCTTGCATGACGCTGTCCAAAAGGCCCTCATAGCAGAGGAGGAGCTTATTAGCGAGGGTCAGACCAGGACTTCAGTTAGACTAGCAGGGCAAGGTTCATCTGGAATGCCATAGTACCAGGCACCAGCGAGACATATGCCGAGATATCGTGGCTTCTAGAGGGGATCCACTTTCACTACACCTCGACGCCCGCCGCCTCAGCAGCGAACACCTTATCAAGGACCACAGCACCAACAACAGTGTCGCCCGCAGCAGCAGCAGTTTAGGCATGTTCAGCAGAACAGACCAGGGTTTCAGGCCGATGGGCAGTCCTCTTCTACTTCGGGTACCAGGACTACTGGGCCGAAGAAGGGGTGTTAGAAATGTGGGGAGCCACACTACCAATGCAATTGTCTTGTGGAGAGGACCAGGGCATTCGGATCAGCCGGACCCGGTACTGTGGGAGATATGGACAAATCCCATCGGATACATGCAGTGGTGAATAACCGCCAGGCAGAGCACCAGTCGACTTTGCTAGAGACGATAGGTACTGTCGCTGACCAGACCCTTAGTATTTTGATAGGCCCAGGAGCTACTAAGAGTTTCATTTCTAGTGCTTTGCTAAAAAGGATTAAGGTAAAGGCAGTCAAACAGGATGAGTTTAGCTTCATGGAAATGGCTTTGGGAGCCAAACAGAAGGTTGGAGGAAAGGTTATGAGATGTGCCCTTAACTTGGGAGAGTTTGTCATGAGGGTCAACTTGTACGTCACGATCCTAGGATCTTATGACATCGTGATCGGTATGGATTGGTTGGAAACGCATGAGGCGATACTCAACTATAAGATGAAATGGTTGAGCTTGGTTGATGACGAAGGAAAGAGACGTGTGATTGTAGGAAGGAACTAGGGAGCTTCCCTGCAGTTCATCTCTTCCTTACAGTGATGGAAGAGTATGCGCAAGGGGTGAAAACTTTATGCGATCCTCGCGCTAAATGAGAAGGGAGTAGCAGAAGGTCTATAACACCTTCCGGTGGTGAAGGAGTTATCGGACATGTTTTCAGAGGAGTTTCCTGGGATGCCGCTGGAAAGGGAACTGGATTTTACCGTAGACCTGAAACCGGGAACCGAACCGATAGCAAGAACGCCTTATCGGATGTCGACCCCGGAGTTGCAAGAGTTGAAAATGCAACTGAAGGAGTTGTTGGATCTAGGACTGATATTCCCTAGTGTGTCACCATGGGGTGCACCAGTTATTTTCATACGAAAGAAGGACGGATCATGGAGGCTTTGCATTAACTATCGTCAACTGAACAAGGCTACGATCAAGAATCAGTATCCCTTACCTATAATTGATGATATGTTTGATCAAATGAAGGGTGCGATGGTGTTCTCCAAGATCGATTTGTGATCAGGGTATCACCAGTTACGGATCAAGGAGGATGACATCCCTAAGACCGCCTTTAAGATGAGATTTGGACATTACAAGTTTACTGTTTTTCCATTTGGATTGACAAATGTCCTAGGGGTATTCATGAGTTTGATGAGCGGGGTGTTCCATGAGTACTTGGACAAGTTCTTCCAAGTATTCATTGACTATATTTTGATCTACTCTCGGACGACGGAGGAGCATGACGAGCACTCGCGCTTGGTACTACAATGTTTACGAGAACACAAATTGTATAGGAAGTTGTCCAAATTCTCTTTTTATCAATAGAGGATTCACTACTTAGGGCATGTCATCTACAGTGAAGGTATCGCCGTGGATCCAGCCAAGGTGGAGGCTATTATGGAATGGCCTGTGCTGACGAATGTCATAGAAGTGCGTAGTTTTATGGGATTAGCAGGATACTATCGACGGTTTGTCGAGGGTTTTTCGAAGATAGCAAATCCAATCACAGAATTGCAAAAGAAAAACAAGAAGTTTGTTTGGACAGAGAAATGCGCAGAAGCATTTTGGAGGCTTAAGGAGTTGTTTACAACCACGTCGATACTAAACGTCCCTGACATGGACGCAGACTTCTTGGTATGCACTAACGTATCCAAGGAAGGTTTAGGTAGAGTCTTGATGCAGGACGGACGAGTGATTACTTACATTTTGAGGAAGCTGAGAAGGCATGAGGAGAACTACGTGACTCACGATTTGGAGTTATTAGCCATCATATATGCCTTGAAGGTTTGGAGACACTACCTTGTTGGATGAAAATTTGAATTAAAGACTGATCATTGTGGACTACAACACAGTTTTACGCAAAGTGACCTGAACGTGCGACAATGGCGTTGGTTGGAATTGCTTAGCAAGTACAACTTCGAGATTACTTACATAAAGGGAATAGTGAATAGAGTGGCTGATGCCTTGAGTCAGAGGCCATGCATCTTTTCGGTGTTACCTCTTTAGACAAATCTACGTGAGAAGATTCTCACTTTACAGCATGATGATGACTGGTACAAAGAAGTCGAGGATTTTATCGGACAAAACACAATGATGGTACCACGATATGAGGGATATTCGTTTGATAGCGATGGTTTAATGAGGTTTAGAGGTCAGATTTATGTACCACCAAATTACAAGTTGAGGATGTTGATCCTAAGCGAGACTCATAGAGCAGTTTACATGGCTCACCCGAGAGTCACGAATATGAGGGCAGACCTTAAACCCTTATTCTTCTGGAAGGGAATGAAGGCCGACATAGTCAACTTTGTGGCTAGATGTCTAGAGTGTCAGTAGGTAAAGGCTGACCATAGACACCCGACAGGTTTACTTCAACCACATGCCTTCTCGGGATCAAAATGGGAAGTTATTTTGATGGATTTTATTGTTGGATTGCCACTGACGACAAGGAGACACGACTCGATTTTTGTAGTAGTAAACACTCTGATGAAGAGTGCTCACTTTATTTCAGTGCGTACAATGTATCAGGCACCCGACATAGCGAGAGTTTTCATCAGTGAGATTGTAAGGCTGCATGGTGTGCCTAAAAAGATTATATCCGATTGAGGATCGGTGTTTACTGGACGATTTTGGACGAGTTTCCAAGAGGCCTTGGGAACCCAACTCAATTTTAGTACTGTGTATCACCCAGAGACTGATGGGCAGACCAAATGCATGAACCAAACCTTGAAAGACATGTTGCGCATGTACATGATGGACCAACAAAAGTGTTGGGAGGAATTCTTGCCTCTAGTAGAGTTTGCTTACAAGAACAGCTACCAGAGCACCATTAAGATGGCACCTTTTGAGTTCCTTTATGGGAGACCGTTTCGGACGCCCTTGAGTTGGGATCAGCTTGAGGATAGGGTCCTGGTGGGACCAGAAGTGATCCAAGAAATGGAAGAGAAAATGCAAACCATAAGACAAAGGATTAAAGAAGTTCAAGATTGACAGAAGAGCTATGTCGATGCACAGCGAGTCGACCGTAGTTATGAGTTCGGTGATTGAGTCTTCTTACGAGTTAAACAACATAAGAGTTTGATCAAGTTCAGAAAGTGAGCTAAACTCTCTCCTAGGTTCATGGGACCTTTTGAGACTATGGAGAGAAAGGGGCCCGTGGCCTATCGACTAGCCTTGCCTGATTCTTTGAGGCATATGCATGATGTTTTTCATGTATCTGTTTTGAGACATTATATTAGTGATCCTACACATGTGATTGACCTAAGTTCCTTGCAGGTATCAGACAAAGGAGCGCTCATGGATAAGCCGGTCCACATCTTAGATCATCGCGTTCGAAAGTTATGACGTCGAATGGTAGATTAGGTCAAGGTCCAGGGGGACAGTTATAGTCTGCACTTGGTGACCTGGGAGGACGCATATGATATGCGCCAACAGTTTCCATTTTTGTTTGATAGATAGACTTATGATACTGTGGTACTTTTGATACTATGGTACTTTTATTTCGGCATTTATACTGAGAAACTTCGGGATGAATTTTGGACCAAGAGGGGTGTATGTAACATCCCGCTCTGGCGCACTGGAAAAACTTATTATTTGAGGACAGTTGCTTGCAAGTGATTTGGACTTTTATGATGTAAAATCATTTATACTTGATTATGATGTGATTGATAGACGACATGGTGTTTTAGTATTTGATGTAGACAGGTGCTATTGACTCAGTTTTATTGAGTGTACAGGGTTTTGGACCTTGAGGATGCAGAGGCATTGGTAGAACCCCCTTGGACTCCGGGCTGAGTCAGGGAGTGTGCTATTTGGGTTGAGTTATTTACTATTATATTTCATTGATTTGATGATTTGATGTTGACATTTCTGACATGATTGTTGATGATGCAAGCTGACGATAGCTTGCTGACCAGACTCACATATGGAGTAAAGGGGCCACACACGAGTTCTAGAGAGGTTGAAGGAGAGGGGTGGATAGCAGCCCTGCCACCACCTACTAGCACTCTCACCGTGGCTCAAACTGTAGGTTAACGATTACCTAGTTTGAGAGGATCCACAATGCCGTGTGGGCAGACTGCGACAGTCGCTCACGATGATTCTAAGGGGCGTGGAATAAGGCAGGGGCCTTATTCCTTAGAAACCTTAGTCTCCCACAAGTTCACCTAGAAGATTGTTGACTCCAGGGGTTATAGATGTCTACCAATCAGTCTAGTTGGCGAGTGGCACCCCTGGAGCACGTGGTGCATCCTGAAGGGCACGTCGCGCAAAGGAAACGAACAAGGCGAGTGGCACCCTTGGAACACGTGGTGCATCCTGAAGGGCATGTTGCATTGATGAGGATGAAGGAAACAAACCTAAATAGCCCTAAGAAAATAACGCCTTAATAAATTCTTAAAACGACACCCCTAAACAAATCGTCGCTAGTTCAGAATTTGAGTCCTAAGTCAAAACCCTTCTAGGATAAAAAAATTTAGTCTAACCTTCAAAAAAAGAAAAAAAACATAATTCAAGACTATACTTTAAATATTCATTACCCCTATGATTTGCAACCTTCACCTAAACGAAGGAGTTTCCTTCCTTAATTAAATACATAAAACAATCCCTTTTTTAGTTGAATTCATAAAGTAAGCCCTTCCTTAATTGCATACACAAGGCCATTCCTCATTCCCAGTAATAAGCATGATAATTTATCTTTATTAGTGAAGGTACTACTTTTCCCTAACATAATAATCAAAACTTAACCATCTCCTAATAACAATGCCATTATATTCTAGCTCACAATAGTTTTTCTATTCAATTAACATTAAAATTTCATTTCCTACTAGCTAGCACTAACAATACATGTGCTAATAATAAAATTAAACAAAAAGGAATATATATATGAATTTAAAAATATAATGAAAGGATGCTTAGTGCATTTACCTTTTTGAGTTTTTTTTTTTTTTTTAAAAGAAAATAAAAATAAAGGGGGAAAATAATTTTGGGAGAACCATGGGGGATGAGGACACTTGTAAGACCTAGAATTTTTAGGGGTTTTTGATTAA
Source organism: Picea glauca (assembly GCA_000966675.3). Lineage (NCBI taxonomy): Eukaryota > Viridiplantae > Streptophyta > Pinopsida > Pinales > Pinaceae > Picea > Picea glauca. Next base: position 393,940 of record JZKD02S2024643.1, on the reverse strand, counting down.
AACTTAAAACAAATGTGATTTAGGTCAAAAACAGGATAAAAAGAAAGGGGATGGGGGAAACAAGGGAGGAGCTATTAGGTATTGTTATGCTGCCAAAATTGAGAACGGGACTGATTGCTTGTGAGGAGTTGGGGATTTTCTTAGCTGTATGAGAGTGGTAGCTCAGCCTTGGAGGTGAGATAGGAAGCTAGGTTACTATCTAAACTGTGTGTGTCCCCTTTGCGGCTCAGGGGGCTAAGGGGCAAGCAAAGTACCCCTAGCATTTGGCTGGGAGGTACCGGTGTAGTCTCTATGGTCGGCGAATGGGAGCGGCATGGAGCAGGAGCAGCATGGAGCACAGACGTCATCGTGGTGGGCTATAAGGCAACGATATGGTTGTTGTACTTTGGTAGAATAGGATGGATTATGGCTTATGTTGGTATCAGAGTATGGGTTGTATTTGGATGTAATGGCGGTTTTATTTCTGTTCCTCGATGATTAAAACCTTGTTATGGTTATAGATTAATTCTTCGTAAGCTGTTGTTGCTTGTCGGTTGGATAACTGAGATTCTATGACTGTGTAAAATAGTTATTGTTTACATTTCTGGACTGTGTTAATGTTTTTATTTTATTTTCATTACTCTGGTCTACTTAATGTTTTTATTCTCATTCTCGATGGTGTAAATTTTATTCTATGACTGTGTGAAATAGTTATTGTCTACATTTCTGGACTGTGTTAATGTTTTTATATGATTTTCATTACTCTGGTCTGCATAATGTTTTTATTCTCATTCTGGATGGTGTAAATTTTTATTTATGGCACGGGACTGTGAAATTTTATTGGATTAACTATTAGGATTCCAGCCCACCCAGCGTTAAAACTGTTTTTGAAAAAAAAAAAAGAGAGAGATGATGAAATCCCTACACTGTCAATATAATTTGTTACTGAAAAGAATACTTGAGCCCGTGCATTCTCAGCTTGATTTTTCTTTTAAATGAATCTTAGAACCCTTGTTGTCCAACCCTAAATTTTATTGAATAACTATTGAATCTCCACACCTCACGTACTATGCATCTGAGTTAGATGGTAATGCATTTTCTCTTATTGAGTTCAATGCATTGCGTTCTCTGCTTTTGTAGAATGGAAATTGTAACAATGCCCAGTTTGAATTAAGGACACTTCTGTTGCCATGACAGTTTTTACTGCGTTTTTCCTCAGGCCGACAGTGCCCTCCTTTCCAACTGTTGGCGGTTTCCCCAATACACACCCTCCCTTGGAAATGAACCGATGGTAGATTGAGTTACAATGCTTACCGTGCATTTAGGTGAAAGATCCCTCTACCGTATCCTTAAATTTTAGTTAAGGATCTCAGTGTCATTACAATCAGGGCATGGTTGACCCTTTTGGGAGCTACCACCTCCAGTCATACGCGTGTGATGCTGGCACCATTCCTGGAGGCATATTACACCCCTGCAAAACGACAGTCGCCCGCTCATTTTTTGGCCTGGTGTAAGACCGTTGGGTTAGCACACCCTCTTTAGTTGCAGACTGCTCATGATCCACGCGTTGCTCCGTTTTAGGAGGAACTCCTGATGTCCTGCTACCTTAATTTATTGCTTCTGCATCGTCGTTCTCGCCCTCTTTATTCCAGATTCTATAGTGGTGAACAAGCCCTGTGTTTGCTACCTTCAATACATTATTGTATTAATGTGTGTCGTAGTTATCGATATTTGTTGTTTTCTTTATTTAAAAAAAAAAAATACAACTCAGTTTAGATTAATGATATCCTAGCTTAAGGCAGCGTAAGGTTAGTGTTAGTGGATAGGGAGGTGTTGTATCGATATCGGTTTGCAAACTGATTACAAACCAAGCTAGGTTCTTTATGTTTGAGGGATGGATGCTGCGGTAAGGTGACCTGGTTGTTAATTTACCTGGCAGTATGAAATGCAATTATAAATGAAAACATCCAATTGCAATATCAAAAGATGTAGTAATAATGTCTTATGGATAGTTTGCTACATTATGTCTTATTGTTAGCTTAACGACATTATAACATGCAAATAAAATGCATTATTAATTTGTTTGACAAAAAGTTTTGTTGTATTATGGCTGGTGTTATCTCAATGGCAAGCATGATGGCAATTTTAAGGGGAAATAATAATATTGTCTTATGGTAAGTTTTCCTAAATTGTGCATAGACAACATACCAGTAGTGAGGTGAAATTATGTGGTAAGGTCATTGGAATTTAGGGTTGATAGAATACACGATGGATTGGGATTATTAATTATTGCAGATTACAGTAATAAAATGCATGGCGGATATTGTGACAGGTTCATGTTGCTAGAATTGTTGGATTGTTAACAAAAAAAATGTATGATCATGGTTATTTTATTGCAACGTTATTGTAATAGAAAATGTAATGATATGATTATCTCATTGTAATGCTAGTGTAAAATATTGTTATTGATAACCATATATGGTGGAATGTACGGGTATTAAGTACAATAAATTACTCGGAGTTAGTAAATCAGGGTTGCCGATCATTTAAATAATGTTGAACTTGGGTATTGTTGTATTTTAATTGCAAGGTTTTTATAATGACATTGTTATTATGGATGTTTTTCTTTAATAACATTATAATCAATAATATTATAATAGTTAAAAATTTTACCCTTGCACCGAACTTTTACTTTTACCTTAAGATCTTACTAATGCAGCAGATTAGTGGCAAGTGGGATGAGATTAGAGTAGAGGGCAGATTGAGAATTAATTTATGACCGCGATAAAGGACGCAACCATTTACTCATGTAGTTAGTATTCAATAATAGCAAGCTATTTAAATCAGTTAATGTTCAATTAATGTTTTTACCAAGCAATGGAATATGATATAATGGAATGGAATGGAATCAAATGATAGTGAAATGTTAATGTAGGGTACTGGGATGTAATGGGATGTCAATATGAGGTAAGGTCATTATTAATGCGATGTTGTGCAATATATTATGATAATACTGATATTCAAGGGGATGTACATGATGATGTGGTCGTCATTTATGGTATTGATATCGCAGATTATTTATATGTGTTATGTTTTAATTAATGATTGATTGATCAAATAGCGTGCCTGGAAATAAAAAGGAATTGTGCCTTGAGTTGGTTACTGTTGGATAGTTTACGTATATCGGACACCTTGCGCGCTTGTAATTTCATTTGGATTGAAGAAATGTTTAAATGTTTAGATTTTTGGTTGCGCACCAAGCACAATGTCGGATTTTGATTTCTAATTCTCGCTCGCACTTGAAGGGCTTGTTACTATATTGTTATGTTGGTTGCCTTGGGTTGGTCTGATGTTAGTCCTTAGTTTAGTAGGATTGTTTTCCTGTGTTGGGAGGGTTGTAGACACCTCCATGTTCCTCAGAACAATCGCCAACTCTGAGACCTTAAATGGTTAAAATCATTGGGAACCTGGGCTTGAGCATTTCTTATGTGTCTTGGAGGTCCTAAGCATTGCAGGGTAGGATGGGCAGGCAGTCAGTTCTACTTATCGTTGTGTGATCATCGTTTATGTATGCAGTTACTTGTCGCGTGTCCTTTTCATCCTTATTATGTTCATCATGGCTGAGTATCATTCATCGTCAGGTGGCGACGCAGAGTCAAATGTGTTGATTGTTTCCTTGTACACGTGCGCACACACTCTTAAACACACACACCAAAGAAAAAAAAAATTGCACTAGTTACTAGAGTTGGGACGTTGAAACGAGGAGGCTGTTACAACTCTTTAGCGATATTGTAATTGTGTTATGTCATTTTAATTCTAGAGAGTCATCGAACTGACAAATGACTCTTTCAATTGTGTTGTGTTGTGTTTTACTTTATTTTATGAGATCTTGAATATATTTCAGAATATTTTATGATATTTCGAATATAGGATTCAAGAAGAGATTATTGTTGTGCTAGTCATCTACTTCATGTATCTTAAATAGAGTGAGGTGTTGGCTTAGTTAGTGAGTGAAACGTATTTAAGGTATTTCTTTAACTTTAAATGTCACAAGTTCAATATGATTCTAGAATATATTATTGTTGTATGATAGTCAACTATGTGATGCGAAAGACATATGAGACTAGTTGGGCATCAATATTTGATTTGGAATGTTTTTGTCAAAATTCTATATGTCATCATATCAAAACATAGTGATAAAATAGGTCTACCTAAATAAACAACATCCTATATTATTATTTCTAAATAAATTCCACTCTTCTACCACATTCGAAACTATTCTTTCTAGATAAATTCCACTTTGTTACCACATTTGATACTATTATTTCTAAATAAATGCCACTCTTATGCCACATCTTTTCTTAGCTATGTTGGAGATTTTTCCAAGCATGCAATTGATTTTAGTCTTATCTATATGTTTTTGTATTTTATGTGATTTGGGTTTATGTGGATTCCTCCTCTTTTGTGTTGGTGATGTCCCCAGTGACAATGCTCATTTTCAATGTACATAGTAAGATCTATAGTGTTGCTAGATATTTTATAGCATGAAAATTTTGAAATAGTACATATTCTTATATTCTCTTCATAATTGTTAAAAGGTTAAAAAAATTTCCAACTCTCTGATATAATGTAGTATGGGAGAGATTTATTGCTGGTACAAACTAATCATGGTCTTGATGGAGATGGATCTTGGTAATGTAACTTATAATGAATTGGTTTATTGAATGACTATATTGTTGTGGAGTATCATGTTGTAATAAATTTATTTTAATGAATTTCTCTAGTAAAGATGTAGGACAATTAAATGATATTAAATTATTTTTAATATAAGATTAAGCACTGATCTCTTTTATTGTTTAAGTATCGTCTGTTGAATTCATCTCCGACCTTTATCTTTAGACACAAGGTATCGTGTCAAATTATTTCCAAATTGAAACACTTATGTTTTTTTATGAAATAATTAAAGTTAACAGCGAATGGAATAAACACGTCTTTTGTTATTATTTATAAAGAAGATTTAGAATTTTTATTGAGTAAAACCTAGAACAAAATAAGCAAATTTGTTTTTACTTTTTCCTTTGAAAAAAGTGTAAATTTATCATCTGGAGAGATACAATTTACATTTTGTAGGTGATGAAGCACAAACCATCCATGAAGGATGCATGAGAAATAAGAAGCCTTAATAAAATCAAACTAAATCTAGAGGCTTAAAAGGACCCAAAGAAAGGACAAAGCATGTATCTGATCATTGATGAGTTCTAAGTATAAATACAAAAAGAGACTATAGCTGCATATACATATATCTGGCTTAAATAAGACCACAAAATTCTATGAGTTTGCTAAAGGATACATAGTCAACATTTTATAGGATAAAGTACTAGATCAAATAAGTTGATATATACGGAGGAACATCTAAAAATAATACCACCAGTTCGAGACTCATAATCCGTCAATAAAAGGCATGTGACAATATTCAAAGGATTCATGGTCCTTCGACTGAGATATCTTTCAATGACCAAAAGGGATTTGAATTCCTACTTTGGAGAGGGAATTTTCCTAAGTATTATTTTCCTTGCACACATGCTTCACACATAAACATTCAAATGAGTCAATGTTCCTAAGGAATTCTTTCAGAAGAGGTAGCAATAGAAAATTTTGACACTTTTGAGTTTTTCGGATCCAATTTATTACAATCATAGAGTCCCAAAAGATTTAAATGGTCTTGAATTCATTTTCTCCTATGAATGATAACATAAGCTTGAGTGCCGATAATTCTTCATAGTTGTTGGTACGTGGTCCAAGAACCATTTTAATTTTGAAGAAGTGTTGGGAAGAAATAAAAAGGACAACTCCCTCACCACATGATTGGTTTTTACTTTGAGAGGCCCCAGCAAAGTGAGCCCAAGGGATGGAATAATCAATTTGATCGTCTTGAATCACCCACACACCTAGAGACTCCTTATACTGAGGAAAGTGGGATAATACACTCAGTGCTTCTGTAGAAATAATATCAAGGATTGAAGGCTTATTTTGAGAGGTGGACACTTTTTGAGCAAGAAAAATTCCCTAGCAAGCAATTAGGAGGCAATCAGGATGTAACAACCCTAGTTGAATATATGCTTAGGGATTATTAAGTAAAATTTATTAGGTAATTAATTTTTCTAACATGTTATTAAC
>JZKD02S2024643.1:360009-377069 GCA_000966675.3 Picea glauca | reverse complement strand
TTGTATTATTTTTAAAGTTGATTGGATTACAAATTACAACTCTACTTTATTATGTTAGGTCATCTTTAATTTGATTGTAGATTTGGGTCATTTAAGGGATAGCTACAAAGTCAATAGTTTACTTTGTGGTTGGACCATACTCGAATCAACAATCAACTTAAATTTAGGTGTCATATGACCATCCTTAACCCAATTGTAAATTTGGATCATGTGAATACCAACCACAAAGTCAATCATTAACTTCGACAAAGTCAATCGTTACCTTTGTGGTTGGACTGTCCCATGAATTAAATATACACCCAGATTAAGCTCAAGTGCCATTTGGATATTCTCAACCTCAAATATAAGCATATAATATTTTTATATGTAACGACCCCCACTTTTACGACAACAAAAGGGACATACATCAGGTAAAAATATTTTTCTTTTTATTGCTATGTTAGGTAGTTATAAGATCAGTATCAAGGTGAGTACAAGATATGTTTCCAGATTAACATAATCACTTATAGATCATTGTGCGCAATTAACCGATCATAAGGAATTCATACCACAACCTACAGACAAGCGCATTAGTGAACTAATGCATAAACTTAGTCCATACCGCAAGCCACCTAATCCCTATTCATCTGCATAACCAAGGCAAAGGGAAATTTAATATTAAAATGATCATGCACCAACATATACTGAGGCAGAAGTTAAATATAAGTATTTAATGATCATGCATCAACATCTTAGTGGTTCTAAATCCAAACATAATGAGAAATGATTCACCCAAATACATTCATTATGCACAAGAAGACTAAATTATAAACCAATATACAATACCTTAGAATTCATTACACAAGAAGTCTAAAGGTACACCATCAAACATTCATTTAAAAGTCAGTTGTTGTTGGCGCTTGACCAAGTTTTGGGGAAACTTTTGTTAGTTTTGGAGGTTTTGCCCACTTTTGGACTTTGACATTTGGTTGAAGTAGGAGCGCCCAGGAAGAGATGAAATAGCGTATCTCACCTATTTTGAGGGTTATGTGGACCCATTAAGGGGTCCTCTGGGTTTTGTAATGGGTTTATGGGATGTCGGCCCATGGGATTTCCCCATCGTCGGGCCTTATTGTAAGATTTTGTAAAGTATAAATAAAGAGGAATCTATTGTATAAGGAGTAGTTTTTTGTGCGAAGGAATGTATGTGGTCAAGGCTTTATGATTGAATGTGATTTTGTAGGTCGGGCTTAGTGCTTATGATGCTTAGTGTGGAACATGTGATAAGTGTCGTGAGAAGATATTTTCTCTCTATGCATTTGACCTATGTTTGGAAGGTAAAGAAGGAGGATCTAGTGCTTATTGTGTAGATCTCATGTCTTGTGTGAAGTTTGACTTTGTGGCTTAGTACACAAGAGTGACTGGATGTAATATTTTGGTGAATAATAAAGAGGCAAAGTGGTTTGTGGATGTAGCCTCACCCTGGGGTGAACCACGTATATCTTGTGTCTCATGGTTTTCTTTGTGTAGTGTGATTTCTATTATGCATTTTCTTGGTGATTTGATTATGATGCGTAATGAATATGTGTTTTGTGGCTCAAGTGCTTTACTTATGTTAAAGGGTAAATGAATGCTAGACTTAACTCACAGTGCTAAGTGCTAAGTGATCGAGATGCATAATCACTTGTTGTTATTGCGCTTATTTGTCTTTGATTATGCTATGCGGTGTAAATAAGGTTAATAAACTAATGCATGTTAACTTCCTAAGAATTAACAGAATATTCTATGAAGTGCTCTTATCACAGAATTGTGTCCCATCCTAGTTACAAACACATGTGCCCTGTAACCCCCCCTCCTTCTACCTCGGGTGAGACTTCGCTTGCTTCGCAGGTGTTTCTGAAATGATCGGTAGTCAATGTTTTGTTGGTGTGTTGTTAAGCGTTGAACCCTAGATCTACCCCTATGCCAACAAATGGTTTTGTTGTTGTGACCTGAAACTCTGATTGCTAGGAACTGAAGTAAAGAAAAAGAAAAGATCTGCGCATAGGTCTGTTGCTGAAGTGCGCAATATTCTACTTGAATTGCGAAGCTTTGTGCCAAGAAATTAAGTTGTTCTGAAGAAAAGAGGTAAGATTCTAAAAGATGCAAGCTTTGTGCTTTGGTAATAGAAAGATAAGTGAAATTTTTTATTTTGAAAGCATGAATTTAAGTATGTTTAATAGATTCTTCCCTAGATTGAATGTTAGGGCACAGCTAAAAGAAAGAGTTGATTTGAGTAAATGTAATGGAAATAAAAAAAGATATGTTATTCCTATGCATAGAAAGAGTTTTTTGAGTGATCAGTGGATGGAAGAACCTAGAAATATTTTTTGTAGATTGCAGGTCCAACACTATGGTCCAAGGGGAAGTGCACAGTACATAAAATATTGGGGAAAATTTAAGAGAAAAAGATGATTGACTTTGTGTTATAATTGCAGAAGCTCGAGACATCTTGCTAAGGAATTCGAAAAGGTAGGCCCTATTTCTCTTTATTGTAAGGTTGTTGGTCATAAGATTGAGGATTGTCCAAGGATTATTTCTAAAGTTGAAGGGAGGGACATAAGACAAGAAAATTATGAAAAGAGTCAAGAGACTAAGGGTATGTTAGAAAGTCATAAAGAGAAAAAGTTCAAAATAAGTTCAGACTATGTTATTACAGTTGGAAGAAATAATGTATGTTCATAAAGATGTCAGTCTATCAGAAAGCCTGAAAAGAAAACAACTCATAAGTTCAAGAATAAAAGACTTCAACATATACTGTATAGTCTTGGATGAATAAACACAAGTGATTATTATGAAAGAAGAAACTTGGGAAGTTTTGGGAAAGCCTATTATGGTTCGTTCTTTAGGAAGGATAGGCTTTTTTAATGGAAAGATGATAACTTTATGTGGAAGAGTAACTATTGTACCTATTATTGTTAATGGAACATTGACTGAAGAAGAATTTTAAGTCATTAAGTTTGTTGAGGACAATTCTCCTTTCCAAACTTTTTTAGGTAAGACTTGGATTGAGAAGGATCAAATCAGAAGGAAAGCAGACAAAGAAGCTACATAAAATAAAAATAAAGAATTAAGGGATCTCATAGCTAGGAAAATAGACCAACTAAGAGAAGAATGAGAGGATAAGTCGAAGCAACAGAGAAAAGTAACAACGCAGGAGGGACATAAAGAAAAATAATTATCTATTAAGGTTGAAAGAATGAAAGAAGGATTGAAGGAACTATCTATACAAGAGAGAAGTGTTCCCACTCATGAAGTGTTAAGGAAAGGGATATTAACTTTAGAACCTTTGAGGGTACCTCAACAGTGCGAAGCCACTATGCTAGGGGAAGATAAGAATAAAAATGAAAAGAGGATTCCAGAAATAGTTAAAGAGACTCAGATAATAGGAAAAAAGGCAAGGAAGCTAATAAAACGAAGGCTAAGGTGGAAAATCTACAAGAAGACAAGGAAACTAGATGAAAGACTTCATAGAACGAAACCTTGTAGGAGGCAGGTTCGCAGGGTTTGAACCTCACTAGAACAACGGGTCCGCGTAGATTTGGACTTCACCCTCGTGAAGTTATATAACTATTGGATGTGCCTTGACCGTTAGAATGATGCTCCATAATGGTTATGAAACAAATTTATGGGTTTATAGACTTCTTTTGGAAGTTGAGACCACACCATAACAACTAGATTTACATTAATGGAAGCATTTAAATCTAGTTCCTGTCCATTGGAAGATCCATCATGTCGCCCTATGTATTTAACTCATCAATCATGGTGCTAGAACCACATTTTTCTACCTGTGAATAACTGAGATAAGTCAATAGCTCTCCAGGTATCGAATTGTGCTACCTGTCATTATTTGAAAGTATACTCTGTCTATTTTTTTGTCTATCCATTGTCTGTTAAAAGCTAGAATGTCGGGCAAAGTCGATGACTTTGAGAAGTATGTCAAGCAAGTTGTTAGGAAACTCATGGCCAATAGAACTGTATCTGAAGGTATTGAAGCATCATCAACTAGGGGACTACAGGCTTCCGCTTCCATTAGACATTTTTTTGCCTGCATCAACCCCATAACTAAACAACGAAGCAAACACCACAGTGATTTGGCTAATGTGAAGCATATCTCGTCAATACTTCTTGAGTATATTCTACCTTTGGTTGGCGCTATTAACGACGACAACATCCTCGATTATTTTGAGTACTCTTTGTTCACTGCGTACATTTCAAAAGGAATTATCATAGTAGGGAGTCAGTTAGGGCAGATCTCGATGTTGAAGCATAGTGACTTCAACTTAGGAGACTGGAAGAACCACGCCATGCTAGCTCGTCACCATTACTTAATGAATACAACTAGAAGGAAACCTATCCTCAGCCTACAGCCATGGATCAAGGAGTTGGTGCATTCAACCATATTAAACATAACAAAGATTATTCATTTTGGTCGCCACTAGGAGGTTAATGCTTGTGTTAAACTCCTTCTGTCATTCTATCATGGCAGATATCTATGGCTTGACATAAGAATTACTGTGGATCTGACATTGATATACTAGATCACAGATTTAATTTTGAAGGGTCCTAACCCACAACAGTTCTACCTAGAGAACACCTTAGACCGTTCTTTAGCACAACGCATCAAAGAATCCTATGGAGAGGTAGAAAAGGGGAAGTGAGGTTACAAGGTAGCTTCCATATAGGATGGCGTAGTGCACCTTACTTGTCAACTCTTAGATGGAAAGATAGTTAGGAAGAACCGCCCTACACAAGTGATCGGGTTCATGGTGGAACTCACAGGAAAGTGTGTGGAGGGCCTGCAAATGAACTGGGAGAACTACCTCATCAATGATTTAGAAAAAGATTCTCGCAAAGCCCAAGACTTAGGATATGAGTTCGAATATAGTTGGTTGATCATATTGATTTCATTTGTGGCTTGGCAGATAACCGAAAGAGCTACTTTCTTAGATATTGAACCTACAGAGTCCCTGACCACTCAATTTTCCACCTTATGGTATACCAATGAAATGATGAAGCAGTGGCAGTCTAATGCTATGTTTCACAGATATTATAAACAATTGAAAATCGCCATTGAACCATTCCCTCATATGACACTGTGTACCCTACATTAGTATCGGCCCATAGCGAAGTTTCCCTCTAATCCCCACTTCATTTACATCACCGCGTGAAGTGATGAGCACTAGGAAAGATTGTAGTCATACTATAAGATCACAAATGTGGATATGGAACCAATTATAAAGGATTGGCCAAAATCATTTCTTATACCTATCAGCAATGTAGATTTCTCTTACACTGATAATATAGGAAGCCCGATGGTTACGCAAGTTAAACATGTCAAAAAATCTAGTGGGACAAAGAAATAGAGGAAACACAAAAAGCAGTTTGAAGTCCAAGACATATAGAGTGACGAAGAGAAAGAAGAGGAAACCTCTAGAGATAGTGGGTCTAGCTCGCCAGGAGGAGGAGAATATGGAGAAGAAGGACATCGAGGAGGAGATGAAGGAGAAGAAGAGAAAGGAGGAAGTGAAGCTACATTTGAATCACCATTCATAGGATCTAGCACCCCACCACCTAAAGATCTCCCTGTTGGGACAGTTACCCCACAAAAGAGCAAATTTACTCCGAAGAAACCTTCAGAAAGGAAGAAAATGCATTCCAATAAGCCACAGTTGGAAGCCACTCTCATTGGCGATGACTTTAGTCTAGTCCGCACGGCTATGGAGGATGCCTCTGAAGACATGTTTCATAGATATGAAGAGAAATAGGTGGATTTATGTGAGAGAATTGAGAGAGAGTTGAAGGAAGTGTAGTAGGTTGTTTGCTTGGTCCGCGTAGTGCCTACTGCATCGTCTGCACCTTCCTCATCATAGACCACAAAATTGGGGGATGAACCAACTCCACAAGGTGAACCATGGATTTGGATCACACTCCCCTAGCATAGAATCAATTTTCCCACCCCTGCAACACTACAGCCTAGCCCCAACTTTGACGTTGAGGTTAACCTTAAAGGAATACCTCCAGAACAAGTCGAAGGATTGGAGGCGGGTTTGAAGGGATATAGAAGGGAACAAAGTGAAATGACCATTGAAAGAGTAGCCCAGCTAAGAAGGCTTGTTGATCCAATAGAATCTCGATTCCAGAGAGCTTAGGAAGAGAAGGAGAAGGCTACATAAGCCTTGCAAAAGGAGAAAGACGAAGTCCTAGTACAGTTACGAGAAACATAAAGCAATGTAGCTTCTTATGAAAAAGAGAAATAAGAGCCTCTAGCGAAGCTTCAGGAGGAAAAGAAAGCTGGCGAAGCCCAGCTACATAAGGAAAAAGAGAAGTTACTCACAGAGGAGGCTGTGGTCAAAGAAGAAATAAGCAAAGTGTGTTGCTATGTGCCAAGCTTGGTACAGGAGGAACAACAACCTTTTGAAGTTCAATTAGTGAAGCTCGTCGAGACCCTCCAACAATTTTAGGTTAGGATAGTTGAATTGGAGACCCGAACAGTTTCGAGCAGCCCACAGGAGGTGCGTGACCAGAGGGAGGAGTCTACCAAAAACACAGTAGCATGCATAAAATCTCTTTCCTCAGCATGTAAATAGTTGAATGACAGAAGTGCCTAGACGTATGAACACCTCATCGAGGATCTAGAGTTAAAGAAGCTAGAGGCTCAATTACAGGAGGCGCAACAACAAACATTTTCATTGCAGGGGAAAATGAAGTTTCTCATGGCAGTGGAAAGTATGAAGATATCCCAGGAGCAGTGCACAGTACAACAACATATCACTACCGTCTAGGGTAAGGTGATGGAAGCAACACGGAAGTTACAACCTGTTCAGGATGAAGCTTGCAAGGTGTTCAATGAGATCGATGACAAGGGTTCCTAGTTTGATCAAGTAGTTGCAGTAGTAGAACATCGCTTGGAAGGGCCTGTTACAGAGTAGACATTCCAAGAGCTCGTTGAGCAGGAGGCTCAGGTGAGGCAACAAGTCGAGGTATCTCGAGTTAATCTTGAGGCTTTTGAAGAAGCATTGTCCGGACCTGAGTGACTCAAGATGACTCACAAGTGAGTGTTGGGGGCATGTTGGCCCTCGACCAAGTTTTGGGGAAACTTTGGTCATTTTTTGAGGTTTTGGCCCACTTTTGGACTTCGACACATTGGTCAAAGTAGGAGCGCCCAAGAGGAGTTGAGACTGTGGATATCACCTATTTTTAGGGTTATGTGGACCCAATAAGGGGTCCTATGGGTTTTGTAACGGGTTTATGGCATGTCGACCAATGGGTTTTCCCCATGTTTAGGCCTTCTTGTAAGATTTTGTAAATTATAAATAAAGAGAAATGTATTGTAGAAGGAGTAGTTTTGTGTGCGAAGGAATGTATGTGGTTGGGGCTTTGTGCTCGACTGTGATTTTGTAAACTATGCTTAGTGCTTGTGATGCTCAGTGTGGAGCAGGTGCTAAGTGTCATGATAAGAGATTTTGGCTCTATGCATTTGACCTATTTTTGGAATGTAAAGAAGGAGGATCTAGTGCTTAGTGCACGAATCTTGTGTCTTGTGTGAAGTTCAAATATGTGTCTTAGTGCAAAGGAAGGACTAGATGTAAGATGTTGGCGAATAATAAAGAGGCAAAGTAGTTTGTGGATGTAGCCCAACCCTAGGGTGAACCACGTATATATGGTGTCTCATGGTTTTCTTTGTGCAGTGTCATTTATGTTATGCATTTGCTTGCTGCTTTGATTATGATGTGTAATGAATATATATTTTGTTTCTCAAGTACTTTACTTATGTTAAAGGGTAAATGAATGCTAGACTTAACTCACAGTGTTAAGTGCTAAGTGCTTAGGGTTCATAATCACTTGTTGTTACTGTACTTGTCTGTCTTTTATTATGTTGTGCGGTGTTAATGAGGTTAATAAAATAATGCATGTTCACTTAATAAGTGTTAACAAAATATTCTATGAAATGCTCTTATCATAGAATCATGTCCCAGCCTGGTTACAGACACCTGCGTCCTGTAACCTCCCCTGCTTCTACCTCAGGTGAGACTTTGCCTGCTTCACAAGTGTTGCCGAAACGACTGGTAGTCGGGGTTTTCTTTGTGCATTGTTAAGCATTGAACCCTAGGTCTATCTCTGTGCCAACAATTGCGCAAGAAATCTAAAAGCTAAGCCATCATACATTCCGTTAAAATTTGTTGCGCAAGAATTCTAAGAGCTAAACCGTGATACTTTGATTTAAAAATCAGTGCGCAAGAAGTCTAAAAGATAAACCATCATACCTTCAAAATCCATTCGTGCAAGTCACGCTTCCAAGAACTCATACCTTACCTTATAAAGGATACCCGAGTAATTCTCACCCTTATTTTCATTGAGCAAGCAAATTAACTACTCAAACTAGTCAAGATCACTATTAGATTAAGGCGTAAGAGTGACCTTAATTTATTTTTGTAGCGCGTGGTAAACAACATTAAATAAACTTACTTCATCTTTATTTAAGGCGCGCTACCGGTTGATCTACTACGCAGTTCCACTACTAAGCCTCGCCTTAACACATATGTAAGAAGGAATTATGAAGTTCCCTTGCCAATTTAGGTTCAAGTACAGATAATTATATATAATTAGGTTATAAAACGCTGAGAAGACACCAAGTTTGGGATTCAAGTTCCAAGTTTCATAAATTCTTAAGACCAGAGAACACGAATTTCTGAATTCGACGACTTAAGGTTTCTATGTACAGAAGAGAAAACAGTCCATGGTTTAGTCAACAATTAAAAATTCCAAATAAAACCAAGAATATTCGAGCAGCGCACGCTTCCGGCGAAGTGGAACTTACTCTGGAAAATGACATCACTGTAGAAAAAGGGCGCAAAGATACACAGGTGGAATATCGTGTGGGTTCCTCTACTTGATCGTGTGGCAGAGGCATCGTGAACACAGGGTTTTATTTACACCGAGGTAAATAGAACTTCGCTGAGTGAAGAAACAAATTGCTGAGCTAAACATCCCAAGCAAGAAACCACAACAGTTCATGATGAAGCTGAGCGAGAACCCAGGATTTCGCTGAGTGGATTCATAAACTCATTGGGTGCATTCCGCAACCGTTGGGCAAGGATTTGATGCAAAAACGAAGGGAAGTACGTGTAGAGGACATTGGGTGCTAAAAAGAAACGCTGAGTAAATGATTTAAACATTCTGTGGATGAAAAACGATATGGGAGAGGTAAGATTTATTCTTGATAAACTCCTTCTATGGAACTCAACGCTCAGGAAATGCAATTTGCGAAGGCGTTTCATCATAGCCGTGACATTCTAGGACATTACAAAGACGTCCAATCCTATCAAAATTTAACCAACAAGGAGAATCCGATCGGTAACGGGGTTTTTATGCAGATGCGGCATTTAAGAAAACCATTCATAAATAAACCAATCTTAATACAATTCATGCTGCAAGTAGAATATATTCGATAACAGTGTTTTTGTACAGATGCGGCGAATAAGAAAGCCATATATAAATAACCAAATATTATTACCATTTAAAACACAATGCAATTACACTTTTATTAAATAAAACACTGTAAACGAAGGCATCGAAGCCGATGTTGTTAATCCACGCTTGCGCTCCCTCTTGTCTTTCACTTGCTAACCGTCTAGACTTCACCAGTACCTCCTAGCCAATGCCAGGGGCACTCTTCTTCCTCTGAGCCCTTTGAGCCGCAAAGGGGCCACACACACAAACCAAAGAAAACTAGCTCCTATCTCGCCTCGCAAGGTTGAGCTACCACTCTCTATTCGAGTTGGGCATCCCAACTCCCAAAAGAAAAATCAGGCAAGAAAAATGTCAGCGGCGTAACCTTACATATAGCACTTGTGATCCATTCCCCTTCTCTGACATTTCTTTTATAGAGTTGTCTTAGAGACTAGTTTCCAAAATGCACATTAAATTCTTTTTGTTAATTTTTTATTAGGAATATTCTCCCCCATACACTTGTCACCTAATCCCTTAGTTGCATCAGAAATTCATTTAATTAATTTCATTAAATTTCCAATTTCCCTCACCCGCTCCTTGATGTCCCTTTATTCCCTCATATTATCTTAATGATTGATGTCCCTTTATTCACTCATATTATCTTAATGATTGATGTCCCTTTATTCCCTCATATTATCTTAATGATTGATGCATTTCTTAAAGCTTATTTAAGTTCATTTTAGGAAAGTTCTCTATATTAGATTCCTTCTATGTTCCACATTCCTTTTGGAATTAATTTCCCCTTTTGTCTAAGTTTGAATTTCGCAAGTTTTTCACATAAGCAACAATTAATCCTCCATTTAATTATAAATTTGATTTTTCCCCCATTTTACTAATTGCTTAGTTAAATTTTTGTCCTCATATCCTACTTAGACCTAGGATTTAATTTCAACTAGGCTTAACAAATTTTTAAGAGAAATATCGTAATTAAAATACTTTACTGATGCATAATTACTTTAAGGATGACCATGTCAAGGTAAGATATTGTTTTCTAGGTACCTAGGTTCATTGAATCACCATTGTTAAACTGCGATGTACCCTTCAAGATGCACTACATGCTCCAAGGGTTCCACTCATCTTCATTCAAGTTTTATCTATGCGACGTGCCCTTCAAGATGCACTACGTGCTCAAGGGATGTCACTCGTCTTTTGACTGATTTTGGTAGACATCTTCCCTTTGAGTCAATACTCCATCGAAAGACCTTGTGGGAGACTAAAGGCCTCTAAGGAATAAGGACCCTACCTTATTGCGTGCCTTTTGGAATCATCGTGAGAGATTGTCATAGTCTGCCCTCACGACATCATGGATCCCTCGAACTAGATAATCATTAACCTACAGTTCGAGCCACATCAAGAGTGCTAGTAGGTTGTGGCAGGGTTGTTGCCACACCTCTACCTTAATATCTCTCGTTGTCATGTGTAACCCCTGTACTCCAAATGTGATTCTGGTTAGAAATTTATCATTGGAATGCATCCATTAACGAAACATGTCAGTGATACAAAATCAACGTCATAATATACCAGTCGTATGTCACATATGCAATAAAAAAAATTCTCAAACCATAAACATTCCACTCCCTAACTCGATACAGATTCCAAGGAGGTCCATCGATGCCATCAACATCATCAATCAGTCCAGAGTCCTACACACTGAGGAGAAACCAGTCAATAGCACATGTCGATACAATATAATCAAATAACACATCATCATATAACTATATTTTCACAAGTGAAAATATAGTTTTTTTCATCATATAACTATGAGAAAAAAAAACTATATTTTCTCAAGTTCTTCAACTTCTGACATATAAAAATAATTTTTTTTATTTAGAATTTCACTTTACAGTAAAAAACAAAACTTGTAAATAATTTTGTTAGCTTTCCAATGACTATTTTTCAAAAACGTTTTATTAACTTTTGATATGTCAATTTGACAATTGTTTAACAGTATGTTCCTTAAACATGAAAGGAATGATAATGAGTTATTTTTCCCCCAACAAAGTATCTATTATTAAAATTTTGATTTTAACAAACTAAATATACAACAACAATCTACAAAGATTCTATTTTATTATGACTATAATTTTGAATCTAACTAATGAATATTATAATTTCTAGATTTTTTTGAAGCTGACCAAGATGAAAATGTTGAATATTTTAAACACATGTTTTCTCCCACCTTGTATCTATCTTAAGTTTTACGTAAAAGTAAAATCTAAAAATACCCTTTTCAAAAGAACAATTTAAGGATTATGAATACAATTTTTTCTAAATTTTCCATTGTGTATTTTTAGAGATACAAATATTTTGTTTCACTAAATCATAATGTGTGCTGAAAATATTATGTAGTGATTTTTTTCTTTTTAAATTAAAAAAAAAAAAGATAAAAATAATGAAAATGAAAACAATTTATAGGAATTGAAAGTACATTCAATTTTCCAAATGTTGGTGTCATTTTCAAAACCAAATTTTGAGTTTTTGCAAGATTCTGCAACCTCCAAAGTTTAGGTAAGCTTGGGGGAATTCTCTTGTTTCTTGATACAGTCCCAATTTCTAGTTTTCAGCCATCCATCGTTTTCTACAGTACATCCCTCAATTTTGGTACCAACATGGTGTCTTGCCTGAAAAATTTCTTACCCTCTTATGCCAGTCAACGTCATGCTGTAGTTAGAATATTTTCACGTAGCTTTGTTTGAAGAGGTATCACTGAAAAATACCCGTGGTCTCCCACTCAACGTGTATGCCACTCAGTTCATTGTTCCTTTAAACTAGGAAATATTAAATTGTAATCGATAAGAAGTTTTTACCAACGCCTTTGCCGCACATTCAAGTTATTTTGCATAAAAAGGTGTTGTAAACCACCATGGTCTGTTTTTAGTTCAAATTTTCATCCAATCAGGTAGTGTCTCCATACTTTTAGGGCATACACGATGGCTAACAACTCCCAATAGTGCGTCACGTAGTTCTCCTCATGGTTTCTTAACTTCCTTGTGATGTAAGTGATCACTCAACCATCCTGCCTCAATACTCTTCCTACGCCTTCCTTGGATGCATTAGTGCATACTTAGAAGTCCTTGTCCATGCTAGAGACTTTTAGTATTGGTGTTGTCGTCAACAACTCCTTGATCGTTAGAAATTCTTCCACACATTTATCGCTCCACAGAACTTCTTGTTCTTCTTCTGCAATTCTATAATTGTATTTTCTATCTTCAAATAACCCTTTATGGACCATCTATAATATCCTTCTAAAACCATGAAGCTGTGCACTTTATGACATTCATCGACGCATGCCACTCAATAATAGTCTCTACCTTCGTTGGATCCACGACAATACCTTCACTGGAGATAACAATCCCTAAGAAATAAATCCTCAATAACATTGCGACCACTTTCCGTAATTTGTTCTCTCACAACATTGTAGTACCAAGCAAAAAAGTTCATCCTGATCTTCCATTATCCAATAATATCAAAATGTCATCAAGTAATCGATGTTAATCAAGTAGAGTCTCCACTACCAATCCTTATTTCGTATGAAATTAAAAGGAGCACCCCAAGGTGATACGCTTGGACGTATAAGTCCTTGTCCAACAACTCCTTCAGTTGCACTTTCAACTTCTGTAACTCAGGGGTCAACATCTCATAAGGCTTTCTTTCCATCATTTCAGTTCCATGTTTTAGGTCGATGGTAAATTCCATCTTGGCTTCGGGCGGAACACCTGGTAATTCTTCTGAGAATCACATCCATAAAATCTTGTACTACTGAAAGGTCTTCTAATCCTTTCACCATTCTCTTGATGCTTGATGTTGAGTATGCATATAATTTGCATCCTTGGGCATTCTCTCTTGTAGTTGTAGGGAGGAAATGAACCTTGAGGATATTCCATGTTTTCTTCCTAAAATCACACATCTATGTCCTTCATCGTCGGTCCAACTCAATCGCCCCATCTTATCGTTGAGTGTCTAATCATGTGATTCCCACCAATCAATATTGATCATGTCATCATAAGTTCTTATGATTGCGATGCAGGTTGGACTTCGTTACACTATCCCTAGATTAAAGAGATGGTTCATACACCTTCCTCCAAACATACAGTTGGTACCTGAATCCATATCAACAAATCTAAAATCGTCCTATCGAATGCCTTTACCTAAATCCCTTCAGTATGGTACCATAACTAGATCTCTTTATAGCACCGAGGTCTAACAAATACTAAAGTTCATTTGACGATGGCACCTAACACCTCGATCATAGTGGAATAGTGCTTGGCTTAACGGTTATTTACTGTGGTCATGAATCATGTGGGACTTGCCCATCTTCACAATGGTAGTGTGTCTTGTTGACTCGGCTGCTTTGGCCCTCTCAAATGGATAACCATGTTAGTAATGTGGCTCTCCACATGTCCAACATCTGGTCTTTGTTCTAGTATTATGGGTCCCTAAAGTAGTAGTGGATGGCCTGCCAACCTAAAACCCTCGTTTGTTCTGTTGAATAGGCCCAACCATTGTTGTTGTTGATGCGGTGATCCCCTATAGGGAATTCTCTGATGAGGAACCCCTCATCGTGGTGTCGTAAACAAGGGTTCTAGAAATGTATCTTGATACCAAGATGTCTTTTTTGGATGGCGTATAATATTGTTGCACACCAGATGTCATCAGTCTAGATGGTCTTGTAGCAATCCTTCCTTGAATCCCATGGTAAATTATTCTTCAACTAAGAGGACTATTGGTCTGCATCATGCAACGTCTGAGGCATTTAGACCCTCTCCTTCTCACAAAGTTGGAGTTAAGTTCACACACAAAATTTTTGACCTCTATCTTCTCTGTGTTCAGATGCAGGGCATACTGGAGTACCTTCATAAATCTGATATCCTCTGGCACCGTACAACCACCTTGTCATAAGCCACGAAACTCTTCGAGCTGGCGCTCAATGAATTCATCTCACAATTATTTTCCTAATACCATTCATTGAATCGTTCCCATAACATAGCTCTGACAGACATGATTAGTTGAGGTAGGAGTGTCTTCCACCCTAGAAGAGTGCTCCCCCTTAGCTGAAGACCACCATGCAGACCTTCATCTTGGAGGTCGTAACCATGAAGTGTGAAGCACATCACCTTTTTCTCCATCCATGCCTTGGTGGCTAAGGCATCCATGGCACTCATGACGTGGGAACCTAATCTTCTAGAGTTCCCCACGAATGATACCAGCATTGGATGGGGCACATTGTGGACCCTCAGGGGTACAGGTGCCCTGGACTTATCTCAGTACATACGATTAGTCAAGGCCTCTGTCAATCCATGGAAGCACCTTGTTAGACCCAATGCATACCACATGAAAATCTGCTCATGATTAATACTTGTTCTTATCCTTAGGGGTTGGACCCCTCCATCACAGGTGATACTGGAGGCGTCGTGCCTCCTCCCCTATTACCATGTCATGAATTTCTGCGGTGTCTTCGAGCCATGATTACCACATGGATAGGTTAATATTTCAATTAGAGTTGAGTATTAATCAAGGGCTTAATTCAGTGGAAGGTGTGGAGATCCACATTCATAGGGTTGAACCCACTTTGATACCATATGTAACGACCCCCGCCATTACGACAACAAAAGCGACGTACATCAGGTAAAAATATTTTTCTTTTTGTTACTACGTTAGGTAATTAAAAGATCAGTATCAAGGTGAGCACAAGATCTGTTTCCAGATTAACATAATATCTTATTGATCATTTCACACAATTAATCGATCATAAGGAATTCATACCACAACCTTGAGACAAGTGCATTAGTGAACTAATGCGTAAAAAACTATGCATCAACTTAGTCCATAGAGCAAGCCACCTAACCACTATTCATCTGCATAACCAAGGTGAAGGGAAATTTAATATTAAAATGATCATGCACCAACATATACCTAGGGCGAAGTGAAATCTAAGTATTTAATGATCATGCATCAACATCTTGGTGCCACTAAATCCAAACATAATGAGAAATCATCCCTCAAAATATATTTATTCCGCGCAAGAAGACTAAATTCTAAACCATCATATAATACATTAGAATTCATTGCACAAGAATTCTAAAGCTACACCATCATACATTCATTTAAAATTCAGTTGTACAAGAATTCTAAAAGCTAAACCATCATACATTCCACTAAAATTAGTTCCGCAAGAATTCTAAGAGATCAACCATCATACTTTCATTTAAAAATTGGTGCGCAAGAAATCTAAAAGACAAACCATCATACCTTCAAAATCCATTCGTGCAAGTCATGTTTCCAAGAACTCATACCTTACCTTATAAAGGATACACGAGTAATTCTCACACTTAGTTTCATGGAGCAAGCAAATTAACTACTCAAACTAGTCAACATCATTATTAGATTAAGGGGCAAGAGTGACCTTAATTTATTTTTGTAGCGCACAGTGAAAAACATCAAAAAAACTTACTTCACCTTTATTTAAGGCATGCTACCAGTTAATGTTTATGCCATTATTATAGTTCTTTCCATTTCAATAGATAAGAGAACAATATGAACAAGATCACTTCACTAGATAAGTCATAGCGGTTAAGCTCGTAGCTCAGTGTCAGTCACTTCTTGCCTTACATCTAACAACTAGGTCAGAAGCGAGGAATAACATCATCATGATTTATGTCTAACAACTAGGTTAGAAGCATGACTCATCTTACTTTACATATAACAATGAGCTCAAAAGAAAGGAATAAATCAACATCTCGCTTTACATCTAGCAACGAGGTCAGAAGCAAGGAATCATCTTGATTTATGTCTAACAACTAGGTCAGAAGAATGACTCATCTTGCTTTACATCTAACAATGAGGTCAGAAGCAAGGATCACACGGCATCATGCTTTACTTCTAACAGTGAGGTCAGAAGCATGACTCATCTTGCTTTACGTCTAACAGTGAGGTCAGAAGCAAGGATCACATAGCGTCATGCTTTACGTCTAACAGCGAGGTCAAAAGCATGACCCATCTTGCTTTACGTCTAACAACAAGGTCAGAAGCAACGAATACACCTACTCCCCCTTTCAAGGAGGGTCCTTTCGGACAATACCAAGCTTATCTCGAAAGTGTTCAAACTTTACAAGATATAGAGGCTTAGTCAACACATCAACAACCTGTTCATCCATACTAATGTATTGGAGCTTCAAGGCTCCTCTCTGTGCCATGTCATGGATGAAATGATAGTGGATCTCTATGTGCTTCGACCTGTCATGGAACACAGGATTCTTTGTCATTTTAATGCATCTTTAATTGTCACATAGAATCGCGGTTGTTCTCATCTCCAAATTAAATAAGCCTGTCAACAAATTTCAAATCCATATAGCTTGGAAACTAGCAGAACATGCGGCAATGTACTCTACTTCTGCTGTGTTGAGAGCAATATTGGATTTGTAACATCCCGCTCTGGCGCACTGAGGACACTTATTCTTTGAGGACACTTGCTCGCAAGTGATCTGGACCCTTTTTATGTTAGACCTATGATATTTGATTATGATGTGATT
>JZKD02S2024643.1:323331-355593 GCA_000966675.3 Picea glauca | reverse complement strand
TTTTTCTGTCAGCAACGCTTCCTACCCAATCTGCATCAGTATATCCACTCAGTGTGAAGTCATGATCTCCATCATAGCTGAGACCATAATCCACTGTACCTTTAAGGTACCTCATGACATGTTTTGCATCCACTAGGTGAACACGTCTAGGCTCTACCAGAAACTAACTCAAAGTGTTCACTGCAAAATAGATGTCTGATCTGGTGTTCGTCAGGTACATCAACAATCTAATAATGTGTCTATACAGAGTGGCATCTATCAAATCTAACGAAGTATCGACCAACAACTCCATCTTTGCTTCCATGGGAGTATTCATGGACTTGCATTCTAGCATGTCGAATCTCTTTAAGATTTTGATCCTGTACTTCCCTTGGTTAAGGAAGATTCTCTCTGGACTCTGCCATACCTCAAGGCCTAATAAGTAATGCATTAGACCAAGTTCTTTCATTTCAAATTCTACGACAAGTCTCTATTTACATTCAGTGATGAGATTTTCTTCTCCAATTAAGAATAGCTCATCCACATATAGTAATAATATTACTGGTTCATTATTCATAATCTTGAAGTAGAGATTTGAGTTTGCTTTACTCTTGGTAAAGCCCAAGCTTGTCAAGAAACTGTCTATATGACCATACCAAGCTCTTGGAGCTTGCTTTAATCCGTATAAGGCTTTCTTCAATCAACATACATGAGAATTACTGTCTTCAACCTCAAATCCTTGGGGTTTCTTTATATACACTTCCTCTTTGATAACACCATTCAGAAAAGTTGTCTTCACATCCATCAGGTGCAGCTTCCATTTCATCTTGGTAGCAAGAGCTATAATGGTTCTGATCAAAGTGTATGTGGCCACAGAAGCGAATTTCTCTTCATAATCAATTCCTTCCTTTTGGGAAAAGCCACGAGCGACAAATCCTGCTTTATATTTCTCAATACTTCCATTAGCAACATGTTTTATCTTGAAGAGACATTTTGATGATACCACATCCTTACCTTTTGGTCTGGGAACAATTTCCCATACATCATTCTTTATTATGGATTGGTATTCCTCTGTCATGGCATCTGCCCATTCTTTCTTCTGGATGGCCTCTTCAAAACATGTGGGTTCCTCATCAAGTAGATTGCACATCAAAGCCATGTAAATAGAGAATGGCTTTGGTCTCTTCACCTGTCTCATGGTTCCTTCTGGAACACCATACTTCTCTCCATCTTGAATAAGCTCTCTTTCCCAAGTAGGCTTTCTTTTATGGGAGAAGGTCACTTGATGAGGTTATTGAACTTTTACTATATCATGGTCTTCTAGAAGTTCCTCATCAAGGGAAGTTACGGCTTCCCTCACTGGTTCTGCAGCTTTGGGAACCTCCCTCATCGATTCTGTAATCATGGGATTTACAAGTTCCTCTTCATATACTTCTTCAAGCTGACATCTTCTTGATATCTTAAGTGTTTCTTCTTCATCAATGGTCATGTCCCTGCTGAACTCAATATGGCAGTGACCAGGCATGTAGATTCTGAAGGCTTTGGATACCTCATAGTATCCCACAAATATTTCCTTCTTTCCGGAGGGTTCCAACTTGTTTGTTTTCTCTTTCGATATATGAATAAACACTGGATAGCCAAATTATTTTGAGATGGATTACCTCTGGCTTCCTTCCGACGAACATCTCTTCTGGTGTCTTGAGCCCAAGTGCACTATGGGGCAATCGGTTCTGCACATAAACAAATGTCATTGTTGCTTCTATCCATAAGCACATAGGAAGATCTTGATCATGGATCATAGTCTTCACAACTTTCAGCATGGTTCTATTCTTCTGTTCAGCTACACCGTTTTGTTGGAGATCTTGATCCCAACATCTTTGCATATATTCATGAATTCTTTTTAGGTATATTTCCCTCCATTATCTGACCTGAGTATCTTAATCTTCCTTATAGAAGGGTTCTCTTATCAAGACTTTGAATTCCTTGATCTTGTTGAATACTTTAAATATATCCAAGTCTTTTATGAGAATAATCATTAATGAATGATACATAGTATACATACCCATTATTGGAGGATGATGACATTGGGCCACATACATCTGAATAAATGAGTTCTAGGACTCCTTCTGCCTTGCTATCCCTCTTCGAAAATGGGTTCTTGATGTTCTTCCCTTGTGCACATCCATAGAAGATTCCTTCATGGTCACCTTTGAGTTCTAGTAAACCTGTGACATCTTTGCATATGTATGGTAGCACTTTGTACTTGATGTGAGTTAATCTTCTAGAGTTCACATGGATTCTTAAATAGCATGGGTCATGGAAGCTTCTGAGTGACCCACCTTCTTCTTTTCCATTGATGATTGCTTCATTTATGATTTCTTCTTTAGCATGTTGCCTTTTGCAACCTTTTCTATAGCTTCCTCATGTGACCTGGAGCAACATCAACAAAACAATAAGCAAGAATAATATCCTTTTTGATAATATAAAGCAATAGCACGAACAATCATCACAGTAGCTCCTTTAGAGGTTATTACTTATAATTTAGCAAATATTAAAGGTAAGGAATATGATATGAAATGATCTCAACACTCTCTTAGTGTTGTGACCAAACATTCTTTCATGGCAATCTGAAACTAACACACGAGCTTTCTCCTAGAGGAGGTGTTAGTCATATCAAACAAAGTATTCTCACATGTTATCAAATATAATATTTTACGATGATTGCTATCTCAATTAAAGTCATTAGCTTATCATGTGTACCTTTGAATC
The DNA here is from genome assembly GCA_000966675.3 of Picea glauca. Taxonomy (NCBI): domain Eukaryota; kingdom Viridiplantae; phylum Streptophyta; class Pinopsida; order Pinales; family Pinaceae; genus Picea; species Picea glauca. The sequence continues at coordinate 352,845 of JZKD02S2024643.1, read as the reverse complement.
TTGATTAATCAAAATTGGAGCCTTGTCCTCAAGAGTGAGTGCTTGCTTTTCTTCCAGGTCTCCTTCACTCAAGTGACAAGTACTTTCTTCAACTTGTCTTTTGTACTAAGACAATATGCTATCTTAAGAAAAGGTTAGTTTAGAGGATAAGCTCTATGATCAACTTTTAATCCTTCTAATGATTTGATCATAGCTTCAACATGCAACACTGCTCAAGATAATTTCATAACAAACAGATGCATATTAGAATAATCACACCTGGGTTTCATCATTCCATTAAACATGTTGGATCTTGAGATCCTTCTAGATCTATGGCAAGAGATCCCTTCTCTTGCAAATACTCTTTAGGGTTTAACCATTAAACATATGTGAGTACATACCTCGAATAGCATTTGCAGGTAGTGGCTCCATCTGGTAGCAGTGGTAATCATTACCAAAAACTTCAAGGGTTATTGCAACTGGTTCTACAGCTGCAACTGCAACTGGTGCTGCAACGACAACTAGTTCTGAGACTGCAACTGCAACTGCAACTTAGGTTTTTATGAGGAAACCCTAATTTTTCAAACTTCAAATTTTGAAATTCTGATCCAAGGGATAGATGTGTTGGGCTGAGGCAAGTTAGCTGGTGCAGTCAGAGTTTCAAAAATCCAACTTTTACCCCCTCAAACTTGATCTGTGGATTTCTAGACTGGTGCTTCTAGTTTTCTGGTACTTCTGGTACTCTGGTACTTCTGGTACTTCTGGTACACTGGTTTTCTAGTTTTCTAGTACTTTGTAAAACTAGGGTTTCACTTTCTAGGAGATCTAGCCACTAAAAAGGTGCGCTCTAAGTGCCAAAATGATCCTTGGGGGAGGGCACAACTTTCTAGAAGGTTAGGGAGATGAAAATACTCACTTTTGCAAAACCCTAATTTTTAGGTACGGTAATAATGACGTTTTTCCTCGTGTGAAATATGCTTCCTTCAGGTTGGCTCTGATACCATGTTAATGTTTATGCCATTATTATAATTATTTTCATTTCAATAGATAAGAGCATAATATGAACAAGATCACTGAGAAATACACATTCACAAGAGACACAACATTTATCCTGGGAAACCCTTTAGGGGAAGAAAACCCAGCAAAAACTTCCTTATCATAAATAGATTATATAATGTTGAAGAGATAACTCAAACCAATACAAATAGTCCTCTCTAAGAGATGTGCCACTCTTCTCCCTCTCTCCAACTGGTAATTACAACTTGCCTCATAAGAGAATGAGCAAGTGAGTTGTGTGTTTGAAGTGAGGTGCTAGCCTCCTATTTATACAAGACTGACACGTGTGAAAGGTCACAACTGGCAGGGCCGACCTCTCACTCTGGGTGGGTAAACTCACCTTTGATTAATTCTGGGTCTTCCATAATAATTGTTGGGGCCGACTTCTTATTCTTCCCTTTGTAATTGTCTGATGACAAATCTGCAGAAGGGAATTTGGTCCTTATAAAATTACCGACATGATTAATCCACAATGGGGATTAATCCAATAACAATAATAATAATAATAATGACATGACTAATATACAATGGGGATTTAATCCAATAATAATAAGAATGTTCTTCATAGTTACATTATTTCAACACTACCAATTCATCTACTATGGATTTCCACTACTAAGCCTTGCCTTAACTGATGCAGGAGCATATCTCCACGTAGCCAGTCGGGCAGCCAACCACATCAACGCGCATGCATTCAAATGCTAAAAGGGAGGCGTAGCCTTATTTAATATTTGTTATGAATGTAATTTAAATGCTTACGCTGTTGAGCCATGGAAGCTGTGAATTTGAGCCGATGTTAGGTAGATCGACCTTTATTGTAGATTGGCTAAGATCTAGATCTAGATTCTAGACTAGACAACCCATTGAATGTAATTGAATAGGGTAGGTAGACCTAGAGGGAAGCGCTAAGAGCCCCTCAGGTAAAAGAGATTTTTCAGATCTCATTTTGAGTAGTTGTAGATGAGTAGAGTAGAGAAGAGCCAGAGAGAGCTCATGAACACCTTTGTGAAATACAGGCATTTTCCATTTTTAATATAAACAGAAGCAGTTTTACCTACATATGTTCTGTCTTATATGCATGTATGTGGGTGTTCATTATATGTTGTATTTGTGTGTTGTTATCTTGCCATTGCAGGGAGTTGTTTGATTTTGGGGTTGAAGGTATTTGAGGTTTCATTCTAGGAGGGCGTGACAGAGTATTGCAGTCTTTGAATACCAGTGCATAGAGGATGCACTTCTGAACTCTTCGGAGTCAGGAAAAGACATGCTGAGGCACAGGACTGAAGTCAACAACTCAGGAAGAAGACCTGTGAGGTTGTTGAACACCTCAGGAGGTAAGGCTGTGTGGGTGAGAAACATAGTTGCAGACATAATATCTGAGGAGTTTTGTGAGAGCTCTTCCAGGTGGGCATTGAGCATATGCGTTGCGATGCATTTGAGGGAGAAATCTGCTGTGAATTCGAAGAGACCAGAATCACTGAGGATTCTGTAGAGCTCTACTAGTAGGGCATTGAACAGGTGCAAGGAGTGCACAGAGGAAGACTTCTGTTGAGAAGTTCAAAGGAGAACCAGAATCACTAAGGATTCTGTGAGAGCTCTGCCAAGTGGGCATTTAACACAGGCACAAGGTGAATTTGAGGAGGACTCTGCTGAGAGTTGAAGAAGGAAGCAGAATCATTGAGATCTTGAGAGCTCTACCAGGTGGGCATTGAGCAAGTGCATAGAGGCACTGGATAATGGAGACAAAATTGTTGAACGTTTTGTGGAAGAGAATATACTTCGCCAGGAGGGTGTCGAAGAAGCGTGCAGATAGGCACCAAAGAGGAAAGAACTCTTTGAGTTCTGGATTGTGAAGGGAGAGTCCACTAAAGGGCCTCCATTGGGTTGCTGAATACCCAGACGTACTCAAGAAGAGGCTTGAGCAGAAGGATAGCCAGGAGGGAATCCATTCCATTCTCCATCTGAGGGAGAATAAGGACAAAATCCCCCAAGAGGTTTGAGTGTTTTTGAAAGTTTAGAAGAGATAGCACCTTGGTGTGGGAAGACTCTGCAGAGACGCAGGAGTAAAAAATCCTTAGAGGGTTCGGAAGGAGAAGAAAGCGCAGGAAGGGTAGCATTCTCATATGCGTAATGAGGCTCAAGTCGAGGAGTTTGCAGAGGAGAAAGAGCACAAAGGTTGAAACCTTTGGGAACGTGAAATTCTTCCAAGTCTGGGAAAAAAGTGCAACAACCCAGAAGGGGCAGTGTCAGCCATCAAATCGATAGGAGAGCAGATCTGGACTATTGGTTTTAAGTGTCTAGGAGGAGCTCAGGAGGAGCCTACAGTAGGAGGAGACCAATAGCCATTGGATCTCACTCAGAAATCCCGTTAACCATTGGATTGGGAGAAGGTGCGTGGAGGTTAAGCCTCAGGAGAAGTGCAGGGAAGAAAGATAGGTCTGGGCCATTAGATTTAGTGCAGGGTAACCGGAAACCGTCAGATCTACAGAAGCTATGAGGGAGATAAGCCTTGGGAGTGAGAAGAGAAGTCCCAACAGGCATCGGGCTATCAACCATCGAGAAATTGGAGTTCTCAAGGTCATGAGAACTGGGACCTCGAAAGTCTCGAAATCCTGACAAAATCGAGACCGTCCATTCAGGAGGATGCATGGCAGCAATCGAACGCCACCAAGGAAAGTTTGGCAGGAGGTCATTCATCGAGGATCAGGACATCGGAAATCTTGAATCAACGAAAGGATCTAGACCATCTGTTGGCTAAGGACACATGGCGGAGATCAAGCACCATCAGCGTTTGGCGCATCAGGAAATTGACATTCTTAAGGACAAAGGATCGAGGAAATCAATAGTGGAACCCTGACACAGAATCTGGACCATCCATTTGGTGGGACAGGTGTCAAGAATCGAACGAAAGTCAGGAAATCAGGAATCAGAGTTTCACGAGTCCCGTGGACATTGACAGCTAAAATTGTGAAATTGCGATACGCGATTTCCCGATCGTGACGGAGTGTGTGGGCCACCCAGGAGTTAGTGGAGGACAGATGGAAAAGGATCATGCGTCGTGGGCATTCGAGAGTTTCAATATTGAGGGTTCAAGTCCTGTTGAACCCTGGAGCTGTGAGAAGAGAGCACAATTGTGGATCTCAGATGGGACGCCTGTCAAGGATCCAAGAGGAGTCGGAGTTCGACACATCGCAAATACCGTAGGCATTTACATCATGACATCGCAAACCCCATAGCCCCGAAGGGATAAGGTTGTGGTCACAAGAGTAGTCATATGAGTGGGAGCTGAGCCAGAAGGGCCAGTGCGTGAAGGGGCACATCAGGGATCAGCATATCGCGAGTCCTGAGGACTTGCACATTTCGACATCAAAAGGTTCGTAACCTCGACAGCGGAGTATAAGGTTGTGGTCTTATAGGGAGGTGATCACATGGATCATTACTTATCTGGAAGGGGCTAAAGTTCAGAAAAGGAGGACATCAGGGATCAGTATATCGCGAGTCCTATGGGCTAAACCTCGACGGGAGGTTGACTGAGGTCATATGGTAGCGATCACGTGGACCAGGTCCTAGCCAGGAGGGCTAGTGCACAAAGAGCTCATCAGGAAATTAGAACGCAAAATCTCAACAGGAAGGTAAGGCTACGGTCTCATGGAGAATGGTTGTATGGACCAAAGGGTATAGCCAGAGGGACTAAGGCCAGAGAAGGAGCTCATCGGCAATTGGGGAATCGAGAGGACAATGACTCTCTACAGTAGGAAGCAGGAAATCCTGAACCCCGATAGTGAGTCAGGGATAACCATGGTTAAAGTACAAAAGGACGTGAATGGTAAAGAAGGACCTGTGGATCAAGTGTTTGAGAAGGGATTCCACTCCAGAATCTAAGGAGCTAATTCAGCTCGAATAAGGGGATTAGAACGATCCTGGGAGCGGGTGCTAGAGGAGGTAGCTACTCGCCTGCATCAAGTGGTATCAGAGCGGGGTTTTGTTTGTATATTGTAGACAGAAGAAGCAGGAGGAAGACAGAGTTGTTGAGGACTGTGTGACGATTGTTTACAGGTAGGCAACAGTCGAGAAGATAGTCAGGGAGGATATAGGAAGATGAAGCTGGACACACTCAAGATGCAGAGTGACAGCAATAGATCTATTAGGGAGGCAAATAGATACAACAAGATGGCTAATGAAGGCCATAGGAAGAAAAGAAAGGCAGAAAAGCTTGCGGAATTTGATAAAGAAATGACTAAAGAGCTCTATGAATTAAAAGCAGACATAGAGAAGCTCGAATTGTGGATGTAGTAGGATAGGAGGATGAGACGGATGCACGAATTTCCCATGGAGAAGGCAAAGGTGAAATGGACAGTCAAACTGTTGATGGTCATGAGACAGCGCAGGCTGTTGAAAAGATGGTTGAGGTACGCTGAAAACCTCAGGGTCATAGAGGAGAAGATGATTTTTCACTGTGAGCCAGAGATTGGGAGAGGTCTCGATGATGAAGAAGATGAATTGGGATCAGTTGATGATCTCAAGGACTGACAAGAGGGAAGAGAAGTAGAAATTCCCATTTTCCATGAGGGCAATGAGTTGAGATCAGCTGAGGATCTCACGGACTGTCAGGAGGACAGCCAGGGAATTTCACATTGCCAACTATGCAATGAAAGGAGATCGCCGCAGGATATCGAAGACTGCCAGGAGGGCAGCGGAAGCATCGAAGACTGCCAGGAGGGTAGAGATGAACATTTGAGATTGTTTGAAGGTCTCATGGAAAGTTCAATTTAGCAAGGAGTGCTGATGAAGATGGGATCGGTTGATCTCATGGTCTGCCAGGACGGAAGCAGCGGAAGCATCCCATATTTCTAGGAGGGCAGGGATGAGCAGATGAGACTATCTGAGGGTCTCATAAACTCAGAAATGAGTTGGAATCAGCCAGGGAAGCTAAGAGAGTGAGTGATCTCAAAGGTGAATTTGGATCAGCAAATGCAGCTAACAGAGGTGAAGGATCAGGATGATGTTCTGATGATTGGGGGAATTGGGGTATTCCTACCATCTGCCTGGTAGGAGTCAGAAAATTCTGTTGCAGATGATACAACAACAATAGGGGAATAGTTAGCTATGACTGTCAAAAGGAAATTGGAGCATACATTTGAGACTGCCCAAGCGGATGAAGGGAAGGATGAGCGTTTTGAGGAACGACTCAATGATTTCAGCCAACAAGCTGAGAGCACTGTAGCATTGGAGCTAATAGAAGAAGAAGAAGAAAAAGAGGAAGAAGATAATGAGCATTCTGAGGAAGGGCTCAATGCATTCAACGATGAAGCTGAAGAGACTACAACATGGGAGTTTGCAGCAGGAGTAGAAGAGGAAGAGGCAGACAACATTTGCTTTGCTGATCTGTGGGAGCAGGTTGAAGCTCTGGAAGAGAGGGTGAAAGTACAGGGTGTGCACATCCAATCGGTGAAGTTGGAAACAGATGAAGGAGGCATGGGAGATCATGGTGATCTTCTCATGTGCCAAAAATTTTTGCAGGTGAGGAGACTGCATGAGCAGAACTAGCCATTGGAGAAACTGGATGAGGTGATAGAAGATATCAGAAGGATTATGGTAGAGTCAGCAGAAACTACGAGCGAGGAGAGGATGAGCAGAAGAGAAGCAACAACAGCAGTGGCACATCAGAGGTAGCAACAGTAGCATAATGGATCAGATGAAAATCTCCAGATATTTGTTTGGTATCTAGGAGGATTCCAACAGTTCAGAGGGGAAGTGCATGAGCAGGAGCTCATGAATTTTGCAAATGAGGAGTATGATGTAGGAGAATCTCTCCACGCAGCCAACCAGGCAGCCAGCCACGTCAATGTGCATGCATTCAAATGCTAAAAGGGAGGCATAGCCTAGTTTAATATTTGTTATGAATGTAATTTAAATGCTTAGGTCGTTGAGCCATGGAATCCATGCCTTTGAGAAGGCGTTAGGTAGATCGGCCTTTATTGTAGATCGGCTAAGATCTAGATCCGGATTCTGGACTAGACAACCCATTGAATGTAATTAAATAGGGTAGCTAGACCTAGAGGGAAGCGTTAAGAGCCCCTCAGGTAAAATAGATTTTTCAGATCTCATTTTGAGTAGTTGTAGATGAGCAGAGTAGAGAAGAGCCAGAGAGAGCTCAGGAACACCTTTATAAAATACAAGCATTTTCCATTTTTAATATAAACAGAAGAAGTTTTTCCTGCATATGTTCTATCTTGTATGCATGTCTGTGGGTGTTCATTATATGTTGTATCTGTGTGTTGTTATCATGCCATTGCAGGGAGTTGTTTGATTTTGGGGTTGAAGGTCTTTGAGGTTTCATTCCAGGAGGGCGTGACAGGGTACTGGAGTCTCTGAATACTGGTGCACAGAGGATGCACTTCTAAACTCTGCAGAGTCAGGCAAAGACGTGCTGAGGCACAGGACTGAAGTCAACAACTCGGGAAGAAGACTTGTGAGGTTTCTGAACACCTTAGGAGGTAAGGCTGTGTGGGTGAGAAACACAGTTGCAGACAGAATCTCTGAGGAGTTCTGTGAGAGCTCTACCAGGTGGGCATTGAGCATATGCGCTGCAGTGCATTTGAGGGAGAACTCTGCTGTGAATTCGAAGAGACCAGAATCACTGAGGATTCTGTATAGCTCTACCAGGAGGGCATTGAGGAGGTGCAAGGAGTGCATGGAGGAAGACTTATGTTGAGAAGTTCAAAGGGGAACCAGAATCACTAAGGATTCTGTGAGAGCTCTGCCAAGTGGACGTTGAACATAGGCACAAGGTGCATTTGAGGAGGACTCTGCTGAGAGTTGAAGAAGGAAGTAGAATCATTGAGATTCTGTGAGCTCTACCAGGTGGGCATTGAGCAGGTGCATAGAGGCACTAGATCAAGGAGACAGAACTATTGAACGTTCTATGGAAGAGAAGATACTCCACCAGGAGGGCGTCAAGGAAGCGTGCATATAGGCACCGAAGAGGAAAGAACTCTTTGAGTTCTGAATTGTGAAGGGAGAGTCCACTGAAGGGCCTCCACTAGGTTGTTGAATACCCAGAAATACTCAAGAAGAGGCTTGAGCAGAAGGATAGCCAGGAGGGCATCCATTCCATTCTCCATCTGAAGGAGAAGAAGGACAAAATCCCCCAAGGGGTCTGATTGTTTTTGAAATCTTAGAAGAGATAGCACCTTGGTGTGGGAAGACTCTGCAGAGACGCAAGAGTCAAGAATCCTTAGAGGGTTCGGAAGGAGAAGAAAGCGTAGGAAGGGTAGAATTCTCATACGCGCAGTGAGACTCAAGTCAAGGAGTTCACAGAGGAGAAAGAGAACAAAGGTCGAAGCCTTTGGGAATGTGAAATTCTTCCAAGTCTGGGAAGAAAGCACAACAGCCCAGAAGGGGCAGCGTTAGCCGTCAGATCGACAGGAGAGCGGATCTGGACCGTTGGTTTTAAGCATCCAGGAGGAGCTCAGGAGGACCCTACAGTAGGAGGAGACCGATAGCCATTGGATCTCACTCAGAAATCCCATTAACCATTGGATCGGGAGAAGGTGCACGGAGGTTAAGCCTCAGGAGAAGCATAGGGAAGGAAGACAGGTCTGGGCTGTTATATTTGGTGTAGGCTCGCCGATAGCCATCAGATCTGTAGAAGTTGTGAGGGAGATAAGCCTTGGGAGTGAGAAGAGAAGTCCCGACAGGCATCACGATATCGACCATGGGGAAATCGGAGTTCTCAAGGTCGTGAGAACCGGGACCTCAAAAGTCTCAAAATCACGACAAAATCGGGACCGTCCATTCGGGAGGACGCATGGCAGCAATCGAACGCCACCAAGGAAAGTTTGGCAGGAGGTCATTCATCGAGGATCGGGACATTGGAAATCCTAAATCAGTGAAAGGATCTGGACTGTCCTTTGGCTGAGGACATGTGGCAGAGATTAAGCGCCATCGACATTTGGCGCATCGAGAAATCAACATTCCTGAAGACAAAGGATCAGGGAAATAATTAGTGGAACCTCGACATAGAATCTAGACCGTCCATTCGGTGGGATAGGTGTTAGGAATCGAACGAAAGTCAGGAAATCGGGAATCAGAGTTTCACGAGTCCCGTGGACATTGACAGCTAAAATCGCGAAATCACGATACGTGATTTCCTGATCGTGACGGAGTGTGTGGGCCACCAAGGAGTCAGTGGAGGATAGGTGGAAAAGGATTGAGCATCATCGGCATTTGGTAGTTTCGAGATTAAGGGTTCGAGGCCTATTGAACCCCAAAGCTACGAGAAGAGATCACAGTTGTGGATCTCATACAGGACATGTGTCAAGGATCCAAGAGGAGTCGAAGTTCGACACATCGCGAATCTCGTAGGCATTTGCATCATGACATCGCAAACCCCGTAGCCTCGACGAGATAAGGTTGTGGTCACGAGAGTGATCATATGAGCGGGAGCTGAGCCAGAAGGGTCAGTGCATGAAGGGGTGCATCGGGGATCGACATATCATGAGTCCCGAGGACTTGCACGTTTCAACATCAAAAGGTCCGTAACCCTGATAGCGGAGTATAAGGCTGCAGTCTTATAGAGAGGTGGTCACATGGACCATTGCTTAGTTGGAAGAGGCTAAAGTTCAGAAAAGGAGTGCATCAGGGATCGACATATCACTAGTCCCATCGACATGCGCATTTTTGCATTGAAAACGTCGAAACCCCGACGGGAGGTTGACTAAGGTCATATGGTATTGGTCATGTGGACCAGGGCCTAGCTGGGAGGGCTAGTGCACAAAGAGATCATCGAGAAATTAGAACCCAAAATCCTGACAGGAAGGTAAGGCTACGGTCTCATGGAGAATGGTTGTATGGACCAAAGGGTATAGCCAGAGGGACTAAGGCTAGGGAAGGAGCTCATCTACAATCAGGGAATCGAGAGGACAGTGACTCTCGACAGCAGGAAGTGGGAAATCTCGAACACCGATAGTGAGTCGGGGATAACCATGGTGAAAGTGTAGAAGGCCATGAAGGGTAAAGAAGGAACTGTGGATCGGGTGTTTGAGCAGGGATTCCACTCTGGAATCTAAGGAGCTAGTTCGGCTCGAATAAGGGAATTAGAACGATCCTAAGAGCAGGTGTTGGAGGAGGTAGCTACTCGCCTGCGTCATTAACTTAGGTTCAAGGGAGGTTCTTAAGTATTACCCTTACTTAAATTGCACAGATATAATTAATCATCAAGCAACAAGGTTGGTTTTGACGCTCCAATTCAACATATGTAAGAAGGCATTCTGAAGTTCCCTTTCCAATTTAGGTTCAAGTACACATAATTATATATAATTAGGTTATAAAAATAAAAAAATTAAAGTTAAAATTCAAACACTAAAAGAATCTTTAAGGGAATTCTATTCCATTTATTAAATAAAACAACACAAAGCGAAGTAACCCTAACAAGTGTTACAACATAACCCTTGCAAAAACAAAGACATTCCTCTCAAAAATCTTAGTTGCGGGGTACTTCGAGGAACATTCATTTTTGGGTTATCCAAGGAATACAAAAAGTGGTTCTCCTTGGTCACCTTAATGCATTGACCATCATCGTAGTTTTAGAGTGTTGGTGGGCCTGAAACTAATCTAAAACGCTTTCCCAAGCGGTGCTCTGAAATTTCAAAGGTGGGTTACTGCACAGTGCATATGGATGAATAATCCTCTTCCAAGGGTGCTTATAAGAATAGAGATAAGAACTCACTTATCTCATATTAAGGGATAGTTGTTGGCTAAAAGTGAATGTTTGAATTGATATGAAAACTTGGGTTTTTATCATTCAGATTAGACCCACCAAGCAAAGTCCGCATTTAATGCAAAGTATCGAATCCAAGTGTTGAATATTCATACCAAAACTCTCCACAATGGCTCTAGTGACAAATATGTTTTATTATTATTATTATTATTATTATTATTATTATTATTATAAAATAGGGGTGATTGCTTTTGAGTCTGATATCCATACCATGCAACCAAGGGAGCCCACGGGTTGTTACAAGTACAATGCAATGGGATCCAATTCTTTTTGCACCATAGAGGGGGATTTATCATTTAGGGAGATTTAAGTTCCAAGTAAGTTGCTAGTTGGTTAAGGGAAGACAAATGCAAAGAAAACACTAACAGTCTAAGAGAGGCAGTGTAAAGAAATTGCTGGCACAACGCAAAATGCAAAGAGAAAATTAAGGAAAAATGCAATGGAAACCTCAAGGAAGATTCGCCACGGAGAAAGAAAAGCATAGGAAATATTCAAGCTGAACACAGAGAACAATAGGGCAAGTTGGGTGAAGGGTGATAAATTGTGAAGCAAGAAATGCAGAGAGAAAAAGAATAGAACAAAAAATAGTATATTAGAATATATGAAGAAGAGTACAAAATGAGTAGATGAAGAAGATGATGAAGAAGTTGTTATGCAAAGGGAAATAACTGAGCTAAATAAGCTCAAGCAAATCAAGAATAGAAAGTATAGCTGGCCATGATAGTTGGCAGTGTACAGTCAGCCTGTTGAGGTTACATTATATTTAACACTCCCTCTTAAACTCAACAGTTACATACATCAGCACTGATTATGCCTAAGTGTTGTCTCTGAAAATCAAAAATGGATTTTCCTAGTGGCTTTGTAAAGATATCAACAAGATGATCTCGAGAACCACAAAATTGTAGTACAATATCACCATTATTGACTAGCTCGCGTATGAAATGAAAATGAGTGTCAATGTGTTTTCTTTTCTTGTGAAATACATGATTTTTAGATAAAGCAATTGCTGAAGTATTGTCAAAGAAAATAGGAGTTGGATCATTTTCTGTATGTGACATATCTTTCAATATTCTTCTCAGCCACACAGCTTGACAAGAAGCTGAGGTAGCAGCGACATACTCTGCCTCTGTAGAAGATATTGAAAAAATTGGTTGCTTCTTTGATGCCCATGAGATTAGGTTCGAGCCCAGTTGAAAAACATGTCCAGATGTGTTTTTCCTGTCATCTAGGCTACCTGCAAAATCACTGTCTATGTAACTAGAAATTATTACTATCATATTTAGTGTACCATAAGCCAAAATTGAGAGTTCCTGCAACATATCACATAATTCGTTTTGCCATTTTCCAATGAGAATCTTTGGGGGATTTGATGAATCTGGAAACAAGGCTGGATGCATACATAATGTCAGGCCTAGTTGCTGTAAGATACAACAATCTGACTACTAAACTTTTGTATAGGGTAGAGTCCACTGCAGGACCTTCATCATTCTTGCTCAATTTTGTGCCTAGTGGTATGGGGGTTTCTGCTGGATTGCATTCTTCCATGTGAAATCTTTTGAGGATGTCTGCTACATACTTTTGCTGACAGACAAAAATTCCTTTGGCTGATTGATTAACCATAATCCCTAAAAAATATTTCATTATGCCAAGATCTGTCATCTCAAACTCAGATTGCATGGCATGTTTAAAATTTGTTAACTCAAGATTTCCTGTATAGATCATGTCAGCAACATATAAACATACAATCAAAATTTTACCATGCTAATCTGTTTTGGTGTAAAGAGTTTGCTCATTTTAGCTTCTGCTAAAACCACTTTTGATCAAATAAGTGTCAATTATGATGTACCAAGATCTTGGAGCTTGCTTTAAGACATACAAGGCTTTCTTCAACCGATATACTTTGGATGGGTGCTCTTGGACTTCAAATCCAGGTGGTTGATTGACATAAACTTCTTCTTCTAAGAAGCCATTCATGAATGTTTACTTGACATCCATCTAGTATACTTGCCATTTGTGTTGTTCTGCTATGGCCAATAGAGTCCTTACAGTGTCTAATCTTGCTACTGGAGTAAAAGTTTCACCATAATCAGTACCTGGTTGTTGTGAGAATCCTTTGGCAACAAATCTTGCCTTGTGTTTTTCAATCTTCCCTTTTTCATTGAGTTTAGTTTTGTAAACCCACTTGACACCAATCCTCTTCTTGTGATATGGCAAATCAACAAGATCCCATGTCTTGTTCTTCTCAATGGAGTCAATTTCTTGGTTCATGGCTTGAACCCAATGTGGCTCCTTAGTTTCTTACTTAAAAGATGTAGGTTGACATGACATTAAAGAAAAAAGGTTATGTTGTTCAAAGTCATCCAATTGCTGATGGATTTCTCTCAAACTTTGAGTTCTCTGATTTTGTGGTTTAGAGAATGATTCTCTGCTGGAAGTTGAGTTATCCTGAGAATTTTCAGATTGTCTTTGTACCTACAATCTTGGAAGAATAGTTTGAGGTACTTGTTGTCCTGAATTTTCTGTATTTTTAGAACTTGGTAGCAATGGATTTTGACTGTGCATTTGCTGATTTTCTGAATCATTCCAGAATTGATTTTACAGGAATTTTACATCTCTACTGAGAATTAATTTCTTGGTGATTGGATTGTAAATCATGTAAGCTTAAGATGTTTCACTATATCCAGTGAAAATACATTTCTCACTTCTGTCATCAAGTTTCTTCCTTAATTCAGAAGGTATGTGAGCGTATGCTATGCATCCGAATGTCCTTAGATGCGCAACATTGAGCTTTGTCCCACTCCATGATTCTTGAGGGACTTTCATCTTTAGACTTGTGGTTGGAGATCTATTCAGGAGATAAACTGAGCATGCTACTGCTTCAGCCCAAAAAGTATTTGACAAACTTTTCTTTTTAAGAAGTGTTCTTGCCATATTCATTATTGTCTGATTTTTCCTTTCAGCCACTCGATTCTGTTGTGGAGTATACCTACTTGTCGTTTGAATGATAATGCTTTGTGATTTGTAGAAATTTGAAAATTCTCTGGAGTTGTATTCTCCTCCTCCATCTGACCTGAGTGCTTTGATATATTTGCCACTCTGTTTTTCAGCTTCTGCCTTGAATTCTTTGAATTTTGCAAAAGTTTCGGACTTGTGTCTGAGAAAATAGATCCATATTTTTCTGCTGAAATCATCAATAAACGTTAGAAAGTAAAATATACCACCTATTGACTATGTTTGCATTGGTCCACATAGGTCAGTGTGAAAAGTTCAAGATGATGTTTGGCTTGATTGGAAGACTGTGGAAAATTGGTCCTCTTATGTTTTCCAAGTATGCAAGAATCACATGGGGGTATTTTCTCTTTAATCATAGGAATACCTTTGACCATGGAGTTCTTCTGAAGAAGACTTAGAATATTAAATGATAGATGTCCAAATATTGTATGCCAAACTAGAGTTTCATTCAGGGTTGATGCACTCTATGCATATGGTTGAATCAAATTTGTAGTTCTGAGGGTAAGGGGAAACATCCTATTCGGAGTCATATGGATTTCAGAAATCAATTTTCTGCTTGGAATTTTGTCATATATCTTGCAAGATGCTCCCTCAAAAAGTACCTTATAGCAATGTTCAATGAGTTTTCCTACACTTAGCAAATTATGTTTCAGATCTGGAACATGATAGACATTGTTTATGTCTTTCTTTACATTTTGTTTAGTAAGAATAGGAATAGTTCCTTTTCCTTGAACTTTGTCTAAGTAATCATTTCTAAGTGTAATATCAGATGAGATTGAAGAATCAATGCATGAATGTAAATCTTTGTTACTTGTCATGTGATTGTTGCATCCGCTGTCCAGCAACCAAATATCTTTAGGTTGTTGTTTAGTGTTGTGACACGAAAGAAACATACCTCCTGAGTTTTCTCTCATGTGATTTGACACATTTGCTCTGCCTGAGAGTTGATTTGTTTGCTTCTTCCTGCATCCAGATTCATAGTGTCCATACTTTTTGCAGTAATAGCATTGTATGCTTCATTTCTCATGTGATCTTCTCCCTCTACCTCTTTGAGGCTGGAAATTCTGATGTTGATTTTGTTGTTGTTGTCTTTGACCTTGGAAATTTTGATTCAGATACTTTTGTCTATTGCTTCCACTGGAGTGAGGGTTACTTTGATTACTCCATATTCCTTGGTTACCTCTTCTTCTTCCTTTGCCTCTCCCTCTACTGAAGGAGAATCGAGTTTTGAAAGCATTGGAGATTGACTCATCTGTGAGATGCAGTTTGGTCTCATGTGTCACCAGAGAGCCATTTAATTCATCTGTTGAAAAACTTGATAGATCCTTGGATTCAAGGATTGTTGTTACAACCATTTCAAATTTCTTTGGTAAAATTTTGAGGATTTTCTCAACAATGAATTGATCAGTGATGATTTCACCAGTCAGTCTGATCTGGTTCACGATGCCCATGACTCTGGTCATGAACTGATCCACATTTTCAGACTCTGTCATCCTTAGAGTCTTGAATTGAGTCCTTAAGGTCTGTAGTTTAACTATTTTGACCCTGTCATTTCCTTGGTAGGAATATTTAAGGATGTCCCAAGCCTATTTGGAAGTACCAGTGCCTATGATTTTTGAGAAAATCGAGTCATCCACAGAATTTTCAATCCAAAACTTAGCTTTATTTTCTCTGTTTCTCTGAGTTGCCTAAGTAATTTTCTCTTGATTTTTCATGGCAGACAGGTCTTCTAGATCTAGTTCCACATATCCATGATCCACTGGATCCCATCACTCTTATGCTTGCAAGAAATATTTCATTCGAAGAGACCAGAACTCATAGTTCTTTCCAAGAAGAATCGGACCTTGAGTTGGTCCTAAATTGCTAGACGATGCCATATTTGTTTTTTTTTTTTTTTTCCTAAAACAGAAATAAAATTGTTACTTACCTGTCTCCTGCGTATAATTTGCAGTGACTTCAGAACAATGCATTCAAGATTTCAAGAGTTTTTGTCTTCGCGATTCTGACGTCGGGACTTTTTTATACAAGTCCTCTGATGTCTTGTCTCACCAACCTGCAATCGTTGAAACATCGATTTGCCAATGGTTAAAGAGAGCTTATCGACCTTGAATTTGGCCTTAATCACTGTGCAATGTGACCATGCACCTTGATGTTAGAGTGCTATGGGATTTTCTGGTTCTCTGTCTTTCAAATTGTCGAAATGCAAAATATGACTTTGGACAATTCAACTGTCCAGATCCTATTAGGATTTTGTGATTCATTATTTCACGAGTTTAGAACTCTTGTCCCAGAGTTTTCGAAACTGCAAACTCTGAAATGTCGATTTGCTGAAATGGCGTTAACTTCAGTTAGCCCCTTGAGCTATACGTTTGGTCCGCATGACCTCTCTTGATATGACCACAGTCCCTTTCAGGGTTTCGTGACTCAAAGGTACGATCTCTTGGTCTCTTGACTCCCGAAAATCTGATTCCCAAAATGTCGATGGAGCTTTCCTTTTGGGACTCTCTGCAAAGGCCTAGATTGTCACCACACGTCCCCTTACGATGGACGGTCCTCGTTGTTTCACGATTTCATGACTTGCGACTCCAAATCCTCTTACTACTTGAAACCCCGATAGCCGATATGCTGACGATTTCCTCTATGTTCGCCATGTGTCCGAACAAATGGATGACTTTGATCTTTTTGGGATTTCGAGACTTTCACCGTGGAGTGTCTTGAACTTTCATCAACAAGACCTTCAATATCCCGAACTTCAAAATGCTGAAATGATGGCACTTAGATGTGTTTCCACCTGTCCTCTG
The DNA here is from genome assembly GCA_000966675.3 of Picea glauca. Lineage (NCBI taxonomy): Eukaryota > Viridiplantae > Streptophyta > Pinopsida > Pinales > Pinaceae > Picea > Picea glauca. The sequence goes on along the minus strand of JZKD02S2024643.1, from coordinate 336,216 downwards.
AGATGGACAACTGACAATCCTCTCGGGATTTCTCGTATTGGAGTTTTGGAGAGGAGTCTCCTTCGCTCGTCCAACTCCTGATCCCCAATTTTGCGATGGGATAAGATCGACGGCTCATGATGTATCTCACTCCAATGGTCTAGAAAAATTCATCATTGCGTGATTCATGAATTCTGATGGTAGTCTTTTGACCTTTACACCTTGCGAGTCAGAGAAATGTCGAGATTTCACACCGTGTCTCTTGATGGACGGTCCAGATGATGTCGAGATTTCGTGACTTCACAAGTCAGAATTTCTCCTGTGCAGTTTAGAGAACTAAGCCTCGTGCACTTTATCACTGATCCAATGGCTGTCGGTCCTTTGCGCAAGATCTGAAAGATGAAATTATTTTGTCTTTTTTGCACTCTCTTTGTCCCTTCTGAACTGGTTTCCCACTCTGGATCCATTCACAGGATGAATCTTACGGCCACAATGATTTTTCTTTGAATCTGAGACACGTTCTTTACTACCTTTGCAAGGAATTTTCTTCTGCGGAAGAAAAGTTCATGAATCTTTCAAAGATTTGAAAGAATTTCACAAGTTCTTTTTTCTCTGCTACAATCTTTGACAAATTTGAGCGATTTCTTGCAAATCTTTAAATGATTCTTCCTTCTGCAAGAATATTTAACGAATTTGAATGAATTCTTCAAGTTCTTCAAATGTTCCTGTGTCTTGCAGCTCTTCTTCATGAATCTTTGATGATTCTTTGAAAATTGAACAAGAATCTTTATTGTTTCTTCCTTCTTATTCTCTGCTTCCTTCTCATGTTTCTGCTCCTCGAAAATTTCAAGCGTAGTACGCTTTGCGACCTCACATGAGCTTCTTACACTGATTTTTTGAGAGTATGAGCGGACAACCTCCTCGTGGAAGTTTCCTACGAGGATATTTCGAGAGTATAATGGACAGCTCTCCAAGCCTTGTGAAAAGTCTGTGTTGAATGCTCTCAAGATCCACGAAAGATATGCGTTGTTTGAGGATCATGTTGCTCTCCAACCTGTGTGAAGAGGATTACTACTGTAGCTCTGATACCATGATAAATTGTGAAGCAAGAAATGTAGAGAGAAAAAGAATAGAATAGAAAATAGTATATTAGAATATATGAAGAAGAGTACAAAATAAGTACATGAAGAAGATGATGAAGAAGTTGTTATGCAAAGGGAAATAGCTAAGCTAAATAGGCTCAAGAAAATCAAGAATAAAAGGTACAGTTGGCCAGGACAGCTGGCAGTGTACAGTCAGCCTGTTGAGGTTACATTATATTTAACAAAGGGCGCTGAGAAAACTCCAAGTCAGGGATTCAGGTTCCAAGTTTCATAAATTATTAAGACCAGAGAAAATGAATTTATGAATTTGACGACTTAGGTTTTCTATGTACAGAAGTGAAAACAATCCATGGTTTAGTCAATGATTAAAAATTCCAAAGAAAACGAAGAATATTCGAGCGTCGAACGCTCCTGACGAAGTGGAACTTACTATGGAAAATGATATCACTGTAGAAAAAGGGTGCAAGGATACACAGGTCAAAAATTGAGTGAGTTCATCCACTTGAATGGTGTCCCTTCATACTAGCAGAATGGTGAGACAGTTGGGTAGAGAAGCACGTGGATTCCTCCACACACAGGTTCTTTTTACTTGGAAGAGGCAACTTGAACACAGGGTTTTATTTACACCTAGGTAAATAGAATTTCGCTGAGTGAAGGAAAAAATTGTTGGGCTAACCATCCCAAGCAAGAAACCACAAAAGTTTATGATGAAGTTGAGAGAGAACCCAAAAATTCACTGAGTGGATTCATAAAATCGATGGGTGCATTCCAAAACCATTGGGCAAGGCTTCAGTGAGAAAAATCATGGAAGTAGGTGTATAGGACAGTGGGTGCTAAAAAAGAGTGCTGAGAAAACAATTTAAACATTCGCTGGATGAAAAACGATATGGGAGAGGTTAAGTTTTTTCTTGATAAACTTCTTCTATGAAACTCAATGGTCAGGAAATGAAATTTGCGACAAACTTTTATCAAAACCATGACATTCTAGGACACTACACATAAAACCAATCATATGACAATTTAAGCAACAAGGAGAAGGGGATCAGTAATGGGGATTTATGCATATGCATCGAATAAGAAAGCCATACATAAATAACCCAATATTAATACAATTCATGTTGCAAGGAGAATATATTCTATAACATTGTTTTTGTACAGATGCAGAGAATAACAAATCCACAGATAAATAACCAAATATTATTATCATTTAAAACACAATGCAATTACACTTTTATTAAATAAAATACCATAACTAAAGGCGGCGATGTCAATGTTGTTAATCCATGCTTGTGCTCCCTCTTGTATCTTGCTTGATAACTGTCTAAACTTCATCGGTACCTCCCAACCAACGCTAAGGGTACTCTTCTTCTCCATCAGTCCTCCCAAGCCACAAAGGGGCCATGCACACAAACCAAAGAAAACTAGCTCCCAGATCGCCTCGCAAGGTCAAGATACCACTCTCTATTCGAGTTGGGCATCCCAACTTCCACAAGAAAAATCAGCCAAGAAAAAATATGGCAGCCTAACTTTACGCATACCAGTCATGATACATTCCCCTTCTCTCCCATTTCTTCTATAGATTTCTCTTAGTGACTAGTTTCCAAAATGCACATTAAATTCATTTTGTTAAATTTTTATTAGTAATATTCTCCCCTATACACTTGTCACCCGATCCCTTAGTTGCATCATAAATTCATTTCATTAATTTTATTAAATTGTCAATTTCCCTCACCCACCTAAAAGTGTTCCTAAAAACGATCCTCGATGTCCCTTTATTCCCTCACATTCCCTTAATGACTCATGCCTTTCCTAAAGATTAGTTAACTTCATTTTAGGAAAGTTCTCTATACTAGATTCCTTCTATGTTCCACATTCCTTTTGCAATTAATTTTCCCTTTTGTCTAAGTTCAAATTTAGCAAGTTTTACACATAAACAAAAATAAATCCTTTAAATAATTTAATCCTCCATTTAATTCTAAATTTGATTTTTCCCTTGTTTAATTCTAATTTAATTTCCCCCCCTTTTATTAATTGCTTAACTAAATTTTTGTCCTCATATCCTACTTAGACCTAGTCTTTAATTTCAATTAGGTTTAGCAATTTTTTAAGGAAAAAGATATAATTAAAATACTTTATTGATGCATAATTATTTTAAGGATGACCATGTCAAGCTAAGATATTGTTTTCTAGGTAACTAGGATCATTGACTCACCAGTGTTAAACCACAACGTGCCCTTCAAGACTCACTACATCCTCCAAGGGTGCTACTCACCTTCATTCAAGTTTCATCTATGCAACTTTCCCTTCAAGATGCACTATGTGCTCCAAGGGTTCCACTCGTCTTTTGATTGATTTTGGTATACATCCTCTCTTGGAGTCAATACTCTATCGGGTGACCTTGTGGGAGACTGAGGGTCTCTAAGGAATAAGGACTTTGTTCTTGATGGTTAAAATTCCAATGAAGATTTTTCCCGCAAAGTATTGTTAAAGCCTATTATTATAAGCCAACAAGATATATAATACTAGTACATGAGACCCCATTGTAGATTGGGAGATCATATCTTGTTCTTATTTCATGTTATGCTATTGTTTGACACTGCTACAGATTTCTACATGATTGATTAAATATTGGTTTTATTGGTGATGAATATGTGTTGGTTCTAATTGCGACAAATGAATGATGCATAAAGCATGTTATGCAAGCTCTAATTTCATGTTACTATGGCTTATGTTATCCATTGTTACCCTTACTATATGTTCTTGGATTCATTACTCTGACACCTATATAAGAGACATGCTAGTAATAATATGTAAGAGAAGTTGAAAAGAGATAAAAGAAAGATAAGAAAGTAAAAAAAGAATAAACTAGACTATACTATTATGTTACACTAGATGCATTGGAATTAAAAATATGATTGGTATTCATAGCTAACAAGGTTAGTGGCTATACGATTTATTGAGTTAAATGGATATTCTGTGATATGAGTTATAGTATGGTCGATAGTGGTTAATGTCACATGGGGTGACACTCTTGGAAATTAGTGGATGTTGGTTCCGATACATGGTTTAATTGAATGCATTAATGGATTAGTAGGATGGTGTGTAATAAGAAATTGAATGACTAGAGGATGGAGGCGATGTGAATTTACTACACATCACTCCATACCCCTTCCATTGGCCATCACCCTGGCTATTGTTCAATTGTGTTCATTGGGGTTAAGCTCTGATTTTCAAGCAGAGGAAGAACTATTTGGTGAATCTCACGTTTTAAAGGTTTTCATTGTTACAAGTATCTCTTTTCGCCATCCATGAACCCACTCTGATTATGAAATAGATATTGGCTCGGTGATGTATGAGTCTGTGCTTTCCTTAAGTCTAACAACTATGTAAATTTGTGATATTTTTCTAGAATGAATGGTTGGTGTGGTTTCATTGCAATAATTTTTGAAGTTACAGTTTCAATGATCATTCTGAGTTTAGAATCCATGAAGGCTCTATGTCATCCTTATTGGTCTTGTTTGAAGGGTTTTCATTTGGTCCAGATTGGTTGGTTGTCTCCATTCTTTCTATCACCATGCCCAGTGGTCTGTTTTTATGGGTTTTTCTGGGTTTGAAACACTTTCTGTCACTGCATATTGTTCACTTGGGTATGGGTTCATTCATGTTACTATTGTTTGCGCAGGGGGTTGTGATAGTCGTTATGCAAAAGGGCTTGCCTAAGGTTGATTGCTATTTCTCGTCTCTGTTTTATCTCAACATTCTTTAGTTGATTGAGAAAACCATGAGGGTTATACCCTATGTGTTCTAAGTACTGTTATAGGACCAAAATGAAGCCTTTCTCCTATGCTCATAATCTTTCCTATTATAGGAATTCTCACCATGTCTGCAAATTTATTGGTGGTATACATTGTGGGTGCATCGTTGGTCTTGGATGTTCTCACCCGATGTTGGGGGGGATGACTCTAGTCTCCCTATGTTGTTTCACAGAGAAAACACTTGACTTCACAAGACTGATTTTTTATAGAGGGAACCATTATGTCTGGTCGGGTATGTTTCTGATTGTTATGAGTTAATGGTGGTGCATCGTCGACATTATTCTACTGTTGGCCTATCTTTGTTGATTATGTTGACAGTCGTTTCAGTTATTGTTTTTTAGTCACTACAGTTGGTTATTAAAACAGTCAAATTGATAAGCCAACATGGTTAATTGGTTGATTGGAAAAATGAGATTGCATTGTCACTATATTTTACATTTTGATTATTGAATTATTAACCTAGCATTATTTTTAATTGTTTAAGTCACAACAATGTTCCATGCATAATGTGTGGGTATGTGTGGCCTTCCTACAACATGTTAGGTTGATTTGATGATTGTTGTGACTCTGGGTTTTTAAACAAAATGGTTTTGTTGCAAATTTGATCAATTTATGAGATGATATCAAGCTTACTATTGCTACCTCATTGTATTTATTGATAGCCCAGCATTGTGGATGTTTAGATTCAGAGTAGTTGGACCGGTATAGTCACATAAATATTATGTGTTTTGTCGAATGGTTTGTGTATTCCAAGCATAGTATGAGTTGAAATGGTGATTGTTGTTTGTGTGTTTAAATGACAAGTCAGGATCTTGGCACTTAAAATATTGATGGTTTTAATTGGCTGTATGTTATGTGCATTGATGAATATCCTGCATCGTAGCAGAGATCAAAACAAGTTCTGTGACAATATAATATCATTAAAATTTCATTATTAAATGAAGAAAACGTTCACGTTTTTGTGTCTATATTTGATGATTGAAAAAATCCATGGGCACTGGTTGATGAGTTGACGTTGAACAGAGTGGAAATAAGTGATTGTGCATTCATTGGTAATATTTTTAAAACTTTAAATGGACGATGAGAAGAAACATAACTCTTCTACATGTTGTTCTGGATGCATATTTTCTTGTTTTGGTGACATTGTGTTAAAGACCTGATTACAAACAGTGAGAAAGTGAATGCACATAATTGATTGAATTATATATAGTAGATTTCATTTGATCACAGTGATTATTTGGTTGGTGCTATTTATTTTTATGTTTGATATAAAATGGTTTTATAGATTACTTAATTAATTTTATGAACATCATCCGCTCTCTTTCCCTACCATTATTTTGCTTTTCGCTAATTACAACCCCATCGCCTTCCCACATTCATTTTTCACTCTGTTTTCTTAAGATTTAATTACAGTTAAGAAGATTTATGTATTGAAGCAGTTTGAAATCGCATTCTTGGATGGATCAGGGTGGTATTTTCTTTGGTTTGCATTACAGTTGATTGTTGTTGTCTTTGAGAAGTAACCATGTTTCTTTTCCCCCTCATTTTGTCATGTTTCACACAATACAAACCCCTCGCATATCGCAATACCTTTTGTTAACCCCCTTCTCATAGACAACATTTAAATAATTTGTATGGATTGGATTGCCTGAGTCTGATATGTTGTTGAGCCAAAGTCTATTTCATATTTTCAAAGAGTTCTCATGTATGGTTGTAAAGGAACTATTTTCTATTCAATCATGCATGCAGGAATGATCTTTTTCAACCGAGGTATCCATGGCATAGGAAACCAAGGGAGAGTTAATTGGAACAGAGGCCCAAGAAGGCCAAGATTCTCCATACACTTTGATGTTGACTGGAAAGAGTTAGGCCAGTTATTTCAGGCTGGATTTTTCAATTGGATTGGGCAAGGAGTGGTCCAACCTAGGCCTGGAAGGCCTCCCTTCCAAGATCCACAAGCCCCTGGTATTCTTGAACCCCCTCATGTCTCATTGCAACCCAAGGTTCCAAAAAACGATGGAGAGCAAGAGATTATCCACCCAATAGTCTCCCAACATTGTGGTGGGCCCAATTTATCCTTACCTCATCCCCTGCATAACAATCATATTGTCCAAGCAGCCCCTACCCACTCACCAATGAAATCCTCCCATGCTAGAAAAATATTGAAAGTCGAGGCCCACCATGCCCCTGACAAAGGAAAAGCCATATCTTCCCCTTCCTCACCCTCCAATGGCTCGAATATATACGTGTCTTCCCAGATGCATTTGAGGGACAATTTTCCTCATGTGATTAACGAGATTAGGCCTAAAGGCCCAACCAACGAAAGACAAATTCAGAGAAATCAAAGGGTGACAGTAGAAATTAAGGAAGGATTGCATCTCAGAGTGGAAAATATGGTTTTTGAGTTTTATTTTATTTATTTTTTATGATAGTTGACTTCATAATTTTTTTTGGACAACATGTTTTCTTTGGCTATATGAGTAACATATTTTTGAAAATAATTTCAAATATAAATGAGACAAATTGTCAAATATGAATGTGATGATGGGAGTCAAAAGGAGGGGTGTTTTGTTTAGTTAACTATTTATGTTATGATTGTTAAGAACTAAAGGGAGTCATAAGGGTTCCCACCTACTAGTTATTATTTACTTATAACCCTTATTATGATTATTACTTCCCCCCTAACTAAAAAGTTGGTTGAGCTTTTAATTATCTTAACTAATGAGGTGGTTCAACTACTTCAACCAATTCTAATTTGTTTAAAGGAAAAAGCAAAGGAAGGAACAAAGGAGGCATAGAAGGAGAAGCATACTAAGGTTTTCTCTTTGATTTTATGTTGAGATAGTTCAATTTTCATTCATTCCTTAATTCATCATAAGCCTAATTCATTTTTATCATAGAAGGGTATTCCTATAGACAACAAGATTCAGGGCTGAATTACATCATTTAGACACTTGTTTTTCATAGGTGTTGATCTATCTTTGATAGTCTGTGTAGACTTCTCTGTTTGTGAATTAGTTTTCATGACTGACAAAGGCTATTGTGCATAGTCGAGCAGGCAACAAACTGTGGCAAGCTGATCCAGCTTTTAGAATTCAGTTTTTTTATTTTCTGTTAGAGGTCATTTTGTATGTTTCATCAGGGACATCTAAGTTTGACTTTGGTCCAAAACTCCTTCACAAAATTTTGTAAAGAGAATGACTCTTTGATTAATTGGAATGAAATAAAGGATTGGTTTATGTCTCATATGTCTTTATTATCATCTCATTTTCTTTACTTCCATCTCTACATTTATTTTAGCAACTGTTATATTCATAAAATCATATAAATAATGAATTTTCGAGCAAGCTTTTATTCATAAAAAGACTAGCATAAGAACTTGTAATCGATACTTGTGAGTTAGGATATTATTTTTTGTGGCTAGAAACATAGGGTGGCATTCCCATCTATTTTTCATTATCAAAGAAGAATATGAAAATGATTGAGTAAGATCATTTCATATCTTTTCCTCAACATTTATTTGGCGATCATACTGGGGAGATCTTCAATATCTCTCTGGTTAATTTTTATACTTGATTATCATCAGATGCATCTATTTTTATGATATTGATTCTTTGATTGTTTTACTTCTTAATGATTGTTCCTATTGCAAGGCATCCCAATATTGAGACTGGTCTTCAAGATCAGACCAACATTGCTTTAATCCTGTTTAACACCATTTTAGACAATGTCAATACCCGTGATGAGCTTAGTAATTCATGGGCAGAAATTGTACGAGATATTAGTGCTCAATAAAGATTGGAAGCTAGACATAGGCATCCTAGAAATCAGCAGTAACCTTCTTGTTTATTCAATTTTGGGCCTTTTTTTCATGTCCTTAGACTCTCTTGTTTCTAGAAGAAGAAGAGGCTTATCATCTGAAATTAATCCTATTGTTGAAATACGAAGAAGGAACGTTGTGTTATATACCCAACAAAGTGCTCTAAGGATAACTTTGTTTAATTCTTCAAGTTCGTCTTTTTATTCTTCACCTATCATCCACAAGATGGCATCTAGTGGTGGTTCTGGTGGCTCAGGAAGTGCTTCCTCTTCTCAGTCTTCATATTCGTTAGTGATTGGTATCTTATATAGCCACCATATCCATGTCCAATCTACCACAAACCCCACAAAAGTAATTAAAAAGTATGGGATTTTTCAGTTTGAAGAAGATGCCACAACCACATCATGGCATGTGTCCTCTCCTCTGAACCTAGGACATGCTACTCATCCATTGCCTAAATTCAAAGAACATCTCCCTACATTTTCAGAAAATAACACTGTCACTACAAATGAACACATGGTGGCATTTTCTAATGCTTGTCACAACATAGGAGCCAATGACAATGATACTTGCATGCACTTATTTGTCAATTCCTTGGAGGGAAAGGCTACAGACGATTTCTTTGACCTTCCTCCTAATATTTTTCTACTTGGGAGGAGTTAATCTACTGGTTCAAATCCACTTATGGGAAATGTAAAATCCCAGCTGAGAAGTTATGTGAATACAATAACATTTCCTATAAGAATGGTGAAACCATCAAGTCCTTCAACTTGTGTTTCACTAATGTTGGCAGCCAACCCATTTTTTTTCGATTGCTCTCAAAAGATGCCTACACCCCTTGTCGTATCACGACAAATCATTATCGCATTGTGCTAATAGACATCCATCTCATTTTTGCGACCATTACAATTCAATTTCGACCAAGTTTTCACAACTGCAAGTGTGAAAACACTTCTTTCGTTGATTAGATTGTCGTCGTCTTTGGTTGATACTTGATCACTGGTTTATCACATGATTGCTAAATGTTGTATCAGACTTATGTTCTTGAGCATGATCTTACCTTGATTGCGCGTTTGGATATAGTTCACTGTTGAATCTTTGGGCATGAAAGTTATTGGTCTTGTTCTGATCTATGAAAATTGTGTAATGGATTTGGTCATATTACTTTTATCCTTGCTTTGGACTATCACTCGAGTATTATATGAAGAAATATTGATTGCATGGTTCTAAGACTTTGGAATACAAACACATATAATATGCACCGAATGCATAGACAAGTTTATAAGGTTTGATAACAATGGTTTCAAGGCGCATGAGTTAATCATATTCGATTTTACAAATCGATACTTGGCATACTATGTTTGCAAGCAGATTATACGATGATTGTTATATAATCTCGAGCTATGTATTATCACTAAACCCTGTGATTAAGCGATTGATTAAACGGTGGAATTGGCACTTTAAATGGGTAGTTAATGCTGGTACTGTGTTGGTTTTTAACTTAACACTTGGCGCGTTGATATCATATTAAGTGTTGGTTCTAACCTGGATAAATGGCACGTAGAAGTGGTGATTCACCCACTCGCTGGTCGATGCATTTGTTTTAATGATTATGGTTTTAAATAGCTTGGAACATGCTCATTAATGTAATACATGGTGATGGTAATCCCACCACCTTCGCACGCCTAGAGTTGTTTGCGGTCTCGTCGAGCATTCAAACTATGGAAACCCTATCGTAATTCACTCTGTGCATTGTGTTCAGTGAACCCTACCATGAACAGAGGATATGGCTCCTGTTGTGAGGGCTGAACCTAATGGATGCCAAGCGCTGTTAACATTCGATGGTGCATACGGTGACCTCGAATAATTCGGGTGGATTTCCTTTATAAGGAAGTTCGATGGTTTTAATATCCCTGTTGCTCGGCAATTCGCACTGTCATTTGACGGTTTCCGAGCCAAAATTGGAGACGTCCAGCTCGAAGTCACCGAACACTCTCTTAGCCTGGTAACTGGTCTGTCTATCAAGGGCCAAAAATGGTCCAAAAGCTATAAGGTAAACGATGTCCCGTGGACATTGCTGTTTCGTTCTCGGACAGTGAGGTCGTGCAGCAGAGGACTACCCGTGAAGATGTTGAAACCCCGCTGGTATGATCTATTGATGATCCTTAAGTAGTTCATCATGTGTGAAGGCAGGTATGGATTTGTTTTCCTGTTTCATCTACGTTTGCTAATGGTGTTTATGGGATTCGAGCTTAGCATGCCGCATTATCTACACTGAAGTTTGTTTAAAATGGCTAAGAAGTATAAGCGAAGTCAGGCTGATACTAGCCTTTTTCATGTTGGGTTGATTAAAATGCTGGTTGTTTATGAATTGGGGTTACGTCGAGATTCCTGGCCCGATTTTCTCAACCGTAATGGTTTTGAGGAATCAAACCCTCCTCCAGTCGATAATCCTGTGGTGTCCGAGGGTAAATCTACCCCTGTACCCTACAGTGTTTTACTACCTAAACCCGAACCCGACTCACTTGTGAATTCACCTATGGTTGTGACTAAAGTTGCTAAGCCCATAACCACAAAGGTCAGAGTGAAGACTGCTGCCAGAAACAAGAAAAATGCAAGGATGATCTATCGCTTGGAGAGAAATAAATCGAAGCCTCCTGCTAAAACAGAGCCCATCGTGGTCAGCGAGGACTTTGATTCAAGCACTGAGCATTTTCTCGCTGAAGAGGGCTTCTGTGATAATGAACCTCCCTACGATTTTGTTGATAACTTGCCTCCTTGTCTTCGGGATAACCCAGACTATCCTGGTATCAAGCCACCTCTTGAAACCCGTGGTCAATCATCAAACCCCCCTTCTGCTCAAAAGGTTGCTACACCCTGCGATCAGTGTGGACTGTGGTTAGAAAGGTACTATTTGGACGTTCCAAAGCTGTAATCCAAGATTCAGGATTTGGAGAGCCAAGTAGCAAGGCTCACTGGTTGGAACGATAAGGGGCAGCCTAATGATAAAAATCAACGGACCACTGGATCGATCTTGTTTAAAAACGTTGAGTCTGCGACCGTAATTGTTAATTCCAGGTTGACATAACTCCAACAGCTATAATGGTATAATTTCCCCTCTTTTATACAACATGTTCATAAGCTCTATTTATATGTTTGACTTTCTCTGTCATGCATAAGTTTTATCAATTTCTGGATTGACTGTGATTAAATTTGGATTGATTGACTATAATCGAATTTGAATGTGTTGTTATTTGATATATTTTCTATTTTTGGAACACGAATTCTATCTCTGTTCGATTTGATTATATCTTGTGCGATGCGATAAGCCAATCGGTTGACTGTGTTAATTGTAATTTCTATGTTGAGACCGATTCGTATATCCTCTGTTTCATAATCAAGTTTTGAATGGATAACAATTGTTACAATGTAAGTTGTATTCCAATGATAGCAAATGTTTGATTCGATTACAGGAATGGGTTGATTGTATCAAATCTTTTTGATTTGTATCTATAATTAAATATCTCGTTTGATGACTCCGTCAAAACCCCGTGTGATGACTATAGAGTGATCTAACGTGGAAACTGTTGAATCGATATTTGTGGAGTTAGTTCGATTACATTGGAAACAATTCATGCATCGTGTGAATGATATTGATCTACTGTTTTGATTTCAATTAGGCAATTACAGTTATGAATTTACTTGCAAATAAATTGAAAATGTAACAAGTGAGAACTGTGATTGGATTCAATAGATTCAGTGATGTGTGAGACTGTTAATGCTTTCTATGATTGGAAATAATATGAATCTCATGCTTACTGATAATTATTGTTTGTATCTCATATGATTTGGTTTGTTATGGATGGCATTCGTGGAACATTCTGGTTATGATTAGATTCGATTTTGGGAAGAATTGGAGAAACATGGTATTCCTATTTTGTATCAATTTCATCCTTACTCTGTCCCGATCATGTGCTATTCGGTTTTATTTGATTTAATCGTTAGTAATGTATTGATTATTGAAAATTGATTAGGTTCGATTTGATTTGGGTTAAATCTGGTCATTTTACTATTCTAGACCAGCTACAGAATCAAATGATTCTGTAGCTAAGTCTATAGATTCGATTTTATTATTATTTTCTGAATAAGACAATCTTCTAACTTGATT
>JZKD02S2024643.1:295715-310752 GCA_000966675.3 Picea glauca | reverse complement strand
CTTAGAAGTCATCTTACACAGGACATACTTGGAGCGTTTCCAGGTTAATTAGTTAGGTGTTTATTGTTTTAATTAATTATTAGTTTAGTTAGATTTAGATCAGATTATTTAATTGCAGTTAGTTTTCTTTCTGTTTTATAAAATACAAAAAGACAAAAATAGATCCTTGGCTGTCTTAGGGCAGCGAACACACGAGTTTTGCAGGTTTTAATCAAATCTGTAATCTGTCCATATTGTATATTTGTGAATAAAGAATGATCTTGACTGACAATTAAGTAGTTGATTTGAGTTATTATGATCATAGTTAGTAGTTTGTGTACATATAAGTAGTTAGTAATTTGTAGTTAGATTAGTTAGTTTGTTTTAGTTTATTTTATTAGTTTCTAGTTTCCTCTAATTTAGTTTAATTTCTTTATTTAGTTAGTTTGTTAGTTTTAGTTTGTTTTATTAGTTTCTAGTTTCCTTAGTTTAGATCACTTAACTTAGATTAACTTTCTCTTTGGTTTCCTTACGAGACCTTAGAGCGGCCAACGGAGTCGTTAAACTCGTCAGGGTGGTCCATACCAAACGGCTTGGGTTATTTAGACAACCCCGGACTAGTTCCACTCTCCCAGTTGACGGATGGACTGTTTCGCCCATCAACAACTAAGTTATACAATCAGATCCATGAACTCATTCGACCTAAAAAACAAGTTGCTTTCATGTATTGCTACAATGCATTACCTTCCCCATACAGTCATAGGATTGAGGAAAAATCCATTGATAATCTTCATTCTTCCCTACATACTTATTTAGAGTATGAAGAATGGCTTAGAAGAATAGGTCTTCCTCAGGGAGAATTGGTTAAATAGACAAGCATGTCTTCCCTCTTATAGCTAGTACAAGACATGAATAATATTATGATAGAACTCAAGTGAAAGGGGACTATCTCCTCTCTCACCCCTTGATATTCATCCTCTTCCACACCCCCTTTAAAAATCCAATTGAAAATAATTTTCATCCTAAATCTATCTTGCCCCGAATTTGGTGTAAATTCATTGAGAAACACCATGAGGAAGACACATGTGAGGTAAGGAAGAGTGTCAGAGATAATATCTTTGTTAAAAGAACATAAACTACTATCATTATCCTAGATTTCATAGAGCCAGAAGATGTCATGATCATCAACACTAGGAACAAAGCCTATGCTCCCAAGGGAAAATTTGATCCTCCCCACAATTCTTATAGCCCGAGCTCATCCTCACACACTGCTACTGTTCAGGTTCCTAAGGTTCTTGATAGTCAAAGAAAAACTATCTATCTCCCCTCTTCCAAGTATAATATATTGAATCAGTTGGCCAACATCAAAGAAGATGCCACCCTTCTAGACATGGTTGTCGTCCCTAAACAAAAAATGCATCTAAAACAATTCATGGAAGGAAAATCTTTTGTTATATCCAATCTCTCTAAAGAAGTGAACGAAGAGGATTCATTTGTAAATAAAGTATGTGTACATAGCTTTAGATACCTTGTAAAAAATCCTCCTTTTTACATTTCTGTAAAGATTATGGATAAGATAGCCCATTGTTGCCTCATTGATGGCGGTTCGGGCCAGAGTGTAATGTCTAAGATTATTATGGAAGATATAGGATTGTCTTGTACAAATGAAAATGCTAAAAGCATGCTTTCCTATAATAGACTACAAACAATTACCATAGGTGAGATTAAAGATGTAACCTTAGTTTTGTGCACACACCATGAAATAAGGGCAACCCGTAGTATTTAGGTAATTGATATGCCAGTGAGTAATTACTTAATCATATTGGGAAGAGATTGGCAAGCCTTAATGGGTGGATAGCTCTCAATCGATGGGACACATTTATCCATTCCTCGGAATGGTAAAATCATTATATTCCTTAGAGAGGGAAGGATATCACCTTACATAGAGAGTGCCCCACAACCTAATGTAAACTATATAGAAAAAGACCTAGGAGTGTATTCCATCTTTGCTGAAGAGGATAAAATTCCCTTTGAACAAATTGATTTAGATGATGATATGTGGCACATGCACTTTGATGGTTCATGCTCTAGTGAAGGTAACAAAGTCGGCCTTCTCTTGATTTCTCCTGTAGGAAAAATCCATAACTTTTATTATAGGTTGGATTTTGCTGGAACAAACAATGTCACGTAATTAAAATCTTTATTATTGGGCATCGAGAATGCATATAATAATCGTTGTGGTCACCTTTCAGTTTTTTGGGATTCCAAGCTTGTTGTGAATCTTGTATGTAAAATTTACTATCCTAGCAACAAGTTTATAAAAAGATACACCCAAACTATTTGGGCACTTATCTCGAACCTCTTGTCTTTCAATATCACTCATGTTAAGAGGGAGTTGAATTCAATGGATGATCGGTTAGATGATTTTTCAACCTCCCCTAATCGATAACTTTTTCCACACAGGCCTGATTGTACTTTTCAATATCTATATCTTCCATATATCCCTGACAATATAGAATCCTGGTAGACCCTCCCTAACCATGAGACCATTTGTTCTTTCATTCAATATAAACCTCTTAAGCCCAAGGAAATTATATCCATAGAATACAACAAGATTCCTAAGGTCCTGACTCCTCTAACAAGTTCGTTTTCATTGAGTGATGTAGGCAATAATGAGAAACAAAAAAAATAGGAGTCAAGAAGGAAGGTGAGTGAAACCATATCCTTGTACATTGGGGAACTTGAATCTTCAAAGAGTGTTAAAATAAGTGCCCAATGTTCTAATAAATAAGAAATGAAGTTTGCCAAGATACTTGGTGGAATTCAAGATGTTTTTTCTTAGTCTTATGAGGATCTTCGTGGTTTTGATCATGTTATTATACTGCATGTTATCCCCATCAAGGAGGGCATGAAACCAGTTAAGAAAAAACAAGGACCTATTAACTTTTCATTTAAAGAAGCTCTTCAAAAGGAGTTGGAAAATTTCTTAAGGGTTGGGATCATTTTTTCGGTCAAGTAGCCTGAATGGGTTTCCAATTGGGGACTTGTTTCGAAGGTCACTGATCATATTAGAACCTGCATCAATGTTCACACATTCAATCAGGCTATTATGAAAAACCCTTCCCTTCCTATTGAAAGGAAAATGATTCTGCAGAAGGTTGTGAGGTCACAGATGAGCCCCTTACTTGACAATTGTTTGGGTTACAATTGAATCAAGGGAAAGGGGAGAGATGCTCACAAAATCACTCTTATCATTAATTGGGGTACCATGACTGATAAATTCCTTATTTTTGTCTTACCTTATGCAAGTACCTCTTTTAAATGACCTGTATGAACAAATCTAGATGAATTGATAGGTATCCATATCTATCTTGATGATCCAATTGTGCACGTTAAAGGGATAATTATTACCTCATAGTTCCATGTGTTATCTATGGGTCCGTTCAAATTTACTTTTTTCATTCATAATAACTCTTACATTCTAAAGGATTTATAGGAGAAATCATTTTCCTACAACACTAACGATGCTCACTTGAAACATTACATGGGACCAACATGAAAGATTCTAATGTCATTTGGTTTTTCTATATACTAGTAGTCTAGCTCTACTTTCAAATTTTCACTATTTTCTTTTCTTCTTTACATAAGTTTGACTTCAGCTTTCTATTTTTAGCTTTCTTGTTGCTTTTTCATTTCTGTCATTTTATTGCCACTGTTTATTTTTTGCAATTTCACTTATGTCATGATTTTGTTGCTTGCCATATTTGAGGTGATTTGGTCAAAGTAAGACATTGGATCAGTTCTGCCACAGTGTCACTCCTGCAAGATATTGTTGGTCAATAAAAATCAAGCTTACATAGTTGTCACGATGTTTCCCTGAAGAACACTTGAATTTGTTATCTTCTTTCACTCTTTTCTTATAAAGACATTGGTTATCTCCTGCTTCTTCTTGCATTTCTTCATCCATTTGAAACTTAAAAGAGAAAATCCGTAAATTTTCTCCTTGAAGTAAAGGGAATATTTTGGTTGAATGATTATGCATATAGAGATAAACCCCCTCATACTTAACACTTTCCATAAGTTATTCCCAAATTCCTGGTCATTTTTCCATTAAATCTGCTCACTTCCCCCTGTTGCATAATCTTCCTGGTTATATCTTATTGACCTGTTGTTCTTGGTCTGTGAAACCATGAGTTCTGAGTTCTAAATATATTGAAAAAAAAATTCCCTGTGGAGTCATCAATTTGTTGACAATTAAAATCACAATGAGCATTTTGCCCGCAAAGTATTGCTAAAGCCTATTATTATAAGCTAACAAGATATATAATACTAGTAGGTGGGCCCCCCTTGGATATTGGGAGATCAAATTTGGTTCTTATTTCATGTTATGTTGTTGTTCGACACTGCTACAGAGTTCTACATGATTGATGAAATATTTGTTTTATTGGTGATGGATTAGGTCTATCATGTGTTGGTTCTAATTGCGACAAATGAATGATGGATAAGGCATGTTATGTAGGATCTAATTTCATGTTACAATGGCCTATGTTAACCATTGTTACCCTTGCTATCCATTCTTGGATTCATTACTGTGACAC
The DNA here is from genome assembly GCA_000966675.3 of Picea glauca. Lineage (NCBI taxonomy): Eukaryota > Viridiplantae > Streptophyta > Pinopsida > Pinales > Pinaceae > Picea > Picea glauca. The sequence goes on along the minus strand of JZKD02S2024643.1, from coordinate 306,175 downwards.
ATTCATAAGAGAGATGTTAGTAATAATATGTAAGAGCAGTTGAAAAGAGATAAATGAAAGATAAAAAGGTGCAAAAAGAAGAAACTAGACTATACTAATATGCTACACTATATACAATGGAATTAAAAGGATGATTGTTAGTCCTAACTAACGGGGTTAGTGGCTATACGATTTATTGAGTTATATGGATAATATGTGATATGTGTTATAGTATGGTCGAAAATGGTTAATGTAACATGGGGTGGTTCTCTTTTCTATTAGTGGATGTTGGTTTTGATACATGGTTTAATTGAATGAATTAATGGATTAGTAGGATGGTGTGTACTAAGGAATTGAATGACTGGAGGATGGAGGCGATGTGCATTTACTAGACGTCACTCCATACCCCTTCCACTGGTCATCACCCTGGCTATTGTTCAATTTTGATTGTTAGGGTTAAGCTATGATTTTCAGGAAAAGGAAAAATTGTTCGGCCAAGCTCATTTTTTCAAGGTTTTCATGGCTACAGGTATGTCTTTTCGCCATCCATGAACCTACTCTGGTTATGAAATAGATATTGGCTCGGTGATGTATGAGTCTGTGCTTTCATTAAGTCTAGAAACTATATAAAATTGTGATATTTTCTGGAATGAATGGTTGGTGTGGTTTCATTCCAATAATGTTTGAAGTTACAGTTTCATTGATCATTCTGAGTTTAGAAGCCATGAAGACTCTCTATCATCCTTATTGGTCTTGGTTGAAGGGTTTTCATTCGGTCCGGATTGACTAGTTGTCTCCATGCTTTCTATCACCATGCCCAGTCGTCTGCTTTTATAGGGTTTGTTGGGTTTGAAACACTTTGTGTCACTCTGTATCGTTCACTTGGGTATGGTTTCATTCTTCTTATTGGTGTTTGCGCAGGGGGTTATGATAGTCATTATGCCAAAGGGCTTTCTTAAGGTTCATTACTATTTCTCGATTTTTTTTTATCTCAAAATTCTTCAGTTGATTGAGAAAACCATGAGGGTTATACCTTGCATGTTCTGAGTATTGTTATGGGACCAAAATGAAGCCTTTCCCCTCTATTCATAATCTCTTGTATCATAGAAATTTTCACCATGTCTACGAAGTTATTGATGGTATACACTGTGTGTGCACCATTGGTCTCGGAGGTTCTCACCCGATGTTGGGGTGGTTGACTTTAGTCTCCCTGTGTTGGTTCATAGAGAAAACCCTTGACTTCTCAAGCCTGCTTTTTGATAGAGGGAACCATTATGTCTAGTCGGGTATGTTATTGATTGTTATGAGTTGGTGGTGCATCATCAACAATATTTTAACATTGGCTTGTCTTTGTTGATTATGTTGACAGTGGTTTTTGTTATTGGTTTTTAGTCACTACATTTGGTTATTATAACAGTCATATTGATAAGCTCAGCATGGTTAATTGGTTGATTGGAAAAATGAGATTGCACAGTCATTATATTTTACATTGTGATTATTGAATTATTAACCTAGCATTAGTTTTAATTGTTTAAGTCACAACAATGTTATGTACCTAATGCATGGGTATGTGTGTCCTTCCCACAACATGTTAGGTTGAGTTGATGATTGTTGTGTTTGTGGGTTTTTAATTGTCATGGGAGTATTGCAATCATGGTAATCATGACATGGCCATCCACTACATATGCTATGGATATTATTGATTGCACCATAAAAGATGGTCATGGGTTTGTAAACAAAATGGTTTTGTTGAAAATTTGATCTATTTATGAGATGAGATTGGGATTATTGTTGCTACCTCGTTGTATTAATTGATAGCCCAGTATTATGGATGTTTAGATTCAAAGTAGTTGGACCTGTACAGTCACAGAAATAATCTTCATTTTTTCAAATGGTCTGTGTATTCCAAGCATAGTATGAGTTGAAATGGTGATTGTTGTCTATGTGTTTAAATGGCAAGTCAGGATCTTGGAAATTAAAATATTGATGGTTCTATTTGGTTGTTTGTTATGTGTGTTGATGAATATCATGGATCATAGTAGAGATAGACACAGGCTTTGTGAAAATGTAGTCTCGTTAGAATTTAATTATTAAATGAATTAAAGGATGAAATCACACACATTTTTTGTGCTTGTATTTGATGATTAAAAAACAAATTGGGCCCTGGTTTATGAGTTGATGTTGAACAGAGTGGAAATAAGTGACTGTGTATTCATTAGGAATTGTTTTAAAACATTAAATGGATAATGAGAAGAAACATAACTCTTCTACAGGTTGTTTTGTGATTCATATTGTCTTTTTTTTGTGACATTGTGTTAAACACGTGATTATAAACATTGAGCAAGTTAATGCACATAATTGATTGAATTATACAAAACATTTTTCATTTGAACACAGTGATTATTTGGTTGGTGTTATTCCTTTTTACGTTTGATATAGAATGGTTTTATGGATTACTTAATTAATTTTATGAACAATGTCTTCTCTCTTTCCCTACCATTATTTCACTTTTTGCTAATTATAACCCCATCGCCTTCCCACATTCATTTTTCACTCCCTATTCTTAAGATTTAATTACAGTTAAGAATATTTCTATATTGAAGCAGTTTTAAATCACGTTCTTTGATGGATCACGGTGATATTTTATTTGGTTTTTATTACAGTTGATTGTTGTTTTATTTGAGAAGTAACCATGTTTCTTTCCCCCCTCATTTTATCATGTTTCGCTCAATACAAACCCCTCTCATATCCAAGGACCTTTTGTTCACCCCCTTGCTGGTAGACAATAGTTAAAGAATTTGTATGGATTGGATTGCCTGAGTCTGATACGTTGCTAAGCTAAAGTCTATTTCATATTTTTAAATAGTTGTCATGTATGGTTTTAAAGGAACTATTTGCTAATCAATCATGAATGAAGGAATGATATTTTTCATCTGAGGTAGCCATGGCAGAGGCAACCGAGGGAGAGGTAATTGGAATAGAGTACCAAGAAGGCCAAGATTCTCCATACACTTTGATGCTGACTCGCAAGAGTTAGGCTAGTTATTTCAGGCTCTATTTTTCAATTGGATTGGGAAAGGAGTGGCCCAACCTAGTCCTGAAAGGTCTCCCTTCCAATATCCACAAACCCTTGGTATTCCCATGCCCCCTCATCTCTCATTGCAACCCAAGGTTCTCAAAAAATGACCGATGGCAAGAGATTTTCCACCTGGAAGTCTCCCAACATCATGGCTAGGCCAATTTATCCTTACCTACTCCCCCGCCTAACAATAAGATTGTTCAAGGAACCCATACCCACTCACCAGTGCAATCCTCCCATAAGAGAAAAATATTGAAAACTGAGGGCCACCATACCCCTGACAAAGGAAAATCCATTGTTTCCCCTTCCTAACCCTCTAATGGCTTTGATAAATCTATTTCCTCCCAGATGCATTTGAGGGATGATTGTTCTCATGTGATCAGCGAGATTAGGCCTAAAGGCTCAGTGCAACCAAAGGTAAATTCAGAGAAATCAAAGGGTGACAACAACAATCAAGGAAGGATTGCATCTCAGAGTAGAAAATATGGTTTTTGAGTTTTATTTTATTTATTGTTGATGACAATTGACTTCAAAAGTGTTTTTGGACAACACGTTTTCTTTGGATATATGAGTAACATATTTTTGAAAATAATTTCAAATATCAATGAGATAAATTGTAAAATATGAATTTGATGATGGGAGTCACAATGAGGGGTGTTTTGTTTAATTAACTATCTATGTTATGATTGTTAAGAACTAACGGGAGTAACAAGGGGTACCACCTACTAGTTATTAATTATTTATAACCCTTATTATGGTTATTACTTTCCCCCTAACTAAAATGTTGGTCGAGTTTTTAAATAACTTAACTAATGAGGTGGTTCAACTACTTCAACCAATTCTAATTTTCTTAAAGGAAAAAAGAAAGGGAGGAACAAAGGAGGCAAAGAAGGAGAAGCATACTAAGGTTTTGTCTTTGATTTTATGTTGAGATAGTTCAGTTTTCATTCATTCCTTAATTCATCATAAGCCTAATTATTTTTTATGATAGCAGGGTTTTATTGTAGACAGTAAGATTCAGGGTTGAATTACATCATCAGACACTTTCTTTTCAGAGGTGTTGATCTATCTTTGATAGTCTATGTAGACTTGTTTGTTTGTGAATTAGTTTTCATGACTGAAAAAGGAAATTGTGTAGAGTCGATTGGGAAAAAAATTGTGGCAAGTTGATCCAACTTTTAGAGTTCAGTTGTTTCATTTTCTGTAATAGGTCCTTTGTATGTTTCATCGGGGACCTTTAAGTTTGACTTTGGTCCAAAACTCCTTCACGAATTTTTTGAAAAAGAATGACTCTTTGATGAATTGGAATGAAATAAAGGATTTATTTATGTCTCGTATGTCTTTATTTTCATCTTGGTATCTTTAATTCTATCTCTACATTTATTTCACCAACTGTTATATTCATAAAATCATATAAATAATGAATTTTCCAACAAGATTTTATTTATAAAAAGACTAGCCTAAGCAATTGTAATCGATACTTGTGACTTGGGATATTATTTTTGATGGCTATAAACATAGGGTGACATTCTCATCTATTTTTATTTAGCCAAGAAGAATCTGAAAATGCTTCAGTAAGATCATTTCATATATTTTCCTCAACACCTGCCTTATTGCACACCCCTTAAAATCATCGTGAGCAACTATCACAATTTTCCCTCATGGCATCGGGGATCTCTCGAACTAGGTAATCATTAACCTATAGTTCAATCCACGGTGAGAGTGTTAGTAGGATGTGCCAGGGCTGCTTCCACACCTCTCCCTCAATATATCTGGTTGTCATGTGTGATCCCTTTACTCCAAATGTGAGTCTAGTTAGCAAGCTATCATCATCGTGCATCCATCCATGAAACATGTCAACAATATAAAATCAACATCATAATATACTAGTCATATGTCACATATGAAATAACAAAAATGATCAAACCATAAACAGTACATTCCCTGATTCGATTTGGAGTCCAAGGAGGTCCATCTATGCCACCAACATCCTCAATTAGTCCAGAGTCTTTCACACTCAGGAGAAACCAGTCAATAGGACTTGTCGATACAATATAATCAAATAGCATATCATCATGTCAACAACATATTTATAATCCATAAGTGAAACAATCAATCATATAAGGAACGGAATCACTTGCACACAAGTGTCCTCAAAGAATAAGTCCAATCAGGTGTGTGCAAGAGAAATATGTTACATTATACATGGTGGAATAGATTAGATTTTTAACAATATTTATGTTTTAATAATACGTGGACTAAAAACATAAATTAATAAAAATATCTCTAATAACTTTAGTAATTGAAAAAATAATTCAATAGATCGAGCTTGAATTTAAAATTTGTCAATAAATTTTTTGGGGCAACAAAATTCATAGAAAAGATGAATCTTAATAAAATTAAATCCAACAAATTAATTGAAAAATTAAGTCATTAGATAGAAATTAAATTTAAAATTTGTCAATAAATTTTTGGGGGCAACAAAATTGATAGAAAAGATGAATCTTAATAAAATTAAATCCAACAAATTAAGAAAAAAATTACTACTTACATAATATATGAGCAAGATTTTCTTAAGAGTTATTAAGTATAAGTTTTGAAATATAATCCTTACATAATAATAAGTTGTATTATTTTTTTTTTCAATGATTATAGTTTATATTATAAATTAAAAATATATATATTCTTATAAAAATTAATCAATTTTAAAAATTAAGTTAAAATTATTGTTAATAAAATTGTAATTATAATATACGAAACCAATATTTATATACATTGTTGGAGTTACTTCTCACACACTTAGGATTTATTTTTCCTAAGGTTATTCCTTATTTATTAGTCATTATTAGTCATTTATCGAGTCTCCTATTTTTTAGGAGAGAATATTCCACCTCGAGAATATTCTCTTCAGTTGACACTTCAGTTTGACTAGTTGAGTTGAGTGTAGATATTGCATTGGTTTTATCACCATGCAACATTGGGATCATCATCATGCTAATGACCACTTTCCTTGGGATAGTAACTAGACTGGCGCATTACCCTTGATCCCTTGATATACTCATCACTACACTATGTTTAGTCAGTTAACTGAAGATTGGTTGGCTAGTTAACTCAGTTAGGTGGCAATTCACTACCGTAAGTTCTTGAGAGACTAGACTAGGTGGCAGTTCACTCTCATAACTATTGGGGTGTGTATAGATCACTCTAGACGACCACTATGGTGTATTTGTTCTCCTCCAGTGTGCATTCATTGAGTTATACAGAGTATATCATGTGTAAATTATTCCTTTTTCATTACGGTTAATGTGAATTCTTACATTCTTTCTCTCCTTCTTATTCTTTCTCAATTTGTCTCTACAAGTGTGTGTAGTATTTTATAGAAAGATATATTATGTACAGGTTCAATACATTTACATGGTATCAAATCTGATGGACTGCTTAGCAAAAGCTACACCAAAAGTTTTTGCAGGTACAAAAGATTGAAGACAATGGAAAGATTGCAGTCTTATTTCTCTAGATCTCCTTTTTCACATATCGTCCTTTAAGACTCCCAATGAAACCTATACCACCTTGGAAGGGCTCCTTGGAAAACAAGATGATATGAGGGGACACATCCTGGAGGTGGAATTGCTCACATTGGATCCAAATTTTTTTGACAATATCTACGATTTATTTAAAAATTCAAGGATTTATTGTCGCAACTCAAATCTTGAGGGGTTGATAAATCTAAGGAGGAGAAAAAAATGGTTCTCAATATTCTCTTTAAACTTGGTATTGAATTCTCTATGTTCATTTCCACATTCCATCCAATCAGATTCACCTCTGGAGCCACCTAGAAGATTCCTTATTTTGAGGACTTTATCGAATCCCTGACAAAAGAGCAAACCAAGCTCATGAACATGAGAAAAATCAAAGTCCCAAAGGAGCATGTACTTACTTTTCAAGATGGAATCCATCAATATCAGAAATATAAAGGTAAATACAAAATGAAAAATCATGGACATCCATAGAAGGAAGGGTACAGAGAACCCTTCACCAATGCCTCTAGATCCAAAGGGGCAAAGGGAAGAAAATGAGAGAAATGCACATACTGTCACAAAGGATTCTATCCACAATCCACATGCATGAAAAAAAAATAGATCTAATATCTCAAATAATTTAGAAAAACAACCTTGGAGATCCCATCCCTGAGGGTTCCAAGAAGAAGAAGCCAGAATATCATTATCCCAAGAAAGGCAATTCTATCCATGCCTTGATTTCCATCAAATCCTCTCTCGATGCTTGGATCATAGATTCAGGAGAATCACATCACACAACTACCTCAAAAGAATTATATTATTCATTGGATGCATGAAAAGGTCCTCCTAATATGATGGGGGACAACTCTTTAGTCGAAGTCACTGATAAAGGAAGGATTGAACTCACCAATGAAAGCTTTGAGAATGTGTTGGACGTTCCCAAAATTTCTATCAACCTTCTCTCCATGTATCAGATGACAAATTTTTTCATCTGAAAGAAATTCATATTCACACTAAATGTCATGGACACCTATGACATGTAAACCAACTCCAGGGTTGCCACCAGTGAGGTAAATCATCAGTCTAGACTGTATACATTTTCTGAATTCATTGAACCTGATTCTTCTTTACTGCTTACTCATGCTTATGAAAGTAGTAGGATATGACACAAAAGGTTTGGAAATTTGAATTTCAGATACATGAAACAACTTAGAAAGAAAATATTAGTTGATGGTCTACTATACATCCATTTCTCCAAGGGAGTATGCGAGGGATATGCTTTTGGAAAACACCCTCAAGAGAAATTTGACAAAGGAATGTCTCACAGAGCTTCTGTGCCTTTAGATATGATCCATAGTGACCTCATGGGTTATTTTCCACATCCATCGATCAGAAAAGAAAAGTTTTTTCTCATTTTTGTTGATGGTTTCTCACTTTTTACATGGATTTACTTATGAAAAAATTTGAGGTCTTTCAACACCTCAAAGATTTCAAGTCCCTCGTTGAGACACAGTCCTAAAAGTAGATCAAAGTCCTATGAAATAATAACGGGGGAGATTATGTCAATCATGAGATCCATAATATTTTCCATGAGGCATGGATTCAGTTGTAGCACACAATTCCCTATACTCTGCAACAAAACAGAGTTGTTGAGTGGAAAAAAATATCTCTAAAGGAGATTTTATCTTGCATGCTACATGCAAAGTCACTACCACAGAGACTATGGGCTGAAGTATTTAATTGTGAAAAATACATCCAAAACATATCTCCCCATAGATCAGTGAAGTATAAGACCCCCTACGAGGCCTTGAGCGGCCTCAAACTGAAAGTGACCCACTTTCACATTTTCAGTTCACATGCATGGGCCCAGATTCCCTCTAAAAAGAGGAATGCACCTGATCCACGGAGCACTGAGTGTATTTTTGTTGGATACCTCGATGGTGTGAAGGGATATAGGCTCATTGATATTTCCTAGGACTGACTCATCATTGATCGTAGTGTTCAATTCAAGGAAAGTGTCTTGCATGTACCTCAGTAGCTGCATGCAGACACCTTCATTCTTCCACTTGTCTAAGATGATGAGCATGCACATGTTGACTCTTCTTCAAAAGAGAGTTCTAATTCATAGGACTCAAATGATTCAGATTCAGAGTTAGGATGAAGAGTCATAGCATCCAGATGTAGTTGTAGAGCTAGAGAATATGCCCAAGTGGGCACAAACTACTATTCAAGATGTAGGGGATATCATTAGTGATCCAACCAATACTAGGAGGACTCGATCTGATTTCGATGAAACTCCTATTTCATTCACTACCACTCAACCATTTCCCTCTAGGCATATTTTCTTGGTTCAGCCTTCAGATCCATAGTCTTATGGAGAGGATGATGGAAATCCATTTTGGGAATCTGCCATGCAGGAGGCATACAACTCCCTCCTTGAGATCCAGAATTGGGATCTGGTTCCCCATCCTTCTGGGAGGAAAATTGTCAGATGCAGATAGTTCTATAGGACCAAGAGCACATCAGATGGATAGATTAGCAGATACAAAGCCAAACTTGTTTCCAAAGGATTTCAAAAGGTGCATGGTATTGACTATGATGATACATTCTCTCCAGTAGCAAAGATGGATTCCATATGATTTTCACTTTCCATTGCGGCAACCAAGGGATGGGAAGTCCATCAGATGGACATGAGGAATTCATTTCTTCACAGTCATCTCTCTGAGGAGATCTATATGGAGGAGCCCTAGGGATTTATAGAGGACTCATCTTTGGTCTTTCGACTGAAGAAGTCTCTTTATGGACTCAAGTAGGATCCGAGGGCATGGTATGTCAAGATGGACTCCTACATGTTGTCATATAACTTTGTACTTTGTAAATAATACCCGAATGTCTACATGCTTAGGATCGTTGATTCACTTCTACTCTTATTTTTGTATGTTGATGATTTGTTGATCATCGATTGCTTGATTTTAGTGATTTCTGCAGTCAAGAGGATTTTTCATGACATAATTTTTTATGATGGACATGAGTCCACTACACGTCTTCCTTGGACTCAAGATCAGTCAGGATGCATCAAGAATCAAACTATCTCAGGCCAAGTATGCACAAGATATCCTTGAAATATTTCACATGACATACTGCAAATCTTCTCCGACTCCTTTCCTATCAGGAGTCAAACTTGAGGATGGCGGGGAGACTCCAATGGTTGACAACACACTATAAAAAAAACTAGTGGGGAGCTTCTTGTGTCTCACACACTCTATACCAGACCTCTCCTATGCAGTTGGTGCAATTTCTAGGTTCATGCAAGAGCCACATGAGCTACATTGGAAAGTTGCAAAGTGTATACTTTCATACATACAAGGTACCATCACCTTTTGGATTCATTATGCAACAGATTCTACATTAGATCTCATCAGGTTTACTGATTCTGACTAGGCTAGTGATAGCACTGATCACAAGTCCACATCTGTTTTACTCACTCAGTCTTGGTTTCGGGCCTCTCTGTCGGTCGAGAAGGAATTAAGCTTCCATTGCTCTATATTTAGTCAAGGCAGAGTATAGAGGGGCAGTTAACATAACCATTCAGACTATGTGGCTACAACATTTTCTCACTGAGTTGAGCATTTAGTTTCATCGGTCGATCGTCATTTGGTGTGAAAACTAGAGCACTCTGAAGTTCTGCAGAGATCCAGTTCAAAGGCAGTGGATGAAGCACATTGATATCAACATGAACAACATCCAAGATTTAGTACATGAGGGGATCATCGACCTACAGTTCTGTCCTTCAACATAATAGACAACATACATCTTCACCAAGACCTTCACTGAGCAGAAGTTCCATTCTCTACAAATTCATCTTGGAGTGAAGGACATAGTTT
>JZKD02S2024643.1:264046-294265 GCA_000966675.3 Picea glauca | reverse complement strand
ATTTATTTCACAATCACTCAATAACTCAATATTGTGTTTATAAAATTTGTTATATGTATTTATCATATATCCAATTATATTAATTTCCATGTTCATCATCATAATGACAATAATACTTTTAATTAAGATTCCAATAATTAAAATATAATTTTTAAAATCATAATATCAAGATCTATTATACCATTGCAATTATATTTTAATAATTACAATTTAACTTTTAATATTATCCTTCCTCACTTAATATTGTTGTTCAATATATATTATTGTTTATTATAAAGTGATACACTCATATATATTATATAAGATACTTATTCAATAATTGAATTCAATAGAAACTATAATTTGAAAAATAAAATTTCCATAATTTTCAATTATATTTTAATAATTACCATTTAACTTCTCAATATTTCCCATCCTCACTATATACTATTGCTTATTACAAAGTGATACAATCATACATATATTATATAAGATTCTTTTTTCCGGGAAAAAAAAATTGGTTCAATTAATATAATTTTTTTACAAAATATTATATAAGATACTTATTCAATAATCGAATTCAATAAAAACTACAATTTGCAAAATAAGACTTCCATGATTTCGAAAACCTCTTAGAAATGATATATACTATTGTTTATTATAGAGTGATAGAATCATATATGTTATATAAGATACTTATTCAATAACCGAATTGAATAGGAACTATAATTTGCAAAATAAGATTTCCAGAAACTCTTAGAAATGATATTGTTCTTAGCATATTAGAGTAGAAGAATTTCAATGCATTCTAATTTGAATTATGTTTATGAGAAAACTCATGACAAGGTATTTAAAAAGTGATTGAACTACTAAGTTGTACCATATCACAAGAGGATTTGATTAACTATTCTTTACATTGGATATAATTCTTGCATTCAATACTTTCACTGACTAGTTATTAATTTGATTATTATAGCACCCATTTGAGCTTGATAATTAGACAATAGTCATTTTATACGAGCTTGATAATTAGACAATAGTCATTTTATATGGATGGATGATAGTCACTGGATAACGCTATGGTCCATCTTACATGGATGCATGATAGTTACAGGATAAGGCTATGGCCCCTCTTATGCTAATTGAAGTAAGGATCAATTGAATTCACTTAAGTATGCATCATACTTATCCACTGCAACATAAGTTCATATTGTTATACACGGAACATAATTGACTCCATTGAACTATGCATCATACTTATCCAACTGACTACAACATAAGTTCATAATTGTTATACACTTTCCATAGAGTTATAGTAATGTTAAATTCTCTATCTATCATACAATATGAATCAATAATCAATAATTGAGAACAATTAATCTCTATCGTATAGAGAATGCATTTATAATCTAGAAGAGAATGGATTTATAGAATTCAATTAATTTTTCCAAAGGAACAATTCCAAATCGTTACATCTTGAATTATCTCTATATCATATCCCAATCTGAGCCTGCACTTAATTGGTGGTTTGATTCTTTTTTCTTAACTAGCATACAAGTTGTAGGTTCCAAAACATCATTAAATTATTTTTATAATACAATACACATTGGCTTATAATCCTTATTTATTCAAAGAGTTTTTTTCGTTTTTACGACCCACCAATGTGTATCCCTCTAGAAAAAAAACTTTGTAATCACAATTAGTTTTCATAATTTATATTCAAAACTTTCAAACACAAACATGTACACACAATTTCCATTACAAGCATGAACTCCACGTTCACCTTAACAATGATAACTATATGATTATATAATTTAATATATCAAACTATGTTATGAGTGATCATTTGTTGAGCCATAAACTTAACTATTGATTCGTTGTCAAATCGATTTCAAGAAATGAATTAATGCTACCACAACCACATTAGTAGGGATGAGTAGTTGAACATGCTTGATTATAGCTGACCATGTTTGACCATGGTTCTGTATGGTTTATGATGATAGACTATGGTTGACAATGGTTAACCTTGGTTGACTATGGTTGAGTATGGTTTCCTATGTATTAGCATGGTTGACTGTGGCTCGTCATGGTTGACTATTGTTTCCTATGGTTCACGATGGTTTACCATTGGTGACTACGATTGACCTTGGTTGACTATCATTCACTATGGTTGACCATGATTGACTTTGGTTGAGTATGGTTGACTATGATTAACCATGATTGACCATGTTTGACAAAGGTTGACTATGGCTATGTATGGTTGAGTATGATTAACCATGGTTGATTATGATTGACCATGGTTGACAATGGCTTTCCATGGTTGACTTAGGTTGACCATGGTTGATAATGGGTGAGTATGGTTGACCATGGTTAACCGTGGTTGAGTATGTTTGACTATGGTTGATGATCGTTGATTATGTTGAGTTTGATTGACTATGGTTGATGATGAAGACCTATTTTGGGGGTTACGTAGATCGAGTTTTCTTTGTGTTTGATCCTTGGACCTATGCGTTATGGTCCACAATATGGAAAAAAATGTGTCCATGGTAGCAATAATACTCAACCAACCTCCTTTTCGACACCATGGATTTTAATGGCACTTTTCTTTATATTCCGTTTCCATGAAGTTCATAGGAATTTCACCTCTTGCCTGATATCATTCTATCCATGATTTGTCACTCCTCAATCTCTTTCTCAGATATGATATGTTAGGACTACAGAGGGCGAGGAAGTTCATGGGAACTTTGTTCCTCCTCTTGATCTCTCTCCTTATCATCTAATTTATGTGGGAATTAACAAAAATAACATGAAAATGAAAACATCACCCATGGAAAAAAAATCACATGCTAAATGTATTAGATTTGAGCTCGAATGCTTCCATCCTGATACATTGCTTTACGATATTTTATTTCTTATCCACATGGATGTGTGTTCCGAGATAATCACAGCCTCCTCAACCAGTTCCCCCTCTAGAGGCTTGTATTTTTTAAAATGATTTACGGGGTACATGCTCCTGCATCAGACTCCTAGGGTAGAAATTTGTTTCATGATCTTATGATCATGTGTCTTCATTGCTACATCATCTTCACTCTGGTCTTCCTTTTTCTTCATGCATCAGTCCATCTAACGTTGAGCTTCTCCTTATATTCAATAGTGAGCTACAACAAAGCCTCTATAGTAACAAGTCTTCTACCTTGTTACACAATACCTCACTAAGTGTAATATCCCCAAGGATGAGCCCAGTTATATTATGAATTCTAAACATGTTTTGTAGGCTGGTGAGCCAAGAAATTGTAAGACGAAAAGATTATGAGTAAGTAGGTCGGAGAGCCTAGGTTTTAAAGGCTAGGAGCCTATTTTTGTACATGTAATTATGCACTTTGTTAATATAAAAACATCATTGTGTGTAGACCGACCACTAAGAAAGAGTGATGGGGGACTAAATGTCCACTAGGTAGGGAAAGGGAGGAAGTTAAGTGTTTGGGCCTAGAGGCTAAGCTAAGGGGGGATTACCTCTAAAGGGGATAATAATTTATTATTATTTCTTAAAGGCTAAGGTGGACAATTGATGAATGTTGTACTAAGTTCCTAAAAAAGGAACGTATGCTAACTGGAGTGCATGCAGCTCCAAGAAAACATGTGTCGACCTGGGCACACGCATTTAAATCTATAGAGGTAAGATGTGTTGGGGTTTCACTTCCCATTCTGTCATCCTTTTTCTAAGATCGCTGGGATCTGGGGTGTCTGAACCCATTTTGCCTCTGCATCTGCATATGCATACTCAGGCATAGTGAAGGTAACCTTCATGGGAAGGTTGTTTGTTCGGTCATTCTCCCATCCTCTATATAAAACTAATACCTCCATCATCAACCTCTATGTTTTGTCCTCTGTTCACACATCCAAACCTAGTGAGAACCCGTGGACTAAGTCATGTCTTCTATGAATCCCAAGCATCCTGTATTTATCTGTGTTGTGTATTTTGTACTTGTTGGTTGCTGTGGACATGAAGTTCCTTGGTTGAGTGTGGCTTGTTTTCATTGTCTATTCCTTGTTGTTGTCCTTCTTATTCTGGAATGGAGTTGAAGAAGTAGGTTGTCAGACTTGTGTGCAACACTCTCTCCAGGTGAGAGAGGTGGTTGTGGTTGAAGAGGAAGGTTATCAGCCTTGTGATCAAATCTCTCTAGATGAGAGAGTGTGTTGTTGAAGTTAGTTCTCCTAGAAGGGGTCTCATAGTTGCTAAAGAGCTCTGATAATTCCGGTATGGCCTATTTCTAAAGCCCAAGGAAAGGGAGGTGAAGCAACTGATGGACTATGTGACAGTGAAGGTATATACTCCTAGGGAGGGATAGGCATGTGGGGAATGAGAGTCTGTGAGAAGTGGGAATAAGTAGCTCTTGGGAGAGAATCCTTCCTCATAAACTGTGTGTCTTAATGCTGACCTTACTTAGCCTAGGATTGTCTTTCCCAGTGGAGTTTAGTCCCAACTCAACGGTGAGCTACTGCTGAGAGTGATGAACAGTGTGGTCTATGGATGGGAGATTCGTGGAAGGTCTACACTTAGTTGGTGGTGTTACTCAAGTTGAAAAGATAAGTATTATTAATGTGATTAATTTTTACGTTATGCATTTCTGTGATGATTGAATTTTATCATGTATCTCGTTGCATATATGAATTACTGTCTATTACATTTGAGTATGTATGGTAGCAGTAACTTTGTGTTATGTTTTTTATTTTGTTTAAAATGAGTGTTAGATGTATGTATGTATGTATTTCCACTTGGTATCATTTCTTGGCCTATTGGTGGCTAGAGATGTTACAAATTGGTATCAAAGCCATGGTTACAATACTAAGCCTGAATGGGCTGGATAAGTGGTCATTGGACCCGAGGTTTGAGGTGGTAATTGTGTCTAGAGGGAGTAATTTGGAACCTTAGAATCTTCCTCAGTGCCAAGAAGTTACCTTGGTCATGTGACGAAGATCAAGAATAGTAGCGATATCATAAAACCACAACATAAGTGGTGTTGGATCACAAAGTAATGTGGGTCATAGGATATGTTCGGAAGGAAGCAAAACCCTTTTACAATCGTTAGATCTGGAGAAGGTGCAGGAGGGTTATCCTAGAATCCTTTTGGAGTTCAAAAATCGGGAGAAGTGGGGTGTGTTGAGGCACAAACTTCCTAAGTCCGAAGCTCCGAGCTCCCTTAAGATATCTACACCATAGATCTGAGGGGAGATATTGTCCGTTAAATCTTGAGAAGTTGCACATGGGTTAGTCATGAGAACCCTTCGGAATTCGAAAAATCAGAAGATTGGAAGTGAAGAGAGTTGAACACCTCCGAACAAGGGAATCGTGAAGTGGATCTCAAATGTTGGTTGCAGGAGAGATAAGGATCGTCGATTATCTAGGGAGAGTTTATAACTACGAAAATCGGGAGAAGGGGAATCTGTTGATGCATAAACTTTCGAAGCCTGAAATTTTGAAGTGAAAGGGTAGACATGGTGGGGTTTGATGACATTGCCTGGGTTGACATGGAACTTCCTAGGTGTACCACATGCCATCGCCTTAGTTGGTGATAGTTGTACTATGTGGGCCAGAAGGATAGAGAAGCTGGAAGTTCATAAGTTGTGAGATTGGAAGGAAGTAGGCATGAAAGCTTCCAGAACCCGAGGTTCCAAAGATCCAAAGTACCAAAGCTTCTATGATAGAAGTTCCATAGTGAGTGTCATCCATTGGATTTTGGGTAGATGTGGACTGTTGATCCACCCTAATTCACAAGTTCATTAATTCGAAACTCTGAGAGTTTGTTGTGATGTATTATGAATACTTTGGAACTCGAAGTCTTGATTAAGCGCCTATCAATATAGTGCTTGGTCACAGCTCGTGGTCGTAGGGGTTGGGGCTAAGAGAAAAGGGATAAGGCCTGAAATTGTTACAGAGCTGAGTAGAGCTCGAAAAATTTATGAAATCTAAATGTTTCTTAAAACATATTCAATTTATGAATTCTGTAGGATTTATTAAGGGATGATGGCATGAAAATTTCGAGTTGACTACATGTTTTGTTTATAGATTTCAATGAGTGTCATGACTGGAGTGAATTGACACTAAGTGTAGAGGAATGGAGGAAGCATAGAATGATTCCATCTCCGAGAATGATGCTAAATGGATGGGTGTCCATTTGGGAGTAGAAGGATCAAACTCCAATGGGAATGGAGAAGAGATAGATAAGGAAGGGTGTATGATAAAAATAATTGAAAGATTGTAGAAAGATGCCCAAACTCACCAAGAAGATAGTAGAAATCTTATGAAAGGTAAGGAACAACATGGTGAATTCAACCTAAAGTTTATGTGGATCCTAGAAAGGATCGAAAAGAATTTGGATAAGGAGGGTGATTCAAGCAAAACAGGGAGTTGTGGACCCCCTAAGAAGAAAATAAGGTCTAGGAGTGTTATCAAGCATCGTCATCACTCCCAAAAACATTCCAATAAGGAAGTAGATGGTAGTTCAAGACCATATCCTACCAAAATGCATAGGAGATCTGGAGTGGATGAATAGAAGGGAGAAATGAACAAGAATAAGCCTCCTATGTTTGATGGAGAACATAAGAAGGAGGAAGATGCTGAGACGTGGTTTCTTGGCATGAGGAAATATTTCCAACTACAAAATTATTCCTCTCATGCAGAAGGAATAATTGCAATGTATCAACTAAAAGTAAAGGCATCCATGTAGTGGGATTATCTTGTGCAGGTGCAACACATTAGAGAGAAAGATGTTACTTGGAAATAATTCAAGAGGTATTTTGAAAAGAAATACTTGACTAGAATATACTATGACAGAAAGATCAAAGAGTTCTTTGAAATCAAGCTAGGAAACATGTCCATTGATGAATACGAATGAAGGTTCTTGGAGTTGTTGAATTATTCTCCATTCATCAAAGATGAGACTATGAAAATTCAAAGGTATCTAAGTTGACTTCCACCTTCCATCGGTGACAAGATCCAGTATGATGACCCTAAGACTATGGAAGAAACTATAATGAGAGAAAAATGCTTGTATGAAAAGCACTATGAAAAACCTACTTTTCGGAGGATTTGGGAAGATAGGAAGAATCTCAAAATGGATCACCAAAAGTAGGGAGATAAACCACCCTTTTTGAGGAATAGTCCTTAAGGACAACCATCTGTTAGAGAGCCCAGGAAGGCTGAAGTAGGTGGGAAAATGCCAAGGCAGACACCTATGGAATGTTGGGGTTGTAAAAGAAATCATAGGTACAGAGACTGCCCCCACAAAAATGACAAAGTGACAACTGTACACAATGTTCAGCAAGCTGAAACAATGGAGCAGATGGGAAGAAGTGTACCAAGGATCTATGTAGCCTTGGACAACAAACAAGAAAATTTTCAATCACACATGATTGAAGTTGAAGGTATGATCAATAACCATGCCCTTACTATTTTAATAGACTCGGGATCTAGTCATAGTTATGTAGATCCTACAATGGTGGAAATTTTGCATTTACTAAGAGGCAAGCATGGGAAATCTTGGTTGGTTCAGCTAGCTGTTGGAGCCAAGAGAAAGGTTGTTGAGTTGGTTAAGTCATGTCCAATGGACATGAATGGACTAAGTACTAAGGAAGACCTGAATATCTTGCCTTTGGGTTCTTATGATTGCCTAATTGCTATGGATTGGTTGGACCTACACCACCCCATCTTATATTGTTGTAACAAGGAATTCACTTTCCTGGATGAGGAAGGGAATCAGAGAACAGTCCAAGGAATTCCCAGAGTAGTTGTTGTTAGAGAAATATAAGCAATGCAGCTGGAGAAGTGCTGCAGGAAAGGATGTCAATTATTTGCAACCCATGTGGAGGAAGCATCTAAGGATGAGGTCTCAAATATTAAAGACCATGTGGTACTAAGAGATTTTGAAGGTGTATTCCAGGAGGTACCCAGACTACCCCCGGAGAGAGATATTGACTTCTATGTAAACTTGATTCTTGGAGAATCTCCAGTGTCAAAATCTCCTTATAGAATGAGTACGCCAGAGGTGAAAGAACAACAGTTGCAACTTAAAGAGTTGTTGAAGAAGGGGTATATACACCCAAGTGTGTCACCTTAGGTTTCCCCAGTCCTGTTCATGAAGAAGAAGGCTGGGACGTTGAGATTACATCGATTTAAGACAGTTAAATAAAGTGACTATTAAGAACAAATGTCCTCTACTATAGATCGATGATCTCTTTGACCAGTTGAAGGATTCTAAGATATTTTCGAAAATAGATCTTAGATAAGCATATCAGCAAGTAAGAATAAAGGATGAAGACATGAGTAAGACCTCCTTCAGATCAAGGTATGGTCACTATGAATTCACAGTGGTGCCATTTGGGTTTTCAAATGAACCCAATGTTTTATGTGTTTAATGAATGGTGTATTCAGGGACTATTTGGACAAGTTTTTCATAGTAGTTTTGGATGACATACTGGTGTATTCCAATTCAGAGGAAGAGCATGAACAACATATGAATATGCTACTACAAGTGTTAAGAGAGCACCAGCTTTATGCCAAACTGAGCAAGTGCTCATTTTATCAAAAGAAGATCCATTACTTGGGGTATATCATTCCAAAGGATGGGATAGTTGTGAATCTTGAGAAGATAGAATCCATCAAAGAATAGTCAGTGCCTAAGAATGTGATAGAAGCCATATCCTTTATGGGTCTAGATGGCTATTATATAAGGTACATTGCAAGGTTCTCAAGGATATCTTACCCTATCACTTCCTTGCGAAGGAAGGAGAAGAAATTTCAATGGACAGAGGATTGTGAGAAAATCTTCCAGTGATTGAAGCAGTTGTTAACCAGTGCTCCAATCCTAAGGATTGTAGACTTGAATGAAGACTTTGTAGTGTGTACAAATGCATGCAAAGAAGGAATGGGAGGAGTCCTCAGTCATAATTGGTTTGTAATTTGTTATGAATCCATAAATTTGAAAGAGCATGAAGGGAACTATGCAACTCATGAGTTAGAGTTGGAAGCCATCATTCACGCTCTAAAGAAATGGAGGCATTAACTCATGGGAAAGAGGTTTTTAATCAAGAACAAACCACAATGGTTTGAAGTTTTTGTTTGATTAGCCAACCTTGAATGCTAGGTAGAGTAGGTGGTTGTAGCTTCTTTGTGAATATGACTTTGATATCAAGGATATCAAAGGAAAAGAGAACAAAGTGGTTGTTGTGCTCAACAGGAGAGTGAATGAACTACATGCTATGTCCATTAGCATGTATCAAAATGATATTAAAGGCGGAATTTTGGATGTTGCAAATGAATATTTTCAATACAAGGAATTGGTAGAAAAGCTACAGTAAGGTAAGATTCCACAGAAAGTGGAAAATTATAAATTGGAAACTGACGGAACATTTTTATAGAAGAACATAATTTATGTACCTAATGTCCAAGAATTGAAACTTATGATTTTGAAAGAGTTGCATAATGTGCCTTATGATGGGCACCCTGGATATCAGAAAATTGTGGTAGTAGTCAAGAGCCATTACTTTTGGACAGGTATGAAGAAGGAAATTGTATAATACATCACCAAATGTATGGAATGCCATAAGGTCAAATTTGAGCATAGGCACCTAATAGGGTTTCTATAGCCTTTACCCATTCCCGAATGGAAGTGGGAAGTGGTGAAAATGGATTTCATCATAGGATTTCCTAGGATCAACAAACAACATGATTCAATCATGGTGGTGGCGGAAAAGATTATGAAATATGCCCATTTTATTCCACCAAAGACTACACACAAGGCAACTGACGTTGCTGATATTTTTATGAGGGAAATAACATGATTGCACGGTATTCCCAAGGCAATTGTATCTGACATGGACCTGTAATTTACCTCAAAGTTATGGAAGGGCTCATTCAAAGGATTCAGAACAAATATGAACTTCAGCATGGCTTATCATCCTGATTTTGATGGGGAGACAGAGAGGGTAAACCAAGCGATATAAGATATGCTAAGGATGTATGTGATGGACAAACCATATAAATGGGAAGACTACCTACACTTGGTAGAATTCGCCTACAACAATGGGTATCAAGAATAATTGAATATGAGCCCATTTGAAGTACTTTATGGAAGAAAGTGCAATACTCTAGTAAGCTGGGATAATCCAGGTGATAGAGCAGTGGTTGGGCCGTATTTTCTCAAGGAAATGGAAGAGAAAATGCTAAAAATTAAGAAGAATTTAAAGGATGCCCAAGACAGGAAGAATAGTTATGTTGATAACAATAGAACCGATAGGGAGTTTAAAGTGGGTGATCATGTTTTCCTAAAAGTGAAACCCAATAAAAGTTCACTAAGGCTTGGAAACTATTCGAGGCTGGTAGCCATATTTTGTGGGCCATTTGAAATCCTAGAAAGGATTGGTCCAGTTGCATATATGCTTGCATTGTCTTATTCAATGACTGTACATAACATGTTTCATATTTCATTGCTTAAAAAATATATACCTAATGCTAATCATGTAATCGATTGGAATGTGATTCAAGTAGAGTAGGAAGGCATCTTCCAAGTGCATCTGGTGCGCATGTTGGACCAAAAAAGCAAGTAGCTCCAGAATCAAGATATAGGGCTTGTAAAGGTCTAGTGGACCTGGTACGGTCCTGAGGATGCAACATGCGAACATAAGGATTCTACGCGGGAAGAATGCCCACATCTTTTTGAAGATATTGAAAAATCTTGTTGATGTTGTGTAAATGTTGCACTAGGGATAGTGCAAAAATAAGGGGAGGGGATTGTAATATCCCCAAGGATGAGCCTAGTTATATTATGTATTGTAATCATATTTTGTAAGTTGGTGAGCCAAGCAATTGTAAGCTAGTAAGTTTATGAGTAAGTGTTACACATCAAAATTACTCACTTCAATACTGCCGCAAGTGTCGTCATTACAAGTGTTGTAAGTGTCACATCTTGACCACAAGTGTTGCAAGTGTCACAAAAATCATAATGCCATATTTCATATGTCATTCCTCTATTGACATCATAAAGACACTTAAGACACATCAAAGGTTAGTTTGTAAGAAGAGAAATCACTTGACATGAAGTACAATCCTTTTTCCATTGGAAAAACCACTCAAAACTTAATTTTGGAGAGGAGCGCTCCCCTACCCACTGTCACAGAGTGTTGGTGATCCCTGAGCCTCTTTGGGGGAGTGTTTGAGTTCCCTGTGCACCCTTTTTGGGGAGCGCTACCCTTTTCTGAGAAAATTTCTGGTTTGTTGAGGAAAATCAAGGAAGAATCCCTCAATTCCTGAAGGTAGTTGGATTGGAATAAATGGTCAAGGCGTGATCTTAGGGGAGATCCTCAACTGAAGGAGAGGAATCCTCAACTCATCCCAAAGATCTCTCAAGTGGTTGGACCTATCCAAGGTTATATAAGGAGGCCTTGTCATGGTGAAAGGCACAATGGAGATTGATAATTACATCAAACTTATGATCTGATGAGTGAGATGTCATCAAAGCAATCAATGAAGATTATTTGAGCAAAGAGGTTGGACAACGAGAACTAGAAGAAAATATTGCACCTTCATTCAAAGGATTGTATGTACTTTTACTTGTTCGCATTAATAATCAATGCTTGGCTTTTTTCTTTCAAACTTATGCGTGTTCCATATGACTTTGTCTGCAGTAGATGGATCTATGTTTGAGCTAATCTCAGTAGAGTAGGAAGTCTTTTGTACCTTTGTTTGTTTTACAGGACCTATCATGGAGCTCAGGATCAAAGCTCAGCCTGGACTTTGCAAGGAAAAATGTCACTAATAAGGTACATATCTTTCTCCTTCTATTTTATTTATCATCTTGACTAGATCTAAAAGGAAGGCAGTGTCCATGTTGAGCACTTTTATGTCTTGGCCTTAGGATTCTAGAGACCAAGAGGGAATCCACTTGTCTGCAGGGGGATTTGAGTTTCTGGCCATTTTTCTGAGTTTTTGAAGTAGAGCGCTCCATTAACCTTACTATCAGAGCACCAACACTCCCTGGTGGTCTTACACGGAGTGTTGGAGCGCTCTGGTACCCCTTACACAAGAGAGATACCCCATTTTTAGTGAAAAACCCTCTAGTTTTTCAATTTCTGGGTTCAACTTTTGCCTTTTCGATTTTCTCAGGGTCTCATACTTTCAATCCATCTTTGTCATTGGATTTCAACACCTTATTTCTGAGAATTCATCCTCTTTTTTTTGGGATTTTGACATTTTATTTCTTTTCGTTGAAGCCACTCTTTGTCTTTGCTGACCTAGAGTTAACTTCTTGTTTTATTCTCCTTTATCTGACTGAGTGAAAACTTTTTTGAGGAAATCCAAAGGTCTATGAACCTTTTCATTTGATCTTTGAGGTCAAATTTCCATCATTTCTCTTTTGTTTGAGGTTTTTTGGTTCTTGTTTGCAATTTGGTTATCTTTGTCCTTCTTGTTTATTCACAACGAGAGTGTACTTTTTGTTTTTATGAGGTTTTCTTCTAATTGTTTAATCCTGAAGTCTGATTGACATTAGAAGTCTTACATCTGATTATTATTCACATATCAACAAAAGGACATATTTTAGTGATTGGTTTGGATGTTAGAAGGCATTTCTGAAATTTTTGGCAATTCATTGGATTTGATCGAGAGACAATTGTATGAGGACATTGCACTTTAGTGTTTAATAGTGAAAACAACTTTTTCTCCTTCCCTTAAATAGCCATTCATCAAAAGAAAAGATTGCTTATCATCTTCTTGTGCAGTTTTTGGGATTTGAGTCAGCATACCATCAGTTTCATTGTCATACACCCTTTGAGTAAAGAACAACCATAAAATCAATTCTAATTAAAAATTATCTAGAACATGTTTGTTTTTAGGATCTTCCACCAACATTAGACTAGGATTAGCACTTTGGATTAGGCTTTGAGTACAACTCTCCAAAGTTTTTCAAAACAAACATTAGCATCTTGAGATAGGGAGAGTCAAATCCAATTATTGTATAGGCTTTCTAGGATCCTCCTCTCACACAGGGGCTAGGAACGAGGTCGCATTCGGGTGAATTACAAAGATTATCCCTCCATGGTTTAACTTTTTGTAGCGGTCAGATTGTATATTGGGGGTCACTTGAGGGTATACCCACGATTATGTGTGGGAGATTCTCGAGTTGATTTCAGACTTGTTGTCCTGCCCATACGTTCGGAACTGACTGTCGACTGTACCCACCTAGGGGATGACTGCGAGTTGGTGTCCTTAGTTGCCATAATCTTTAGGTATTTGCATGAGGTGACGATGAAGGGAAGTCTCACATTACCTGGAACATACATTGGTCAAACTCACTCGGGCTCCTTGGAGGGTAAATCCACAATTACTGTGTGGAAGCTTGCACCAAGGTGAAAGTCCGTTAAGTAGGTCACCATTGTAACTGTTCCACCATATCCTAGCCCCTTATTGACTTGGTCATGCGACATTGGATTTCATCACCAACTAGTATGATCATCGAGAGAAGTCTTGTTTGCTTGGTTTTGATCCCTATATTTTTTAGCATATGTTGATTCTTTTTGTTAGTTGGCCCTAAATTTCCAGCATATACTATTTTTCTCCAAAATTGAGCCTATAGACGATAAAGGTCTTCGCCAATCACATAGGCTGCAAGGGATACCTCTGCAAGGCAACCAATCCTTACCTCCTAACCCTCTAGAAGACAACTACCGTGGAGAGGTAGAAAATCAATCTAACGTTGGGAGTGTTGTTGCTCCTCTGTTAGACAATCAAGAAGGCTCTTTGGTTACAGTTGAGAATCCCACTCGTTTCACTACATATGTTTTGGTAACCCCTCTCGAACCACTTTTTCTTCATTTAGACTCCCTTCGAAACGTCATAGATGAAGAGGTCCCATAGTTACCAGAGAGAGATTTTACCGAAACATATATGGGATCCACACAACCAACCTTTGTGGATGAGTATAGGAATCTTGTTCATCCTACAACTGCAGTAGATACAAATCCCACACATGCTCATTCTGTATGGAGGACTTCATTAGGATGCGATCTATATCATCATTTTGAATCTATTCGACAACCCTTTCATCCTCATGACCTTCCTGGTGAAACAGGACCATCCAGTCAAGCTATGAATCACCCCATCAATCTGGTCATTAACCCTATTGTTACGTCAGCACAAGTCCATCCTAATGCTTGACTCATCACCTCTACTCATTTCCAAGGCACTTTGATCCCTACCCTCACTTTTACAAACTTTCACTCTACAACTCCACATGTTCCACATGATCTTGCTGGGAAATATTTGCACTAGAGAATGTAGACCCTTACCAGCCAATAAAACTGACTGGAGGGAAACCACCATTCTATGGTGGGCCTACCCCTCCTGGGGGACAACCCCCTTTTCATGTTCTTCTTGAAGGGAACCTCCCTTTTCCAGTCATACCTCAGTCATTAATCCACCACTTCCATGGGGAAACCTTCGTTTGCTAGAAACCCTTCACAATCCTGGGGAGTATCTTCAAGAGGCACTTTCACCCAACCCCACGTTGGGGGCCACTCATATCATAACCCACAAAGAGGAGTATCGAATCTTGTTCCTTCCAGAACATCTTATGAACAACCTTATCCAGGCAGCATCCCAAACACCACCTCAAGTCCTCATGGAAAAAAACCTTATCCTCATCATGGGTCTAATGTGTATCCACCTCCAAGAACTACTCCTTACCCTCCTCAAGGGAAAAATGTTTATTATCCTTATGGGAAAGAAAATCACCTGGATTATAATGATCATAACCCACCGGGTTATCCAAATGTTTCTCAGTCGTCATCGAATCCAGCTTATACTGGCTAGCAATAACCATATGTAGGAGGACCTATTGGTTACAACTATCCACCTAACCTGGTTTATGGTTCTATTGGTGTTCCTATACCACACCAATATCATCCGCAAATTAACCAACAACTACCTTTTCTTGCAACTATGGATCTCCCAAACTTGTCTCGGTTAACTAATGATCCTATTTTTCATTCACTAGTTTCGCCAGTTATTCCAGCTAAACTTTCTTTTGATATTCCAAAATTTGATGGAAAATCTAGTGAAGATCCAAATAACCATGTAATGACTTTCCATTTGTGGTGTTCATCAAAATACCTCATGGATGATTCTATATGTTTGCGTCTTTTCCAGTGAACAGTTACAGGCTCAGCAACAAAGTGGTATATTGAACTACCACGTGCTTCTTTTCATGATTTCAACTCTCTTTCCATGTCTTTCCTCACGCACTTTCAACTACCTATTCACTACAAGACAAGTATTGAACTCTTGACCTCCCTTCGTCAAACTCACTCTGTGCACATCTCTGACCATATTCATGAGTGGAGACAATGATGAAGGATGATCAAAGTAATCATTCCTGACATATTATTGGTAGAATGGTTTACTAAATCACTTTTACCCCCGATTGCTCATGATGTCGCTATGGGTGGCACGGTCACCGAGGAAGAAACCATTGCTTGGGCTCAATACTTAGATTTGGTTTATTCACAATTTGGCACTTTGTATGATTTTCTTCCAAATGTTGCTTGAACTAATACCGATCCATCCAAGCCGTCATCCTCATCTCATGCAAACGATGTTATCGGTTTTGTCAAAACTCAATCTACTTCCTAGTCTACCACACTCTCCTCTACCTCTCCCCCAAATCATATCTCTGAGGTGAATGTGGTTCAATCTTCCCCTTCACAACAATCTATAGGTAAGAAGAAGAAAAAAAAAAAATCAAAAAATACCAATAACAATGAACAACCAAAAAATCAATCTCAAACACATGCTATTGAAAAGAAATCATAATGGAAACTAAAATTCCCATGTATCATTTGTGGTGACGATCACTACACTCGAGACTATCCACATCGCAATGAAGTGGCCAAATGTTTCTAGGGAAATTCACAACCTGCTATGCTTACTCATCCGTTTCCACAATAACAATCCATGGTTGTTGAAACCCCCTCTCCTGGGGGCAGTTCTAGACATCCTCAAGAGGAGGCCTCGACGAGTGCACATATTTATATGTTTAATGGGATTCATTTGACCACTCTCTCTAATACATACAACACACCATGTAACCCTGACAAAGGAAAAGTCACTAACAGTACCAGTACTTTACCGGATCCATCACCATCCTCTATTAGTCCTCCATCAGTTAATCCTCCGTTTGGAGCACTTCATATTGATAAACCTATGTTCAACTCTATCTTAAGCCCTCCTAAGATAACTATCTGTAAATCTACCTTTAATGCTAGTTCATGTGCCACCCAGAACTACAACATTATTGAATATTTAACTCAAGAATCATGTGTTGTGTCTGCATTAGAAGTTCTACAACACTGCCCTAGTCAACGTAGAACACTCTTGGCCACTATTGGCATTATTGGTCTAGAGTTGTCCAACCATATCATGTTTAACCTGGAAAATTATATGTCTCGACTCTCCCACCAACTTGCTTTCCAGGTTGATGTTGTTGTTCACAATCAACAAATCCGTCAAACTATCTTGGATGAGGGAGCCTCTATTTTTGTCATGTCTTTAGCATGTTGGAAATATTTAAAATCAGTTCCACTTAATAAATCCCCAACAATGTTATGTGCGCTCGATGGGTGAGGTTTTCATCCCCATGGGATTTTATAGTCTGTGCACATCCATTTGGGTGGCAAAATTGTCATTGTTGATGTTGAGGTGGTCGATGCTCCCCTTGATTACAACTTGTTACCTGGAAGAAGTTGGTTTCATGCTATGACTGTCATTGCCTTATCAATGTTTCGATGTGTACAACTTCCTCATCAGGGAAAAATTGTCATTGTTGATCAGTTAGATTACTACATGACCGATGCTCGGACCCCTACTACCAACAACATTCCTTTCTTGGAAGACCAAAAGATCACGTATGAAGGTGTTTTTGTTGTCTTACTGAAATATTCTAGCCTCATGGGCACCTTCCCTACACCACTTCCACCAACTACACATCATATTGCCACTATCGATATGATTTCAACTACAACTTATCAATCTTTGGAATCATCTGACCCTTGGATTGTATCTAGTCCATTGGAGTTCGATGCACTAGGTGACACCATGCCACTCAGTTCAGCCGAAACATCATACGTTTCTATCCAATCTGCTTCTCCCTCATTGGATGACCAACATCTATTGGCACCCAACAATTATTCGATGCCATCACGATTAAGTTCCTTGTCATCTGCAATCAACTACATTTCCCTAATTTTTCCCTCAAATGAATCTATTATGAAAATGTTGAACATTGACGAGATACCTCAGGATGATAACCATCATCGATCCTCTTTTATTCCCCCTCGTAAAGAAATTTGGGAAGATATACACTCTATCTCCCCTCTTGATGTTGATTTTCCATCATCTCTCATGCCTTCGACTTCCGATGATTTCGATCTGGTAGTTGACATGGTGATCTCTTCGGTAGGGCTATTGGAGCATGATCTCCTTACACCTATTGTGACCATCGACATGTCTTCCTTCCAGAGTGATTTTCTTCCATCTAGTAAAGCTCTCTCGGAAGCCATCACATAGTTTTGTCCCTTGACATGGTGTCCTTCCAGAGCATTATTCTCTTGGAAACCATGATCAAGAATAAGTTGCGAGCATAGTTTCTCTCTTCTGTGGCAAGATCGTTAAAAAATGAAACATAGGTCACGAGCACAGTTTCTATTCTTTGTAGCAAGCTCGTTAAAAAATGAAACAAGTATCTAGGGATTGAACCCATAGCCCTGAGCATAGTTATTTTTCTGTGTCAAGCTCGTTAAAAAATGAAACAGTCACCTCTCTTGAACCTTATTTTCATCCACTCTTATCCTTTTTCTCCATCTAGTAGAGAGATTGGTGACAACTTCACAGTTGGTGAATGAATTGAAGCTTGTAGGGCATGTCTCCAGCCTTTGATGATCATTCTGGAGTTAAGCCACTAGACTTCAAGCTGGGGGCATACTAAGCTTAGTCTGTGTTCTTTCTCGTGATCGAAAAAACATGAGAATGTAACCGACTAGAATTTTATCACTTTTTTGGATTCACATGGATATACGAAAAAGGAACCCCTTGGAGTCATATTTAATCTCTTTTCACACTCTCTAAACATGAAAAGATTTTTGAGTGATGTTGCTTCCTTTCCCACTCGTTAAAAGGTTTGAAAGGGTGTCTTTTGAGTGATAATTTATCTCTATTTCTGCCTCGCGAGACCAAAATTACAAAAAAGGATAACATTGGAGTCATCTTTAAGTTGTTTTCAGACTCTCTAAATATGAAAAACCACCGAATTTACCTTCTCTGGACTCGTTAACAATCATACATTGAAGGGCCCATATGGGACTGAACCCTTACTTCTTCTAGTTCATTAAATAAAGGAAGAGGGAATTACTGAAAGTGAGTCATATCGAGCATGTGTTACCCTCATTGAGCTCATTAAATTAAAAAGAGTTACTCATTTATCTAGATGGGGGAAAAATTGAAAGAAGAAAGCCAATCAGTTTTTTGAGAACACTACCAGTAACTCTTACGGTCGCCCTTGAACAAGGCACTTTGTCTTTGCACGCATTTTAATCCGCTGAACCTCTGCATTGAGCCAATCCTCCGAGTTTCTTTTACTCCTTTGGGTCACCTGATGAAAGTCACAACATCCACTGCATTATCAATTTTTGGTCCATGTCACGTTTCTTTTGTTGTGCCTTAGTGTTCAAGGGAAGTATCTGCCTTGAGAGACAACCATCACAAATATTTTGTTTCAATACCCATGTCATTCCATGTTCATTTGATCTACCAATTACATATATGTGACTATTTTGTGTCATTGATGGGGGATACATCAAGGCCCTCCTTTGATGAGTCTATTCTTGTCGACTTCAGCACATTATCTAGGAGCTAGACTTAGAAACCAGTTAGTACCTTGGGACCTACATGCTTCAATGGAAGGCCTCATTGTGTCCAAAAGTGGGTTTATATCATTGACCTCTGATCGGATTATTCCATGGATGTTCAACTTCAGTTCATCCATTCAAATTCATTGGAATGTACTAGAGTACCTTGGGAATCATTGACATCAATGGGAATCTCCATCGTGCTTGTTAAGGGTTTACATCATTGACTGGTAATCAAGTGGTTTCTGCCGTGTTCGACATCAGGACATCTATTCACATGGTTAGATTCATACTACAATAGGATCGGTAAGAAGACCTTGGGTTGAGTCATCATTCTTATATGCACCTTGCCCAAGTTGCAAAGGAGTTCTTTTGAACTATGACACATATATTGTTACATAGATCCACTTTGTATTGGTCGTGGTTATGTCTTGTCATATCGTAGATCCACTATGTATTCTTCATGGCTACGATTAGTTCAGGTCATAGGAGTATAGATCCACATTGTATCTTCAGTGGATATACCTTTTGTCAATATAATTATGGATCCACAGTGTATTTTATGGTGGCCATACCTAAATGTCTTTATCACTCAAGCATTGGTATGCATGCCTTGGATTTGAAACATGTCATAATATTTGTTTGATGGTTGTGTGCAGTTTTTTCCAGTTTCTCTGTGGCCATACCCTTGCTTGAAAAATTCTAAAAATTACTCCAGTCATCATCGTCTTCTAACTTCGTACTTTGGGGGGCAATCTTCTACACATCAAAATTACTCACTTCAATAGTGTCGCAAGTGTCGTCATTAAAAGTGTTGTAAGTGTCACATCTTGACCACAAGTGTTGCAAGTGTCAAAAACATCATATTTCCATATTTCATATGTCGTGCCTCTAATGACACCATAAAGACACTTAAGACACCTCAAAGGTTAGTTTGGAAGAAGAGAAATCACTTGATAGGAAGTACAAGCCTTTTGCCATTGGAAAAACCACTAAAAACTGAATTTTGGAGAGGAGCACTCCCCTAACCACTGTTAGGGAGTGTTGGCACTCCCTGAGCCTCTTTGGGAGAGTGCTTGAGTGCCTTGTGCACCCTTTTGGGGGAGCGCTACCCTTTTTTGAGAAAATTTTGGGTTTGTTGAGGCAAATCAGGGAAGAATCCATCAATTCTTGAAGGTAGTTGGATTTGAATAGATGGTCAAGGAATGATCTTAGCGAAGATCCTCAACTAAATGAGAGGAATCCTCAACTCATCCCAAATATCTCTCAAATGGTTGGACCTCTCCAAGGTTATATAAGGAGGCCTTTTCATGGTGAAAGGCACAATGGAGATTGAGAATTACATCAAACTTATGATCTCATGAGTGAGATGTCATCAAAGAAATCAGTGGAGATTATTTGAGCAAAGGGGTTGGACAAGGAGAACTAGAAGAAGTTGTTGCACCTTCATTGAAAGGATTGTAAGTACTTTTACTTGTTCTCATTAATAATCAATGCTTGGCCTGTTTCTTTCAAACTTATGGTTGTTCCATATGAGTTTGTTTGTAGTAGATGGATCTATGTTTGATCTAATATCAATAGAGTAGGAAGTCTTTTGTACCTTTTTTTATTTTACAGGACCTATCAGGGAGCTCAGGATTGAAGCTCAGCCTGGAATTTGCAAGGACAAACGTTGCTAATAAGGTACATATCTTTCTCCTTCTCTTTCATTTATCAGCTTGATTATATCTAAAAGGAAGTCAGTGTCCATGTTAAGCGCTTTTCTGTCTTGGCCTTAGGAGTCTAAAGACCAAGAGGTAATCCACTTTTCCATAGGGGATTCACCTACAACAGTAAGTAGGCCGGAGAGCCCAGGTGTTAAAGGATGGGAGCCTGTTTTTGTACATGTAAATATGCATTTTGTTAATATAAAAATATTGATGTGTGTAGATCGAGCACGGAGAAACAGTGATGGGGAACTAAGTTTCCACTAGGTAGGGTAAGGGAGGAGGCTAAGTGTTTGGGCCTAGAGGATAAGCTATGGGGGGCTTACCTCTAAAGAGGATAATAATTTATTATTATTTCCTAAAGGCTAAGGTGGAAAGTTGATGAATTTTGTCATAAGTTTGTGGAAAAGGAACATATGCTAAGTGCAGTGCATGAAGATCCAGGAAGATAGGTGTCAACCTGGGCACATGCAATTAAAGATTCATAAGTCAATCATGTTGGGGGTTCAATTCCCATTCTGTCATCCTCCACCTGATACTGTTGGGATCTGGGGTGTCTGAATCTATTTTTCCTCTATGTCTACATCTTCATACCCGTGCACAGTGAAGGAAACCCTCATGGGATGTTTGTTCATTCATACATTCTCCCATCCTCTGTCTAAACTTGAGACCTCCATCATTGACCTATGTGTTTTTTCCTCTGGTCAAGCATCTGAACCGAGTGAGAACCCATGGAATGAACCACATCTTCTATGAATCTCGAGCATCCCGTATTTTTCTGTCTCGTTTGTGTCATAGTTGTTGGTTGTTGTGGCCATGTAGTTCCTTGGCTAAGTGTGGCTTGATGCCGTCGTCTTTTCCTTTCTGAGCCTTTTTTTTGTCCTCCTTATGTTGGAATGGAGTTGAAGAAGCAAGTTTTCAAGCCTATGTGAAACACTCTGATGTAGTAGAGCACACAACCACCACCTCATCGCGCTCCTACTCACAGGATTTTTCAAATTCCCCTTTTTGAGCTGAATTAACTCATTTGATTCCTTGCTGGAATCTCTGATGAAAACCCGATCCACAGGTCCCACCTTTTTCCACATGGCTCTTCGACACTTAACCATGAACTATCTCAATGTAATTTCAGGTTTTGGAGTTTCTTCTTTTTTGATGTCGAGAGTTCCTGTCCTCTCGAACTCCTAAACTCTGATTCATTGATGCGCTCCCTTAAGGCCTTATCCCTGCTTGGCTATGCCATGGTCCACGTGACCACTATTTAACAAGACCGCAACCTTGTCTCTCATCGGGGTTTTGGACATCGCAATGCCGAAATGCCTGGACACTTTGTCCTCGAAATCCTCGATATTTCGATTCTCGATTCTTCGACGTGATGTCAACTAGGCCCCACAACAAAAGAGCTTTTCTCCTTATCAGGATTTCCTCTATCACGGTTTCACCACTCGCGATATCAAGAAACTCACTTTGCCGACTCCTGACTCACGATATGTTGATAGATGATTCTCTTTCGGGAAATCTTTCGAATACTCTGATCTCCTCCATGCGTCTTCCTATGACAGATGGTCCTGATCACCTCTCGCAATTTCGCAACTTTTGATGTCCCAGACGCCTCATCTTTAGGACTCATGAAATGCCGAACTCTGATGTAGCAGAATACCGACAGGTGCTCAATCTTCGCCATGCATCTCCACAAATGGATGGCTCAGATCTTTCCTATGACTTTTACCATGGAGATTCCCGATCTCCTGTCCTCGAGACTCCCGATTTCACGAACGTTGATATCCCGATGGCCACACCTCATCGGGATTTTCCCCTCGGCTATTCCCAATGGTTTAACCACTGTGCACCTTTTGGCCAATCTGACGGCTATCGGGTGTTTCACTCTAAATCTAACAACTGTTGTGCTCCCTCCTGAGCTGCTACGCTTTCTTCCAAGACTTGGAAGAATTTCCAGGTTCTCAAAGGCCTCGACCTTTGTCTTCCTTCTCTACGAGCTCCTTTACCTGAGTTCTCATCATGCATTCCCCTCGATGTTGTTCATCCTAAGCTTGTTCCTTTTGAATCCTCAAAGGATTCTTTGACTTCTGCACTCCTTGCAGAGTCCTTCGCGCACACACAGTGCTGCTATCTGTCCTGATCTTTCCTGTAGCTTCGACCTCTAAGGAAACTCATTCTCTTTTCCTTTCTCCCACAAATGGAGAATATTTGGATGCCCTCCTGGCTATCCTTCACTCAAGAAACCTGTTGCTAAGTATGGAGGGTGTTTAGAAACCCTGTGAAGATCCCTCAGTGGATTCTTCCTTCAAATTCCAAAACTCAAAGAGTTCTCTTCTCTTCTTTGTGCCTGTCTGCACAATGTCTCAATGCCCACTTGGCACGGTATCTTTTCACACAACGTCCAACAATACTGTCTCTTATGCACTCCTTGCACCTGCTCAATGCCCACTTGACATAGCTTCACAGAATCCTCAGTGATTCTGGTTCTCCTTGAACCCACAACAGAGTTCATTACAGTGCTCTGTGCCTCTGTTCAATGCCCTCATGGCAGAGTGTCAAGAATCTTCAGTGATTCTGACTTCCTAAGAACTCACAGCAAAGTTCTTCTCAATGCACCACGATGCATATGCTCAATGCCCACCTGGCAGAGCTTCACATAACTCCTCAAAGATTCTTTCTGCAACTATTTTCTTCCTTTACAGCCTTGCCTCCAAGGTATTCAACAACCTTGAGGTCTTCTTCGAGCTATTAATTCTAGTTCTTATGTCGTAGCACGTCTTTGTCTGAACCCGCAGAATTCAGAAGTGCAACGTTTATGCATGGCTATCAGAACCCACAGCGTTCTGTCACACCCTCCTGGTATGAAGCCTCAAAGACCTTCACCTGAAATCAGACACCCTCCTGCAAATGCACACCTACAACATACATACAGAACACTCACAGACATCCACGTAACAAAGAAATACATGCAAGAAAAACTTCTTCTGTTTATATTAAAATGGCAAACGCCTGTATTTACAAAGTGTTCTTGAGGACGGCCTATAACAAGGTCTCAGCTCTTCTCCCTTCTGCTCTCTACTCGCAGATTATCTATTCTATCCCCCTCACTACTACTCACTACTTCCAAAATGAGATACAATTCATCTTTTACATGAGGGGGCTCTTCGAGCTCTTCCCTCCAATCTACCTACCCTATTCAATTACATTGAATGGCTATCTAGCCCAGCATATGGATCTATATCTCATCCTTACAAACATTAAAGGCCTATCTTATCTACAGCCTACGCAAAGGCACAACTCTATGGCTCAACATCCTATACATTTAATTACATTCAATTAAAAATAAAAGATGAGGGCTGCACCTCTCTTCAGCATTGAATGCATGCGCTCGACATGGCTGGCTGGCTGACTGGTTGATGTGGAGAGATGCTCCTGCATCATACTCCTCAGCTGCAAAATTCATGAGCTCCTTCTCATGAGCTTCGCATCTTTGATGTTGAAATCCTCTTGGATCCCAAGTCATCCTCTGGAGTTGTTCATCTGTTACATTTCCTTTCTGTTGTTGTTGCTGCTACTGCTGCTTCTTCCTTTCTGCTTAGTTGCTCCTTGCTGGCAATTTCTGCTGACCCCAACATCATCCTTTTGATCACCTTGATCATTGCATCCAGCTACTTCAATGGCTGGTCCTTTTTTTGCAGTCTCCTCAACTGAAATTTTTTTTGGCACATGGGCAGATCATTGTGATCTCCCACGCCTCCTTCTTCATCTTCATCTGTGGCCTCAAGTTGCCACTATGTTGCAGACTTCATCTTTGCAGTCTCTTCTTGACTGAATTTTTGTTCAGTCACCTTCTCTCACAACTCAAATTCTACCAAATATCTTGTTGGCTCTGGATTGTTCAGCCAATCCTCCAGCATTTCCAACTCCCTCTCCCATGAAGTGGTAAATCTGTCTACCTGCTCTTTGGCTTCTTTTGCTGCTAGCTTCAGTGTTACAGCTTCCTCAGATTCTTGGCTGAAAGCATTGAGACACTCCTTAGAATGCCCATCTTCTTCTTTATCTGCTTGGGCAACTTCCAAAGTCTGCTCCAATTCTTCTTTGACAGTCTCATCTAGTTGTCCTTATGTTGTTGTTGCACCTGCAACATAGATTTCTACCTTCTCCTGGGCAAGTGGTAGGAATACTCCAATTCCCCCAATCATTAGAATATTATCCTGATCTTCCTCCTCCTTTGTCAGTTTCACCTGCTGATCTATATCCATTTTCGAATTTATGAGACCCTCTGATAGTCTCATCTTCTCTGTCAGCTCCTCGAGCTGATTCCAACTCATCTGCGCATCCCTACCCACCTGGAAATATGGGATGTCTCTACTGCCCTCCTGATAGTCCATGGAATCAACTAATTCCATCTATGTTTCCTTGCCCACCTGGAAAACTGGAAACCTTTCACTACCCTCCTAGTAGTCCGTGACATCCCACAGCGACCTCATATCATTGCCCAGCTGGCAATGTGAAATTCCTCGGTTGTCCTCCTGATAGTCTCTGAGATCCCACAGTGATCTCAACTCGTTGCCCATGTGACAATATGGACTTTCCTCTATTCCCTCTTGGCAGTGCTTGAGATCTTCAGCTGATCCCATTTCATTCTCCTCACCAAGAATGTCCCCAGTCTCTGGTTCGCATACCTAAACCATTTCCTCAGGTCCATTTAGGTTTTCAGCATACCTCAACCATCCACTTAACAGCCTGTGCTATCTTCTAGCCATCAACTCCTTGACTAGCCATTTTACTTTTGCCTCCTTCATGGGCCATTCATACATCCATATCGGCTTGGCTTTTTGTTGCATCCGCAATGCAAGATTTTCTATGTCTGCCCTTATTTCAGTGAGCTCTTTATCCATTTTTGCAAGCTTTTCTTCCTTGCTCTTCCTCCTAGCATGCCTATGGCCTTCAGTAGTCATGGCACTGTCCCTGTCTGCTCTCGTAGCAAACCTATTGTTGTCACTCTGCACTAAGAGTGTTTCCAACTTCATCCTACAGTCCTGTTGACTGTCTTCTCAATCGCTGCTTGCCTGCGAACAATCACCACAGAGTATCTAGTGCTCTATCTTCCTTTACCTTCTCTCTCTGCTTGAAATCTACAAACATATTTCTTTCTCTAATACCACTTGATGTGTATCGGAGTGCTCTTTATCCCTTGCTTCTCTTGCCTGAAATATATCGACAAGAATCAAGCTCTGATACCAAATGATGCTGTAGAGCGCACGACCACCACCTCGTCGCACTCCTTCTTAGAGGATCGTTCAAATTTCCCTTTTTGAGCTGAATTATCTCATTCAATTCCCTATTGTAATCTCTGATGAAAACTCAATCCATAGGTGTTGCCTTTTCCCACACGGCTCTTCTGCACTTAACCGTTAACTCTATCAATGTAATTTTGGGTTTCGAAGTTTCTTCTTTTCTGATGTCGAGAGTTCCTTTCCTCTTGAACTCCTGAACTCTGATTCACCGATGTTCTCCCTTCAGGACTTAGACCCACCTGGCTATGCCATGGTCCACATGAACACTATCTCATAAGACCGCAGCCTTGTCTCTCATCAGGGTTTCGAACATCGCAATGCCGAAATGCCTGGACACTTTGTCCTCAAAATCCTTGATATTTCAATTCTTGATTCTTCGATGTGATGTCAACTAGGCCCCACAATAATAGATCTTTTCTCCTTATCTGGATTTTCTCTATCGTGGTTTCGCCACTCGTGATATCAAGAAACTCACTTTGAAGACTCCCGACTCCCGATATGTCGACAGATGATTCTCTTTCGGGAAATCTCCCGAATACTTTGATCTCCTTCACGCATCCTCCTATGATGGATGGTCCTGATCGCCTCCCGTGATTTTATGACTTCTGATGTCCCAGATGCCTCATCTTCAGGACTCGCAAAATGTCAAACTCCGATGCACCAGAATACCAATGGGTGCTCAATCTCTGCCACGTGTCTCCACAAATAGATGGCTCAGAAATTTCCCGGGGACTTTTACCATGGAGATTCCCGATATCTTGTCCTCGAGACTCCTGATTTCATGAACGTCGATATCCCGATGGCCACGCCTCATCGAGATTTTCCCCTTGGCTATTCCCGATGGTTTAACCATCATTCACCTTCCAGTTGATCTGACGGTTGTCGGGTGTTTTTCTCTAGATCTGACGACTGTTGTGCTCCCTCCTGAGCTGTTGCGCTTTCTTCTGAGACATGGAAGAATTTCTAGGTTCTCAAAGGCCTTGACCTTTGTCTTCCTCCTCTGTGAGCTCCTTTACCTGAGTTCTCACTGTGCATTCTCCTCGATAGTGTTCCTCCTAATCTTGTTCCTTTTGAATCCTCAAAAGATTCTTTGACATCTGCACTCCTTGCAGAGTCCTTCACGCACACACAATGTTGCTATCCATCCTGAGCTTTCTTGTAGCTTCGACCTCTAAGGAAACTCATTCTCTTTTCCTTTCTCCCACAAATGGAGAATATTTGGATGCTCTCTTGGCTATCCTTCACTCAAGCAACTTTTTGTTGAGTCTACAGGATGTCTAGCAACACTTGAAGAGCCCTCAGTGGATTCTTCCTTCAAATTCCATAGCTCAAAGAGTTCTCTTCTCTTCTTTGTGCCTGTCTGCACAATGTCTCAATGCCCACCTGGCAGGGTATCTTTTCACAGAACGTCCAACAGTCTTGTCTCCTGTGCACTCCTTGCACCTGCTCAATGCCCACATGGCAAAGCTTCACAGAATCCTCAGTGATTTTGGTTCTCCTTGAACCCACAAAAGAATTATTTCCAGTGCTCTGTGCCTGTGCTCAGTGCCCTCATGGCAGAGTGTCAAGAAAACCCAGTGATTCTGACTTCCTAAGAACTCATAGAAGAGTTCTTCTCAATGCACCACGGTGCATATGCTTAATGC
Source organism: Picea glauca (assembly GCA_000966675.3). Taxonomy (NCBI): domain Eukaryota; kingdom Viridiplantae; phylum Streptophyta; class Pinopsida; order Pinales; family Pinaceae; genus Picea; species Picea glauca. Next base: position 266,683 of record JZKD02S2024643.1, on the reverse strand, counting down.
CCACCTGGTAGAGCTTCACAGAACTCCTCAATGCTTCTGTCTGCAACTGTGTTCTTCCTTCACAACCTTGCCTCCAAGGTATTCAACAAGCTTGAGGTCTTCTCCGAGTTGTTGATTCCAGTTCTTGTGCTATAGCACGTCTTTGTCTGAACCCGCAGAATTCAGAAGTGCAACCTCTGTGGATGGATATCATAACCCACAATGTTCTTTCACACCCTCTTAGTATGAAGCCTCAAAGACCTTCACCTGAAATCATACGCCCTCCTGCAAATGCACACCTACAACATACATCTACAGCATACATAAAGAACACTCACAGACATCCACATAACACATAAATACATGCAGGAAAAACTGCTTCTGTTTATATTAAAATGGAAAACGTCTGTATTTACAAAGTGTTCCTGAGCACGGCCTGTAACAAGGTCTTGGATCTTCTACCTTCTTCTCTCTACTCACAGATTCTCTATTCTATCCCCCTAACTACTACTCATTACTTCCAAAATGAGATACAATTCATCTTTTACATGAGGGGGCTCTTCGAGCTCTTCCCTCTAATCTACCTGCCCTATTCAATTACATTGAATGGGTTGTCCAGTCCAGCATCTGGATCTAGATCTCAGACTTACAAGCATTAAAGGCCTATCTTATCTACAACCTGTGCAAAGGCACAAATCTATGGCTCAACAACCTAGAAATTTAATTACATTCAATTCAAAATAAAAGATGAGGGATACGCCTCTCTTCATCATTGAATGTGTGCGTTCGATGTGGCTGGCTAGCTGGCTGGCTGACGTGGAGAGATTCTACAACATCACACTCTCTCTAGGTGAGAGAGGTGGTTGTGGTTGAAGAGGTGAGTTGTCAGACCTGTGAACAACTCTCTCCAGATGGGAGAGTGTGTTGTAGAAGTGAGTTCTCTTGGAAGGGGTCCCATAGCTGCTACAGAGCTTTGAGAATTATGTTTTGACCTATTGCTAAAGCCCAAGGAAAGGGAGGTGAAGCAATCGATGTACTGTGTAACATTGAAGGTGTATACTTATGGGGTGGGACAGGCATGTGTGGAATGATATTATGTGAGCAGTGGACATAAGTGGCTCCTGGGAAAGAATCCTTCCTCATAAACTATGTGTCTTCATGTTGACCTTTTCTAGCCTAGGATTCCCTTGCCTGGTGGAGCTTATTATTCCCAGCTCGGAGGAGACCTATTGCTGAGAGTGATGAGCAGTATGGTCTAAGGATGGGAGGTTCCTGGAAGGTCTACATGCAGTTGGTGGTGTTACTCCTGCTGAAAAGATAAGTATTATTAATGTGAGTAATTTTTATGTTATGCATGTCTATGATGCTTGAATGTTATCATGTATCTTGTTGCATATTTTAATTATTGTCTATTACATTGGAATATGTATGGTAGCAATAACTCCGTGTTATGTGTTTTATTTCGATTAAAATGGATGTTAGATGTATGTATGTATGTATTTATGTGTGGTATCATTTCCTGGACTGTTGGTGGTTGGGGATGATGCACTAAGCTTCCCTCTTGAGCTTAGTCTTTTGGTATTCTCTTGGTTCTCTCCTCTAGAACCTTCTAAGCACTCCCTGCTCTAGTCTTCTGCAAATATTCTCACTCTTACACAAAGAAATATTTCCTTGCGCTTTCATACCACTTGATGAAGACCTATTTTTAGGGTCACAAAGATCGATATGTCTTTTTATTCGATCATTGGACCTACGGATTATGGTCTCACGATATGGAGTGAAATGTGTCCATGGAAGCAATAATACTCAACCAACCTCCTTCTTTTGTGAGCACCTTGGATTTTAATGATGCTTTTCTTCAGATCTTGTCTCTGTGAAGTTTATAGGAACTTTTCATCTCACCTGGTCTGATCCATATGGATTTTAGTGGCCTCTTACCTATTCTAACTGGTTGGTTTTGGAATTTTTCTAGTTTGGAATTTATTTCCTATTTTTTGGGTCCGAGACTTCTGAGGTCATTTTGAGGCCCTAAACAACATTTTAAGGGCTCGCTGCAATAAAAAAATTATACAGAGTGATATTTTGATGGAAACATGTGCAATCCTTGTATTAACCTTTCCAATGGGCTATCGTGTGCCTAAAATAGAGATAGTATGAAACATTTAGGACCTCGAGAGGTTGATGTACTGGCTTACCTCAATGGGGCCCACATGAATTTTGGCACTTAATCTCCTAGGGTTAGGTTTTTTATGTCTAGCATTTTGGAATTCATGTTTATTGTAAAAATGATTTTAGAGCCTCATTGTAATCATATTCTTGTGAATGAGTGTAGTTGTCACATCTCTTCTCATATATAAGCCGCCACCATTCCAGCAAGCTTGTTTTTCATTTCATTTTATAGTTTCACCTTATTTCCTTATTGAATAGAAACCAATTTTATTGTATCTCTGTAATTTTGTGTTAAACATATTTTAATAATAATTTGTGTTCATTCCATTCTACTAATAAAATATGGATCAGTGGTATCGGATCGTTCTTCTCCTTTGTTGGAAAATTCAGTGGACAGAATGCAGTGAATGCTTGTCATTGATGACAACAGTGAGGATAGCAGAATAAGAAATTTGAATGTAAAGCTCAGGAGGAACAACATGGAAGAAG
>JZKD02S2024643.1:227459-250332 GCA_000966675.3 Picea glauca | reverse complement strand
GAAAAAGACTGCCTATCATTTCGAAGAAGAAGAGGTTTTCTCCCTTTATGGGTTTCCTCGTGAAAATCTGTCTCTGTGTGTATTTTATGTGTGACTGACGATCTTTACTCTTACTGTCCATATGTTATATGATTGGTTGATGACACATGAAGAAATCTTAATAATTGTTTTAAAAGGTATAAAATTGTTTAAGCTTATAAACAACTGATTCCCCCCCCCCCCCCTCAGTTGTTTTAGTATTTCCAACATCCTTATCGTTCTTAATGCATGTCCCCAATGAGGTTAGGGTACAAAGAATTGGGTCTCAAGCTTATTTTTTTGGAGGAAAAAATATCTCACACACCCAAGCTACCTCTCATGGAGGGAGAAAAGAAATATGAAGGGATAGGAGATCCTTTTAAAATGTTTCTCGAGGAATCCCTCATGCAATAGAGGAACGAGATGATGGATAGTTTTACACAAATCCTTCAGTGGCTACCAACAAGCAACACATTTTTCTCAAGAAGATACGTCACCCCCTTCAAGGTACAAATTAACTTTGATATTCCTATATTTGAAGGTCAGATAGATGCAAATGTTGTAGACAAATGGTTGAATCTACTAGAAGGGTATTTATCTATCCATAACTTTTCGAATAGAGAAAATATTACTTTTGCGCTCCTCAAAGTCGTTCCCCATGTCAAAGATTGGTGGGAAACTTTCTATGAGAAAAATGAAATAGAGGAACACACATTATTTATAGTCGTGGTCACTTGGGAGTCCTTTGGGGATGCTATTAAGGAAAAATACTACCCTGCCAGAAGTTATGACGACCTGTATACAAAATGGACCACACTGTTGCATGAAAGAGACCAAGCAATGCCCAACTTCACAAATATCTTCCATACCTTGTGCACCAAGATGGTCATCAAATATTTTGAGAGAAATTTGGTGCTCAAGTATTGTGGTGGTTTGCATAGATACATCGAGGAGGTAATGGATTTTTTGGACATCTCATCCTTGGGTGCGGCCTACTGATATGTCATCAAAATCGAGCAAAATATTAAACAAAATATGTAGCAATTTGGGCCTGGGAACCCCTCAAAGAAAAAGAAAGGGAAGGACAACCCCAACCCATAGAACAAAATATAGATAAAATATAGACAACTTGAGGATAACCAGTCAAATCTGCAAGAAAACAAGGACACCAGAAAGACAAAGAAAGATATCGAGAAGTGGTGTGAATTCCATAAGAGCCCCTGATATAACACTGTTTATTGTCGCTCAAGGAAATTGTTGGTGGCTAAGGTGAAAGACTCAAAATTATATTAATGCTCTGACTCTAAGTCATAACTAGAAAGGGGGAGACAAATCATTGATGTGGAACCCAATGCTACCATTGCTACCACCAAGATTCAGCCAGATGAACCAGATGAGCCAAAGGAAGGCAAGTGCATTTTTCATTCACAGATGTGGGTGAAGGGTACCATGGTACACTTCATTGATATTAGTAGCCAAAAGAACCTCATCTCATCAAAGGTCATCAAGCGGCTAGCCATGTTGACAATTCTACACCCGTAGCCCTACAACATTGGATGGCTTTGCCAAGGAAGTGATCTCTGCGTGAACCAACAATGTCGCTTGTTGTACGACATCAAGTCTTTAAAAGACAAGGTATTCTGTGATGTTTATCCTCTCGAAGTTTGTAATGTTATTTTTTTCCAACCATATTTATGGAAATATCATGTTGTATATGAGTCTAGGACTCGTAGTGTTATTATTACATTCAACAATAAATTGTACAGGATACTTGAGGCAATCCCTCCTAGTGTTATTTCCTTTATCTCTACCCAGAAATGCAGGAAGGTCATATCTCATACTGGGAAGTTTGTTTTATTCATGATTCTCAACCACATCTAGGGCCTCCATGACTGACCTCTCCACACAATAGAAGCAATTGGATAAGGTCATGGAAGAATACTCATATATCTTATCCTCACCTATCGGGGTACCTTTGCACTGTCATGTCAAGCATCCATCGATCTGACCCTAGATGCACCACTTCCCAATGGTCCAGTCTACCACTGCTCTTTGTTAGATAATGAGGATATCAAGAGGAAGACCCAAGAATGTCTCCACAAGGGTCACATTCGTCCTGCCTCATCAGCTTGTGGGAGACCAATCATGATTGTACAAAAGAAATATGGGACCTAGTGACGTTGCATTGATTATTAAGTCTTGAATAAAATCAAAGTCTAGAACCGGTACCCGATTCCAAGAATCGATGACCTCCTTGATCAACTCATGGGGGAAAAATACTTCAACAATATTGATCTAAAGTCTGGCTAGCACCAGTTCCCAATAAAATAGACAGATGTATGGAATACTTCCTTCAAGTCAAAAGAAGGTCTTTTTGAATGGTTGGTCATGCCCTTTGGTTTGAAAAATTATCCAGAAAATTTCATGAGGATGATGGACGATATCCTATGACCATTCACAAATAGTTTTGTAGTGGTGTATCTGGATGACATCTTCATCTACATCGAGACTTGGGTAGAAAACTTGCATCATATTCAGCAGTTTCTTCACACTCGGCGGAAGCACAAGCTATATGACAACTTGGAAAAATGCTCCTTCGACATGGATATGGTCCATTACCTACACTACATCATTGATCAATATGGTTTACATGTGTATCCAACCAAGATCTAGGTCATCCGCAAATTCCATCCCCAACCACACTCACTTAGCTTCGAAGCTTCTTGGGCCTCACCAATTTCTATTGCAGGTTCATGTTGGGATTCTTCCATATTGCATGAGCCCTCAACCAAGTAACCAGAATTGGTGTTAAGGAAAAATTTGTGTGGGGCACGTCCCAACAAGAAGAGTTCTATGATTTTAAGTAGCGCTTGTGTTGAGCCCAAGTACTTTCATTACATGACTTGCAACAACACTTTTAGATTAAGATAGATGCTTCAGACTATGTTATGGGCATCATTCTCACTCATCACAGCCCCGCCATGGCCTATCATAGTGAGACACTATCAAATGTTATCCATAAGTACCCTACTTATGACAAATAAATGTACTCCATTGTGCAAGCCTATCTCTAGTGGAGACATTACATTCTTGGGAAGGAGACAATCATCCACATTGATCATAAGACATTGCATTTGATGGAGACACAAGGAAAATTGCAGAATGACCTCCATCATAATTGGTCCACATACTTGAAGAATTTCCACCTTAACATCAAGTATAAAATAGGGAGTACCAACCAAGTCATTGATTTCCTCAACCGACGTCCAATCATGACACTCACCACAGTGCTAGAATCTTGTAGCCATGAGACCTCTAGATGGCCCCACCTATATGAAACAGACCCAGACTTCACCACCACCTACCAAATGTTAAGCCCAAACTAATTTTTCTCTAATATCCATCTTCAGAAAAGTTTGTTGTGGCATATGATCCATCTCCGTGTTCCATCAAGATGTCATGCAAAGTTGATTTGGGAATGCTACAATAGTCAGTGGCAGGACACTTTGACATCGAAAAGACAATGGAATTATTGCATAAACATTTCCACTAGCTGAAACCTTGATAGGATGTGGGCAAGTATATCAGGTCCTGCACTACCTGCAGTATTTCCAAACCGACTATTAAGAAACAAGGTCTATACACCCCTCTTCCTACTCCTGACATGCCACGGGAATCCATCTCAATGGACTACATGTCGAGATTTTTGTCGACCGAGAGGGGAAATGACTGTGTTTTTTTGGTTGTTGATCACTTTTCCAAGATGGTGATTCTGGCCACCTATAAGAAGAGAATCACAATAGATGTCACTTTCAAGCTCTTCTTTGAATGAGTATGGGTACATTTTTTAGTCCCACAAACCATTGTCTCGTATTGGAATAGTTGGTTCCTCAACACATTTTGGACAATTTGTTGGTCACTGCTCAACACCAAGCTCACTAAATCCACTTCTTTCCACCCCCATAAAGACGACGAAACTGAGCTCGTCAAATGATCATGTATATCATGCACATGTTCAATTCTAAGAACCCTTGCACATGGGATTAGAGTATTCCCTATGTTCAACATAGCTACAACTTAGCACTATATATCTCAATTGGCCACAACCCATGGCTCATCATTCATTACCTTGAAGTAAAGGTTAGAATCAACTTTACTCTTGGTAAATCCTAAGCTCATTAGGAAACTATCAATTCTAACATACCAAGCTCTAGGAGATTTCTTCAACCCATATAGAGCCTTCTTTAACATGTAGACATGAGTCTTTCTATCTTCAACTTCAAAATCTTAGGGTTGTTCCATATACACTTCTTCTTCAATAACACCATTTAAGAAGGTTGTTTTCACATCCATTTGGTGTAACTTCCACTTCATCTTAGCTGCAAGAGCTATGATGGTTCTGATAGAAGTGTATCTGGCTGCATGAGAAAATGTCTCTTCATAATCAATTCCCTATTTTTGAGAAAAGACACGAACTACAAACCTTGCTTTATGTTTTTCAATACTTCCATATGCAATATGTTTTGTCTTGTATAACCTTTTGGAATATACCACGTCTTTGTTCTTCGGTCTGCGAAATATTTCCCATACATCATTCTTTATAATGGACTGATATTATCTTTTCATGGCATCTGCCCATTCTTTCTTCTAAATGGCTTCTTCAAAGCAAGTAGGCTCATTTTCTATGAGATCACATATCAAATCCATATAACTGGAGAATGGATTAGGTTTCTTGATTTATCTCATGGTTCTTTTTAGGGAACCATACTTCTCTCCATCTTGAATAAATTTTCTTTCCCAAGCTAGATTTCTCTTGTGAGAGATATTCATCGAGGGAGGTTCTTGAGATTCTATCATATCATGATCTTCTTGAATCTCATCATCAAGCGTAACTATAAATTCCCTCACTGATTATGCAACTCCGGGAGCTCCAGGTTCTTCTTCATATACTTCTTCAAGATGGAATCTCCTTGATTTGTTGAGTGTTTCATATTCATCAAAGGTTACATCTATGTTGATATCAATATGATGGTAACCTTGTATGTAAATTATGAAGGCCTTATAGACCTCACAATATACAACAAATATTCCCTTATTTCCTGGAGGGTCCATCTTGGTTCTCCTTTATTTCAGAATGTGTACAAACACTCGACATACAAATATGTTGAGATGGCTTACTTCTGGTTCCTTTCCAGAGAACATTTCTTCAGGTTTTTTGAATCCAAGTGCACTATGGGATAATCTAGTTTGGACATACATTGTTGTTACTGCATTGGAATATCTTGATCATGGATCATAGTCTTCACTTCTTCCATTATTGTTATATTCTTTATTTCTGCTACACCATTTTGTTAAGGATTATATGTAGTAGTTATATCCCTGTTAATCCTAACATCTCTACAAAATATTACAGTTTTTTTTTAGGTGTATTCTCCTCCATTATCTTACCTCAATATCTTGATATTTCTTTCAAAGAGATTTTCTATCAAGGCTTTAAATTCCTTGAACTTTCCAAATACTTCATCTTTTGACTTCAAGAAGTAAACCCAAGTCTTGTGAGAATAATTATCAATAAATGACATAGTATACATGCCCACTAAGAGAGATTGAAGGAATTGGGCCACATACATCTGAGTGGATGAGCTCCAAGATTCCATCTGCTTTATCGCCGCTCTTCAGGAAAGGATTCTTTATGTTCTCTCCTTGTGCACACCCCTTTCACACACCTTCATGATCAACCTTAAATTATGGTAGAACTATGACTACATTTCTTACATATGGTAAATATTTGTAGTCGATGTGAGCTATTATTCTATGCAAAAGTTCACATGGACTCTTAGTGGAGTGAGTCAAGGCTACATCTGATTGATCTTTTCATTTATACAATCCACCTTCTTTTGTTCCAATAACAATTGCATCTTCTATAATTTTTCCTTTAGGCCACAAAAGAACTTCACCATCTATGAATGTAAATCTGAAGCGTTTCTTATCTAGAGCTGATATAGAAAGAATTTTTTTTGTCAAACCTGGTACATAAAGTACTTCCTTCATTTTTATCGGAGTCCCTGAATCAAGTTTGTAGGTGGATTCTCCCACTCTAATAGGGTAGTGATAATCATCTTCGAGTGTAAATTTCCGGGGAAAATTCCTTTCTGTAAGGATATAGAGAATGTCTCTCTGAGCTTTCATTTTATTAGAGGTACCATTATCTATGAGTCAAGTATCCTCTCCAGGTGTCACAGATCCTGAGAGAGAAGAGAATAAAACATAGTCTCCAATGTTTTCATTAATCATCTTTGTGGGTGGCTCATCATCTTCAACTGCCTAGGCATGATGTATTTTGCTATTTATCTTCTTGTATTCTTCCCTTCTAGCAGGATAATTCTTAGCAATGTGTCCCATATTATCACAATGATATCATTGATACAAGGATAAATCTTTTTCTATTCTTTGACCTTTATGAAACATCTGGAATCTCCTTGGAGGGTGATATTCTTTATGGAAATGGGTTAATCTTTTTAGGGAGTGAGATTCCTTATGCATGTCGGTCTCCTTCTTCAAGTGAGACCTTTTATTTCCACCTTCAGAATGAGAAGCTAGGGCTTTATCTTGATTCCTCAGTAGTACTGCTTCTCGATTAGCTATTCTTGTTTTTTGTTGAACACATTCTTCCCAAAGACTTTCAAATTGGAGTTTCTCCTCTCTTCCAAACATAGTTTGGATGAAGGCATTCCAAGGTCTTGTGAGACCATTAAGAGTTGTCATTATGAGATCATATGCATCTACATTATCTCCAATTTATTCTAACTATTCCTTGAATTGAGAAACCCTAGAGAAATAGTCATGAACAGTTTCTCCTTTCTGCATCTTTGTATTCTTGAGTTGGGTTCTTAGATTCATCATTCAGTTGATATTATCATACATTCTGGTTAGGGAATAACACATTTCTTTTGGAATATTCTTACAAGACACTTGAGGGATCAAGTGGTCTTTAATAGAATCTACAATGATTCTCTTGGCCCTAACCATATCCTTCTGGTACTTTTCTTTGGCTGTAACTTCTTCGGGTTCTGATACATTTTCCTTTATGAATTTTGCAAGGTCATTCTCTTCAAGAATGAGTGCAATTATGTACCTCCAGGTACAAAATTTTTCCACACCTTCTAACTTGTCAACAAGCTTGGTGCTTCCAAACATCTTGACCTAGCACCGGGAAAATGACGAAAAATTGAATGTGCTGAAAAATTAAATCTGAAATTACCAGGAGATGAAATGGACCGAGGCGAGTACGCTAGTGAATTTGGTTTTAAGAAAATCCAAATTTTACCAGTTGAAGTTGAGCCTACATAAATATGGACTGGTACTTCTGGTACCAGTTCTGGTTTCCTAGTTTTTTGGTACCAGTGAAAACTAGGGTTTCACTTTCTGGAGGCTCTGGCCACTGAAAATGTGCACTCAAGCTGCCAATGAATTCACTAGGTTAGGGCACACTTCCCTAGATAGTTTTTATGAAAAAAATCCCTTCCAACAAAGACCTAATTTTATTGTACGACAAGAGTGACATTTTTGGTCATCCAATGAAAGATTCTCTACTCAGTCTATCTCTGATACCATGTTAAATAGAGTTCCTATTAAGTTCTTTTTAATTTACTAGACAATAATAGCATAAGCAGGATCACTGAGAAAAACACAATCATAAGGTACATAACATTTTATCCTGGGAAACCCTCATGGGTGAGAAAACCCAGAAAAAAACTTCCTTGATATAGATTACCAATACAATGCCAAGAAAAAATACCAAACAATAAAGAATATCCAAGGTTGAGCAGTGCACTTCTCTCTTCTCCTTCTTCTAACTCCATCTTCCTTCAAACTTTCTCACTAGATGAGTGACTTGAGTGAGTGAGTGAATGATGCGCTAACCTCTCTTATTTATACTAGTTGAGGAGTGTTAGGGTTGTGTCTTTTCATCAAGTAGAGTCGACTTATTCAAATAGTGGCTAAAAGAACTTTAATTATCCCTAGGGGCCAAAGATTCAATTACCATCATGTAAACATGGTTTGACCAATCCACAATAGGGGAATTCATCATACATAAGTCATGACATGATCAATCCACAAAAGGGGATTGATCTATTTAATAATAACTCAATTATACTTAGAATATACTTCATAGTTACAATATTTCAACAGTCTCATTATGTCCATGATCTATCACTCCTCGATCTTGTTCTCAAATCTTCTATGTTAGGGTTAAAAAAAGCGACGAAGTCCATAAGAACTTCATTCCTCCTCTTGATATATCTCCTTATCATCTAATTTAAGTGGGAATTAACATAGATAATAGAAAAATTAAAAGATCATGCACATAAAACAAATAAATTGCATGCTAAATGTATTAGATTTGAGATCAATTGCTTTCGGCATGGTGCATTGTTTTACACAATTTTCTTCCCTTGTCTCCTTATGCACGTCTACACCCACAGGATTTACAAATTAAATAAGAAAACAATACAACCCCATGGACCATCTTAGATCCACAATTATCTATAAAAATTCCCTAAAATTACCAACTAATTGCTCAAAGCAACAAATTACAACCAACACGCTCTTTCCTAGATGCGTGTTTGGAGATAGTCACACACTCCTTAACCAATTCACCTTTTAGAGCCTCAAATTTTTGAAAATGAGTTACAGGGTTTATGCTCCTGGATCAGTTGACTATGGATGATCATGGTCAACTATGGTTGACCATGGCTAAGTTCGGTTACCCATGGTTGAGTATGATTGACCATGGTTTACTATGGTTGAGTATGGGTGATTATGGTTGGCTATGGTTAATGATGGTTAACCATGGTTGACTATGGTTGATCTTGATTCACTATCAATGAATATGGTTGAAATTGGTTGACTATCGTTCATAATGGTTGACCATGGTTGACTTTGGTAAATAGTATGGTTAACTCTTGTTGACCATGGTTGATCATGATTGACCATGTTTGACTATGGGTGAGTATGGTTGACCATGGTTGACTACATTTGACCATGGATGAGAAGCTGACCATGGTTGAGTAGGGTTGATTATAGGAGAGTATGGTTGACTATTGTTGACCATGGGTGATTTTGGTTGATCGTAGTTGACGAAGGTTAACAATGGATGAGTATGCTTGACCGTGGTTGGTCATGGTGAATTTGGTTAACTATGGTTAACCATGATTTATTATGGTGAGTTTGGTTGACTATGGTTGACCATGGTCGACTATGGTGGACCATGGTTGACTATGGTTGACCATGGTTAACTATGGTTGACCATGGTCAACTATGGTTTTCCCATGGTCAACTATGGTTGACCATGGTTGATTATGGTTGCCCATGGTTGACTATGGTTTCCTATGGTTAAAGATGGTTGACCATGGTTGACATTGGTTATCTATTAAAGACTATGGTTGATTGTGGTTGACTATCAATGACCATGGTTGACTATGGTTGACTATGGATTACCATGGTCAATGATGGTTGACCATTTTTTACTATGGTTGACTATGGATGACTATGGTCGACTATGGTTGACCATGGTTCATTATGGTTTCCCATGGTTGACTAGGGTTGAGTATGGTTTCCTATGGTTGATAAAGGTTGACCATGGTTGACTATGGTTGACCTTGATTGACTATTTATGTCTATGATTTCTTATGTTTGATTATGGATGACTATGGTTGACCATGATTGACTATGGTTGACCATGGTTGACTATAACTGACCATGGTTGACTATGGTTGAACATGTTTTATTATGATTGAGTATGGTTGACTATAGTCTAATATGCTTGACCATGGTTGACTATGGACGACCATGGGTTTCTATCATTTATCATGGTTACATATGGTTGACTACGATTGACTATGGTTGACCATTATTGACCATGGTTTCCCATTGTTGAGACTGATTGAGTTTGGTTGACCATGGTTGAGTATGGTTGACCATGGTTGGACATGGTTCATTATGGTAGAACACGGTTGAGTTTGGTTGACCATGGTTGATTATGGTTGTACATGGTCAACTATTGTTGAATGTAGTTGGCTATGGTTGACTATGGTCTATTGTGGTTAAGTATGGCCAAGTTATGGTCAAGGAGAGTTTATTATGGTCGACTATGGGTGACCATGGTTGTCCATGTGCAATTATAGTTGACCATGACAGAGTATGGTTGACTATAGTTTACCACATTGACTTTAGTTTAGCATGATTAAGCATCATTGACTGTAAAAGACTATAGTTAACTTTTTTTGACTATAGTTGTCTATTGTTACCTATGGTTGACCATTGTTGACAATATTTCACCATGGTTGAATATGGTTAGCTATGTTGACCATGTTGAGAATAGTTGATATACATTGTTTATGGTTGACCATGGTTGAATTTGGCTAAGCATGGTTGACTATGTTCAATTTTGGTTGACTATGGTTAAATATGGTTGAATTAGGTTTACTATGGTCGACATATGAATGAATATTGGTCACATTATGATGTAGGGTTATGATCATCATATTACAATGTTGAATTATGATCATCACATTGTGGTGTAGGGTTATGGTCATGACATCGCAATGTAGGTTTGATCTAGATTAAGGAATGAAATGAAATGAAACCACATATTTATAACATTAAAACAGAGACACAGTAAACAATATTAGAGATACAATAAAACTTGATTTCTATTAAATAAGAAATATGATGAAACTGTAAAATGGAGACTCAAAACAAGCTTGCTAGAATGGTGGCATCCTATCTCTAAGAAGAGATGTGACGGCTATGCTCATTCACAAGAATATGAGTACAATGAGGCTCTGATGTTATTTTTACAATAAAAATGAATTCCAAAACCATAGACATCCAAAAACCTAACCCTAGAATATGAAGTGCCAAAAGTCATGTGGACTCCATTGGGGTAAGTTAGTACATCAACTCCCCCGGCATCATAACATTTCCATATGATCTCTATTTTGAGAGAACGATAGCTCGTTGAAAAAGGTATTGACAGGGATACTCATTTATAGGGCTCAATAAAAGTATCTGGCTATCGTTAGGTTTCTTGTTCGTGAAAAGGAGATGTTTAGGCCCTCAAAACGACCTCGAAAGTTCAGGAACCAAAAAAATGCTAAAAATAGAAAGTTTCCAAAAACTGTTTGAGCTAGTTGGAAAAGGTGGGTGGCCATTGAGATCCTTCTAGATAGTCCTGGTGAACCTGATGATCATATCCAATACCTATGTCCATGCCGAAGGAGCATTTTTCCAAGTTGGCATATAGCTTGTTCTACCACGGAGTGTGAAAAACATGTTGAATATGTTGCAAGTGTTCTTCCCAAGTATTTTGGTAGATGAGTATGTCATCCAGATACATCACCACAAAATAATTAGTGAAAGACTGCAATATATCGTCCATCATCCTCATGAAAGTTGTTGGGGAATTTGTAAAAAAAAGGGGCATGACAAACCATTCAAAAAGACCTTTTAACTTGAAGGAAGCTTTTCATACATTTGTTTATTCTATTGGGACCTGATGGTAGCCGGACTTCAGATCAATCTTACTTCAGTATTTGGCCCCTTGAGTTGACGAAGGAGATCGTCAATTCGGGGAATTGGGTATCGGTTCCTGACTATGATTTTATTTAGGGCTTGGTAATCAATGCAAAGTCGCTAGGTCCCATATTTCTTATGCATATGAATTATTAGGCTTCCAGAAGGTGATTATTTGGGTCAGATGTGCCCCTTGCGGAGCATTTATTGGATCTAACACTTGATCTCCTCATTTTCTAGAAAAGATTGGTGATATACTAGACCATTGGGTAGCGGTGCTTTAGGGATCATATTGATTGGATGCTTAACCTAATAGTGCAGAGGTACCCCAGTAGGTGATGAGAAGATGTCTTTGTATTCTTCCATGACCTTATCCACTTTCTTCTGCTATGTGGATATATTGGCTGCAGAGGTCATGAATGTGGTTGCAACTTTTTGCTCATTCTGAGAGTGAATCACGAAGAATAAAATTTTCACGTTATGAGAAATTACCTTCCTGCATTTCTTGGAAGATATCAAAGAAATAACACTAGGTGGGACTACCTTGGGTATCTTCTACAATTTCTTGTTCAAAGTACTAATAACATTGTGAGGCCTAGACTTATATACATCATGATGTTTCCATAAATAAGGTTGTCCAAAAATAAGATCACAAACTTCAAGGGGAGAAACATCACACAATACCTCATATTTTAATGGCTTCATGTTGTATGACATGCAACACTATTGGTTGACGTGAATATTGCTCCCTTGATGGAGCCATTGGATAGTGTAGAGATGTGGGTGCGACATTGTCGACATGGCTAGTTGCTTGATGACCTTTGTTGAGATGAGGTTCTTCTGGATACCACTATCAATTATGAAGTGCGGCGGAGTTCCTTTCACCCACATATGTGAATGAAAGAGGCGCTTGTCTTCCTATGGCTCATCAAGTTCACCAGGATTGATCTTGGTGGTAGCAGTGGTGGCACTGGGTCCCGTGTCAATGATTCATCTCCTCTTTTTGGTTCTAAATTAGAGTCAGAACCTACATATTATTCATATGATTTTACCTGAGCCACCAATGAGTTCTTTGAATGAAAATTAGTAGTGCTATGCCAGGGGATATTATGGAAGTCAAGCCACTTCTCGGTATATTTCTTAGTCTTCCCATTGTCCTTCTTTGCTTGTGTCTTGGAATAGTTTTCTTGAGTCTTCCCATCTTTTCTATGTCTTTTTTTATACATATTTTGGATGCCCTTTCCATTCTTATATTGTGAGGGGTTCCCAGACCCAAACTGTCATGTCTTTTGTTTAAGCTTCTGCTAAATTTTTACAGCATATCAATAGACTGTGCCCAAGGATGAGATGTACAAAAAATCCATTTCTATATGGATGTATCTATGCATAACTTCATGGTACTTGAGCACCAGATGTCTCTCAGAATATTTGATATGCATATTTTTTTGCAAGGTATGGAAGACATTGGTGAACTCTAGCACTATTTGGTCTCTTTCCTGCTACATTGTGGTCCATCTTGTACACAAGTCATCATAACTTCCAACATGGTAGTATTGTTCCTTAATACCATCCCCGACGAAAACCCAAGTGGGTGAAACTGCAAATAATTTGGATCCCTCTATTTTCTTTTTCTCACATAAATTCTCCCACCAATCTTTGACATGGGTGATGGCCTTGAGGAGAACAAATGTAATCTTTTATCTATTGAAAAAGTTGTGGATAGAAAAATACCCTTCTAGAAGGTTTAACCATTTATCTACGACATATGCATCTATTTGACATTCAAATATAAGAATGCCAAAATTGATTTGTACCTTGAATGGGGTGGTTCCTTCACTTGAGGTGGATGTGTCACTTGTCGACAGTCATTGAAGGATTTGTGAAAATTTGTCGATCATCTCGTTCCTCTCTTGCTTAAGGGATTCCTCGAGCAACATTTTGAAAGGATCTCCTATCCTGTTGTATTTATTTTCTCCTACCATGGGAAGTTTCTTGGGTATGTGATAGTAGTTTTCCTCAAAATAAACAATCTTGATACCCAACTCACTATACCCTAACCGCATCTGGACATGCATTAAAAAAACAACAAGGAGCAGACCTCTTTGATACCACTGATCCATATTTAGGAGCGGAATGAAATGAAATGATAGATTTATAACATTAACACATAGAAACATTGAACAATAACATAGATACAATAAAATTTGACTTCTATTAAACAAGAAATATGTTGAAACTATAAAATGCAGACTGAAAACAAGCTTGCTATAATGGTGACAACTTATCTCTAAGAAGAGATGTGATGGCTTCGCTCATTCGCAAGAAAATGAGTAAAATGAGGATTTGAAGCATTTTTTACAATAAACATGAATGCCAACACCCTAGACATCCAAAAACCTAACCCAACGATATGTAGTGCCAAAAGTCATGTGGGCCCCGTTGGGATAAGTTAGTACAACTTTTGGGGGTCATAACTTTTTCATACGATATCTGATTTAAGAACATGATAGCTTGTTGGAAAGGTACTGATGGGGAGATTCATTTAGGGGGATCAATAAGAGCCTTTGGTTATCATTGAGGTGTCCGATCATGAAAAAGTGATGTTTATGCCCTCCAAATGGCCCCAAAAGTTTAGGAACGAAAAAATAGCTAAAAATAGTAAGTTTCCAAAAACCATTGAGTCAGTTAGAAAACGTGGGTGGCCACTGAGATCCTCATGGATCAATGGTTATGCTCATCTCATTGTGAAATTGGACCTTGTATGTCATGTTATGTCGTAGGGTTACAAACATCACATTACAACTTAGGGTTATCTTCATCTCATTGTGACATTGGACCTTGTATGTCATGTTGCGTCGTAGGGTTACAAACATCACATTACAACTTGGGGTTATCTTCATCTCATTGTGACATCAGGCTTTGAATGTGGAGTTGTGTTTTGTAAGTCACAATGAAACATTTTGTTTTGTATGTCAGATAAAGACATTGTGATATTTTAGATAGATTAGTGTCATGAAATTATGACATTGGATTTTCTTTTTTTACATTACAATGTCAAGTTATGGACATCACATTGTGACATTGGGATAGGTCTATTAATTTTACTTTAATATTTTGATTATGTTCATGTCATTGCGACATTGGTCTATGTTTGTCACAATATGATGTATTGATTTGTATGTTACATTGAAAATTTGGATTTTGTAGATCACATTGTGAAATTGGGTTGTAACCTATATTGTGACATGGGGGTATGTTCATCATATTGGAACGACGAGATATATTTTTCAAATTGTGATGGGGGATTATGCTGGATTCCATCAAAATGTGATGTTGATGGAAGGTTATGTTCAAATGTGACATGGGGATATGTTATACACATTGTGATGTCAAGTTAGTTTCATCACATTGCAACGTCGAGTTTCATCACATTGCAACATCATCTTATCTTCGTCACAATGTAATGTAACATTAACATCTTGTGAAATGGGAGTTTTGGTGAAGTTTGTTTTTTTAAATTCTAATAAATTTTTTCCTTTGTCACAAAGATAGGAATTTTAATTGTTGCTATGAAGAATTAGATTCACTATTTACTTAACTATTATATTTATTGTTTCAACAATATCAATTTAAATATTTTTTTTTGATATCAATATCAATTATTTTAAGTATTCCAAAAATGTGTCAAAACATTAGTTTCAAATTAAACTAATCTCTTGCAATCATGCTATTTTAACTACTCAATTAAATTTAATGATTTGTAAATATTAGATAAACTTATTAAACTTTTAAAATAAATTATTAAAATTCATTAAATTGATTACTTTATTAATTGATTAAACTTTATAAATTTATTGAACTTTATCAAATATGGAACTTCAATAATTAATTCAACTGGGAATGCCCCTTAATTAATAAATGAATGTGACATTATATTTTAATGTAATTTACCCGGATGGGGTGCCACCTGGAGAAAGTGTGCACACAACTAGCACAGAGCAGCCGTGGGAGTTATTAACCCTGGCTACCATCCCCCAGGCATTCACTCCTCCATGGCTCACACCATGAGAGGATTTATGGTAATGATCCTGGCCGGGCACTCGAGCGAGAGAACCAATTAGGCACGACGCACCAGGCAGACACAGAGGTCTACTCACACATCAATGGTGATTTCAGGTGTCACTTCACCCTTCAATGCTATTCATAGCGGAAAAAACCTCTTATTTTGGGAGCCCTTATCGATTTTCCTTCCCATCTGATGCACCCTCTTGGTTGAGCTCCTTGGCTCCCACTACAATTTTCAGTTTTATTTGTGTTAGCAGTGTCCCCCCTAATTACCTTAGCACCATCCCTTCCCAAGGCCTCTTAGTCTCCCTTCCTCACCCACTACACCACTCTCTCGACTCCATCTCTCCCCTCCCCCACCATCACTTCCTCTCCAGCATGCCTCGGGAGAGAGGTAAATCAAAGAGAGGTTCTCGAAACCACAACAACCTCTCCAAAAAAACTAGGCTCACCCCCTCACAAAGGGCACTCATCACTGAATTTGTCATCCCGCGTCACTCCACCAAGAGACTAAACTTGTCTCTCCTCCATAAAACCTCTCTGGTAAAATTGGAAGCAAAAGCCTCCACTACCCATTACCCCCTGACCCTCCAGTCGATTTGTAAAGTTAAAGAGGAGGTGCCACCCCTGGATGCGTGCACACCTCTTCCCAGCAACCTTTTAGCCCCTCCCATTATTAAACCAAGTGATCCATATTATGCAAATGGTAGCCGCCAAGTAGAGGAGGAGATTCATCCCTTAGCCACATCTCCAGAAGACGACAGCCCAGAGGACAAAGAGGTAGATGACCAGGCTCAACACTTCAGAAATCACCTCATGGATGAGCACCTTGACATACTCTTTGAAATTATATAGAGGCAGGCGAACCAAGAGCACTCTCAGCGAATTCTCAGCCAAAGGATGGACATCCTTTTTTAGCCTTTCTCGGATACACCAGTGCATGCCAAGTTCTCGTGTTGCAACCAACAGTTCGTCCCAGCTTACAACATCCATGGTCAACTAGGCCCAGCCGTAGATTAATGTTACCAAGTTCAGTTTTTTTGTTCAATACTAGTTGCAAACTCGTTGGTATAGCAAGCTACAACAACTTTATTTTCTTTTCCTACTATATTTTCATATCCTCTACCATGATAGCTCAACTTATGGTCTACTTGAGCCCAAAGCGACATTTTTCAATGAGTCTATTTTTCTCATGCAATTTCACTGCGATTTTTATGTCAATTGTAATTTTGGTGCAAAAGCACATGCGAACATGGCAAGGCCTGAACATTAATAGACCACCTGTGTTGGTTTCCCTTTTGTGGAGGCACAAGTGGATGACACTTGTCTCTGTATAATTTTTTGGCTGATATTAATATAAGGCTCTTTTTATTCAAAAAAAAAAAATATTTTAATGTAATTTAATATTAAAATACATCTAAATTAAAATATAAGATTAAATTAAACATTTTGAAAATACTGAAAATAAAGAATTTTTGTGAACAATTAATAAATATTAATGAATTTAAACATTTGAATGATTGTATATAAATGATTGTGTTCTATGTTTCCATTTAATAATGGAGTATTCATAAAAATTGAAATACATTTAAGAATAAGCTATTCATAAAACTAATATAACAATAATTATATTCAAACTTTATAATTAATGATGTTTATTCTTGCTATGAAGATTTAAATTTACTATTTTCTCAACCATTTTATTTATTGTTTCATCAATATCAATTAACAGTATATTTATGTAACATTATTAACATTATTAATTAATATAGCATTATTATTAGATAAAATTCTAAACAACTATGATTATTCATATAGATCAAAGCATATTATTATTAGATAAAGTTATAAACAATCGTGCTTCATATAGGTCAAAATTGTAAAAGCATGGTTTTTTATGCTTAGGGATTGTAAGAGCTTTTGAAACAATCCTAATCCTAAAATAAATTGAAACTATAACATTACTGAAACAAAATTCATTACCAAATTCAAACAAAAAATATTGTTTACCAATTGTTACATACAACACAATCAACCATCACATCTTAACGTTAAAAGGAAACTTTTAAAGTAATATCTTTAGTGTAATGATAATTAGTTTCTTAATATAATTTTAATAATAATGGTAATGGTAAGATCATAATGGTAAAATATTATTAGATTTGTTCCATTATTACTATTACAATGTAATTATAATAATGTTAACTTTATGATTGACTAAACTTAATTGTAAATAATATCTTTGAAAGTAATATCAACCACCTTAAAGTTTCCTTTGTTATATATTACATGAATTTAAGTTGCCTATAAAAATAAATTTGTTATATATTACATGAATTTAAGTTGCCTATAAAAATAAATTAAGATAGTACTTGTTCAGATTCACCTCTCAAACCTTTGATAGAAATCCACAACTTCTTGACAATCATTGTGCTCCCTTAAGAGTGTATTTATTCAGCTTCACCACTCCACCACAAAACCATGCAAAACCACATGAAATATTCCACAAGAAGAGAAAAATATTAGTCTGACAAAATGGAAAATGATTAATATGAGAAATGGATGATATTAAGAGAGTATTTATTTGGCTTTGAACAATGTTCAAACCCTCGCCAAAAACTCTAAAGTTATTGAAAGTCATCATGCTCCCCCAAAAGAGTATTTATTCGTCTTCACTACTCCACAAAACCACACAAAACAACACAAAATATTACATAAGAAGAGAAAAAGACCGGTTTAAAAAAATCGAAAAACATTGATATGAGAAAATGACAGTTCAAGAAAAAGCCATAATGAAAAATTAGATTTATTGCTTTGAATATCAGAATGCTGATTTCTAGAAGCGCATGACTGTTAAGTATTCAACCCACCATTTTTCAACAAACATCCATTTCCATAGAAATTTTTTTCTCATTTTAACCAAATACTAAGTATTAACACTTTGAGTTCTCTCATCCAAACTAAAATTTGATATAAACGAAGAAAACAAAACATTCATTAAGACAAAGGTCACACACAACGACATAAAATATTTTGTAAGAAAAGAAAAGGATCAATATGAAAAAAATGTACAAGATAATAAGTTCTACACATGCTCATTACTCATTTCACAATGGTTGTCATGGGATGGTACTACATACATTTTATGTTAGGGATCTAACCTCCCTAACCCCTCATGTAGGTAGAACAATATATTTTCTATGTAATAAAGGTCGACATTAGTTAATAAGGCCTACTTAATAAATGTGAACAAGTCAATGTAAGAAGAGTTAATAAAAGCTTCCTCTTCTAGAAAGATATTCTTATAGAATGTTCTTTAGAAGATAGAATTAGTACAAATAAGAGTAGGAGGCATGAAATATATTTGTATTGAGAATTATGGTAATAGATATATACTATGTTGGAGGTTTCCCTCTCGAATAGGAAAGTGAACATTACTTTCTTTGAATAAAGGTATTATTTATGGTATTTCTCTTTTCAATATTTTGTTGTTCCATTGATATTTATAGTAAACTCATGTTTCTACATTATATATTACATCTAGTACCTTATAAGTCATATCATAGCACTTTCCTTGATAGGAATTTTGGGTAAAGTTTTTTCCAGGGTAAAGACATGTACTTTCATCATCTTTAAATCATAAAGATTTGGCATTCAATAGGTAAAACTGTAGCGGGGAAGACTACATGTAGGTGATACAAAATGTTTCATGGGGTTTCCTAGAAACCACATTTTTACCCTTGTTGGAAACCTCTATAAACCATATTGGTACCAATCGAGTAGTATTGCATCAGACAAAATCTATACATGGTTGTCACCCCCACATAGTAGGAGATATATCGAGAGTCTCATAGGTCTCTTGAAACCAACCCTAGATCAATTGATCGGCCGCATGATTGTTATAGTTCCACCGATAAAAACACTTAGGAAGATACTCTCTAGTACTTGGGTAATTGGGTCATATGACTAACGTATGTGGAGTCTCTTTAGTCGGTGCTCTGAGATATTGGGATGAGTACAAGATTTTGAAATCGCATGTATATCAAAGAAATATAACATGGGGAAAACCCTTGTCCATAGGAACCCTTCAAACCCTAACCTGGGGGAACATACT
This sequence comes from Picea glauca, assembly GCA_000966675.3. Taxonomy (NCBI): domain Eukaryota; kingdom Viridiplantae; phylum Streptophyta; class Pinopsida; order Pinales; family Pinaceae; genus Picea; species Picea glauca. The sequence goes on along the minus strand of JZKD02S2024643.1, from coordinate 230,558 downwards.
ATAAAAGGAACATAAAGGATATTTTGGCCATGAAACCTCACCTCATGCATTATGGTTGTTAAATTACTATAATTTTTTCTCTGTTAATAATTTGGGCATTTTGATAGTACAATATTATTTACATCAGAGTATAAGATTGGGTCCTTCCCGCACCATTATTTGAGACCTATACCATTGGATTCCTATCTTCTCCCTGATTGCAGTGGGACTTATCATTTTTAATCTTTCTTTCCCGTTGACCTCACCCCTTTCCATCACCCTTATTCAACATCTATCCCATTGAATTCCTATATTTTCATTGATCGTTGTGGTAGCATTCACCAATAACCCCTTTCCTATATGGACCCACCTACCCTCTTTCCTATCGTAATGGACCACACAAGCATCCAAGACTAGGAACAATGCCTCACTACCTTAGACAAAGTTAATGAGAAAACCAGGACTGATATTTATTCCCTTACTTCCAATATCGCTAGCATAAATTCTCAGCTTTCCCCACTAGAATGAATTCTCGCATCAGTAACCCACTTGATAACCATGCGTCAACAATCCCAAGAAGCAGTGAACAACCTGACTATACTATTTAAGCAAGACCAAGATCCCTTCTCTTTTGGCCCACCTTATAATCACAAAGGCACTTAATCGTCCCATTCCACATCCTTTCCTTCCATCCACTTTCAGTGGGACCTACGTATTTCTAGAATGGAGATGAACAAATTTGATGGCTTAGATCCCACAGGGTTAGTTCACTCAAATGGAACACTATTTTTCTTTGCAAGACATTACTGATGAGTTGGCCAAACTTGAGTATGGTGTTCTCTATCTAGATCCTGAACGATGGAAATGGTTGAAATGGAGAAAAAAATCCCACTAAGGGTATGTGGCTTGAACACAATTTGTTGCATATTTTTATGAACACTTTGACACCTAAACCCACCATTTAGGTCATTTTACATAGTTGAAACTATCTAGCACAATGGAAGACTTTATAGATACCTTTTATTGCTTGGCTTCCCACATGAATGGCATGTGAGATGTGTTTTTTTGGGAATTCTTCATCAGTGGCATCAAGGATCAGATCCATGCCCATGTCCTAATGGATCGCCCTTACACTTGGGTGGAATCTACTGAAAAAGATAAAGAAGCACAACATGTTTTCTCTTCTCAAACAAAACAGACCCCCTTTTAATCCCTACCCTAAACCATCCACTCCCTCCCCTACTCCCACTCCACCCAAGGTCCAAAAATTGACCTGGGTAGAAATGGTTGAATTCCAACTTGTTGACGACGATTTTTGTCAATAGGACTTAGCTGGCAAAGCGTTACCAGGCTCCCTCTCTAGTCAACTAGTTGCTCCCTCTCTAGTCAACTACTTGCACAAACTTTTACACACTCTCATCAATCTGTCACTACAATTTAAAAAGATTTTCTCCCATTCCTGACACTATCACTATCAAACTTAATTTAATAATATGATTCACTTTCCCATATATATATTTTATGTCACTTTTATGAATGATTCACTTTCCCATATTTTATGTCACGTTTATGATATTAATTCATAGATGTTTTACCTTACCAATGGCTATGACTTTGGATATTACAAAAGCAAACAATATGAAAGGATTCCCATATATATTTTATGTCACTTTTATGATGTTAATTCATAGATGTTTTACCTTACCAATGGCTATGACTTTGGATATTACAAGAGCAAACAATATGGCATATCCTCCATGCCCCTTTCACATGACACGTGCAACTTTGATTATATTTTAAACCATATACTTTTCCAAGAAATTATAAGCTTTACAATGCAAGGGTTATACTTTCCATTCGAGTTTACTTCTCATTAAGCCATGGTCGATAGCCTAAATCGAATAAGCCATCCAATTCTATGACCACGCAAAGTCATTTCAAGATACTTCAGTCAACAATAAGTTACTTAACCCAACATCATAGCGAAGGCGTTGAATATATCAACCCACCCGAAAGCTTAATCACAACAAATATGGGATTTGCCCAGCAAGGCCGAGTTTTGTTTAAAAAATAATTTTTGGAAAGCTTTTTGGAATTCCATGATGAATAAAAAATCTATTGATAAAAACAAGGATAAGAGTTTAATTTTGGATATTCTTCAGTGTGGGCGAACACTATGCTACAGTGTTGATGCGAAAATTCAGTAAATTCAGTTTTAAACAAACAAATACCATAGGAAATCCTTCACCATCGTTCTTTGGGAGCTTGGAACACAATGTATGAAGAGATGAAAGACGAGGACATAAGCCTTGTTGTAACTGGTGATCCCCATGCCGTGTTGACAATCCGTCCACAAGCTTTGCAACCAAATTTTTGCATGCGTCTACGGATAAAATCACTGCTATACCAACAGATATGAAGTTTCCCACGACCTAAGTTATGTGGGACTGATTTGAAATTTCGCTCCTGTTCAGATAACATAACAGTCAAAATTCGGGATTTTGACACCACGAAGATCAGGTGATAAGGGTTCCATGTTGTAAAGCTGTGGGATGCAAAGATTGGCCGCCATTTCATTCAACTCGCGGTCGTAAGGATACTGTCGCTTGTGTCAAATGTAATCAAATGGAAATTGGGTGCTTGCTGCATAAAAAGACCAGATCAAAAGGAATCTGGCCTTATGATATATGTGGACGGAATTAAAAGGAATCTGTCTATGGTAATTCTGGACTAATATACTGCCTTCACGAATTTGACATGGAGCTCGAAGGGAGGAATTTGGCAATTCCAATATTAACCGACAGGTGTACCGTTGAATGCCCACCAGGCATTTTTGCTTTGGGCAATGAAATTCCGTGTGTATGTATGCTCAATACCATCTGCTCGTTCTTGTTTGTACAGAGCTAGATTTTTCACTTCAATGCCAGTGAAAGCGTAAATTTTAGCCCGATATAGCAGAGATAAGGCGAGGAAGGTTCTCATCTGAGACATCTCGGACTTGGAACGAAAAGAAGTGTTTGCCTCCAAGAATGGTGGCCACATCAAAGGATGTTCGGGAAGCCCTATTGAAACAGAAAAATTTGATGATCACAATGTAAATGCATCATGCGAGAAGAGGTT
>JZKD02S2024643.1:180707-202458 GCA_000966675.3 Picea glauca | reverse complement strand
AAATTTGTCATGGATAGACTATTGGAATGAATTAAATATATGGGAGGGTTTCTAGACTCAAATTTGACTGACACACCCACTTTCTTCCATCATCACTTCATCATGTAAACCATAAACCCTAATTTTCTTTCAGATTACGCAATTTGGTTGACGCAAGTTTTAGGCTTTCGTTAGTCTTTCTTAATTTTTCTTTCAAGTTCTACATTAATGTATATACAATGTATATGCATCATCGTTGTGATAAAAAATCCCTCTATTTCATTTATTTCTTAATCAACACCATCAAGATACTAGACGCTAGCAACAGGGACCTGCGAATAGGGCCAACATTGAATTTTTTTTAAACAGTTTATGTATGCACTGAAATTTGTCATGGATAGACTATTTGAATTCCTTAACAATATGGGAGGATTTCTAGACTCAAATTTGAGTGACACACCAACTTTCTTCCATCATCAATTCATCATGTAAACCATAAACCCTAATTTTCTTTCAGAGTACCCAATTTGGTTGATGCAAGTTTTAGGCTTTCATCAGTGTTTCTTCATTTTTCTTTCAGGTTCTACATTAATGTATATAAAATGTATCTGCATCATATTTGTGATGAAAAATTCCTCTATTTCATTGATTGCTTCATCAATACCATCAAGATAGTAGAGGTTGGAAACAGTGACATGTGAATGGGGCAACATTGACCTAGATAGACTATTTTCATTCCTTAATGATATGGGAGGGTTTCTAAACTCAAATTTGACTAACACACCCACTTTCTTACATAATATGGTGGCTCAAACCCTTAGTACACATGATGCCAAACAATGAAACATAACAATTTTACTATTGAATGATAGTGTTATGTCACCCATGGTTAAGGAAATAAATTAAGGTTCTTATGTCCTATGAATCTTCTTAGAATTGAGATCCGTTACATAGTCCTTGAAAAAACACAAAATATTTATGTAGTGGCTATTAATTTGGTCTTTGTGTGGGACATTTTATGCCATTAGTATGTAATTTTGTACAAAAATAATGGATCTTAGGGACTACACCATGGTCAAGGAATGAGGAAAGAGGAATGAGGAACACATAGCAAGTAACAAGGAATGGAAATTGTACTAGGACTAGACACCGACAATAGTGATGTGTGAATGGGGAAAACATTGAATTTTTTTCAAACGGTTTCTGTATGCACTGAAATTTGTCATGGATATACTGTTTGCATGCCTTAACTATATGGGTGGGTTTATGGACTCAAATTTCACTAACACACCCACTTTCTTCCATCATCGTGAATTCATCATGTCAAATTGCACTCACACACCCACTTTATTCCATCATCATATCATCATGGAAACCATCCATAGCCACAAAGACACATAAATTATTTTAATAGTATGTATGTCCATCCCTGTCCTACTAGTCAACATAGGGTTTCCTACTAATTATGATGGTAACATTAATTCCCTATGGTGAAAATGAGCACATAAATTATTTTAACAGTATGTATGTCCATCCCTGTCCTAATAGTTAACTTAGGGTTTCCTACTAACTATGATGGTAACATTAATTATTGGCCCAAGGAAATTTTAATCCAAAGGATTTGTAAAACAATTGCGAGAAAACCATGTTATTGTCTAGTGATTGTTTCTCTTCTAGGATAGTAAGGAAGGAGTCATATACAAATTTTCCATTTGCAAGCTTCAGATAATCCATCAAGACATTTTTTTTGGATGAGGTAGTTAAGGGTTTCAATAACCATGACATATAAGGTTAGTGCAAAAGGGAATCCTCGATGACTAGAGTGGAAAGTAGTCTCGTGTGAGAAATTGATTATCAACCATATCTTTTATTTTTTATTTTGAGGGCCTTAATATCCTTCACAAATTCCTTGGATGTCAGATCTTTGAAAAATATCATAGTAGGATTCTCACATGTCTTAAGCCAATGAAACCCAAATTTTATTTGCCCCCCCATTACTTTATATGTCTCATCAACATTTAGTATTTGTCATTGTTTGATCAATTGTTATTCACTAAGGAGATAAGATGAGGCATTCTTGAAATTTCCTCGAGCTCTTCCAATATTGCCTTTTATTTTATTCTTCTAAATGGCATCAACTATCTACCATAACATCTAAGAAAGGAAACGATTTTTCTAATGGAATATGCCCACCAAATTAGAATTCAACCTTTGTCCCCTTGGGACCTTGGACTTAGCTTCCATATTTTTGGGTGGATAACTTCCCCCACTTCCCTATTGAATAGCGGGTTAGCTTCCATATTTATAGGACCATGCAAATATTTCTTTCTATTCTTAAATATGTTAATTGTTTGGCTAGCAATTATATACTCCACTCAATTCCCATTATGATGTGTTGAGGCTCATTTTTCATTTCTACATTAATTTTTTGAGTGGGTATACGTTCCCTGTATTTAAGAGCAACTTATTTAGTATGGTCATGGGATACCTTCATTGAATTTTACATTTACCACTGGTAACATTGGTCAAGTGTCATGGGTAATTTTCCTTCTCATCATTCACTTGAGTCGATTCTTCCCTTTAGGTTTAGTTATTATTTTTTATTCTATATTATAGCAACAAAAAACTTAGTTTATCCATCTTCCAATGCTATAATGATCCACTATCGAATGATTTATTTCCTCCAAGAAATACTCTAGTTATACTACCCTAGCCCTTTGCATTCATATAGTTCATCTTGCCTGCTTCTAGAGGATTCACTAGGAATAGCCAACTCCTCATTCACTATTGCAACTTATTAAATCGATAATTATTCAATATTCTCCTTTTTTTGAATGCAATTGTGTTGCCTCACTAATCATTAATGACTATTTCTCCTTCTCAGTGGTCACAATTTTGGTTTTTCTAATTATTTTTGTCTCCATCATAATCATTATTCTTAAATCACCATCTAATATTATTAAATTGGGTAGAGTGATATCTTCTATTTCCATATGAAATTGAAATCATTAATAGTCCARTTGATAATGTTGCAGTGATCCTTGGAATCTATTGAATGAATTCAATATGAAATGTTCATTGATMACCTTGTCGAAGCGATTGATGGATTTTATTGTCAACCAATAACTCTAGTGGCCTCAATTTTGATTTCTCTAACTTTCCCCATGTATCCTTCATCATATTGTTTACTATGGGACCATCATCCAATAGCATATTGGTTAGAGAGTGATCTCCTATTTCCATATGTATTTTTGTGCTCCATCCTTGTCTAAGATCTTAATGTTTGTAACCTATACTCCTTGTTTCATCGTATCAATAAATTTTTGGTATTCATGTCATTAATAGTATAATTGATTGTCATGATAGCCTTCTGAATATGTAGAATTAATTCTTCCCAAGTTTATTATTGATCACCTTGTTGAAGCCCCAGTTATAGATTTTAGCATCTATAAACTCATTGTTCAATAATGTGTGAGTCAACATGAATTCTAGAGTTTTTTTATTTGTATCATGCCTTCCATGTTCTATGGAAATAAACACAAATTCTCTCTCTTGTGCTAGTTTGAACATTCTTTGCATTTGGTTTCTCATTTATCTAGTGTGTGTTTCTTGACATAGATTCTATTGTCTTTGTGTTAACAAACACATTCTACTTAATTGTTTTCTTAATACAATTGACATAGCCATGACCTTTTTATTCTCGCGATTGTAGGGCCATTTTATGGTAAGATTTGATGTTGTTTCAGTTCTCTTCATGTCAAAATGTTGTATTAGGGGTTATGCTAGTTAATCTCATTAGGAGTTACAAGTCAGATAAAGGTTACAATGGTTTAGAATTTTGCTTTATAGGGATTAGGGATTAATATTTTTTGGGGTTAGGTATGGCGAGAATTAAGGGTTGGATGTTAGGGATGATAAGGGTTATAGTGTTATGGAGTAAAGTGGTTATATGGTTTGAGTAATATAAGGATTAATGTTTGTGAGATATAGGTATTAGATGCTTAGGGTTAATAAATTAGGCTTTAGGTATTTGGGGTTTATAAGTTAGAAATTATAGAGGTTATAAGTGATTAGGGTTAACATAGGCGATAGAATATGACGCAACCCGCACTCCTCGGAGCACGATCGCTCTCACCAGGACCTTCTCTTTCCTCGGCCCGAAGAGATGAACCACTCTTCTATTTCCCTTTTCGGTAAATCTACACCCCACAGTTTCTCTCAGCTGCAACCCTCTCTTCTTTCCTTCGGAGGATCGGTGCTCGCGCCTTCGCGAGTGCTCATTTGATCGTGGGACTCTCGAATTCCCGAAACCCGATGGTTGGTCAACTCGCTGACTTTTCCCTGTCGGGGTTTTTTTCACTCTACCATGCCTTCAACCTATCGTGACTTCGTCACTCGTGACACCAAGCGCTCGGATTTCCATCTTCTGATACCCAAAGCGCCGAAACGCCGATACAACCTTATCGCACATTCGCGACTTCGCGCCCTCACTCCTTCGCTACTCGTGACTTTCAACATTGATTGCTCCACTTTCCGAGTCCTGATGTCACGAGACTCCGATATTCTCCTGTCGCTCTTTCGCTATCTCATGCCTCGCAACTTGAACTTTCCAATCTGTAGAACTTTAAATTGTGAGTCCGAGCTTGTGAGTTCTCCGATCTCCTCCACCTGTCCTTCAGATGGACGACTCCTGGAATCTCTCCTTTTTCGCTACTTCGTGGTCTCACATCCTTTGGCTCCAATTCCTCGACCCTACTCTCACGAGCTTCCGAGGTATGAGGTCCCACTTGTCCACTCGCCAATCCCTATGGACCCATGCTACCCTCGGAGTAGTCGAGATCTTGTCTCCTCGCAATCTCACGAATTTCCTTATCAAATTTAGAGCGCTTTCCTCACGAGGTCCCGATAGGAGATCTCATGAATAAATCAACGGCCCCGGCCACCTTGGATCAATGACGTTGCCCCTTCCTAAGCTTTGAATCCTCTCCACACCTGTGCAGTAACTATCTTGCACCTCGGGGAGATCCAACGGTTCCCAGAACCTCGTGAAATCTCCTCTGAAGATCTTGTCCATTCGTTCTTCCCTCGAGGATTCTGTGAATACAGAAGTGTCTTCCCTGCGAGACATGTTTGTTCGCTCGCCAACCTACGACGCTTCTTCTGAATATTCAACAATATCTTTCCTTGCACTTATCCTTCCATGAAGTCGAAGGCCTACTCCTCTCGAGCTTCATTATGGTTCTCAAATCCTTAGAAGAAACTTTTGCATGCACTCCTTGCGACAAGTCTTCAACCTTGTCTAAGTGTTGAAGTCTTTCGACCCTGTGCACTCCTGCAGCAGCGGTCCTTCGATACTTTTCTCAGAATCGCAACTCTGAGACTTAGCTTGGCCTGCACACTCCTTGCACGACACTGTTTTTAACTTGCACCTTGAAGAGATGAAAACAAAAGCTTACTCTAAATGAACCCTTCTGTCAACGCACTCCTTGCGGACAGTTCGACTGCACTCCTTGCAGGAATCCTCTGGCTCACTTAGAGAAACAAATGAAACTCATTCACTCTTCCTCTCAGACTTCAATTCAACCATGAACCCACATACACAACATATAAAAGAAAATGCATGACAGGAAGAAAACATTCATGAGCATAATATCAACACACAGAGAATAGACACATAACCATGAAATTGAATCAAATCTTTCTTCTATTAATTCAATATATGTACATGGATGTTCTCTACATAGTTCTCTGCTTGCTCTTTTTCTCCTGAATGAATGATTGATAATGTTACAATGATACAATGAGGGTGTCTATATCTGTTTTCCCTCCTTCCATCTAAAACTGTCTAATCTAGAAATAAAACCCTATCTACCTGCATTAACTAGATTAAATGCCTCCTTATCTACTTCAAACAAGAGCGTAAGGCTCGAGGTATGATACATCATACAAAAGGCGCTCCTTCATAAAGGATTCATTAAAGGTTTGGCGCTTCCATTTCAAATGTTTCCAAAGTAATATGGCATTTGTTAAAAAAAACACATGCACTGGCTCCACACTCGCTTTGGGTATTTGTGATGCTCCTGCATCATACTCCTCAGCTTGAAAACTTTCATGGGCCCCTGTCCATGAGCTCCCACATGGTCTGTCCATGCTTTTGTATTACTTCTTCATTTTCCCATCTAGCATATTCCACTGGGTGGTTCTTCCATTTGAACAGATACTCAAAGTATTCTTTCCTCCTGGTCTTCTTACCCACTCGCTTGTCTAGTATGCACTCCATCTGTGGCTTCTCTGCAATCGACATCTTCTTCTGCCACTGGACTTCTAGTTGTTTCTCACTTCTAGCTCCTGATTCCTCAGCCTTATATGGATATAATTCTGAGACATTGAATGTCGGAGATATTCCGATGTCATCCAGCAATTCAATCTCATAAGCATTTTCTCCCAATTTCTTTAGGACTCTGGATGGCCCAATTTTCTTCATTTTCAGCTTGTTGTATGTTCCCCTTGGGAACCTTTGTTTTCTCAAGTGTGCCAGAACTAGATCACCAACTTCAAACTGAATTTGTCTCCAATTCTGATCTTCTCTGTGCTTGTACTCCTAATTTGAGTCTATCAATCGTTTCTTCACCATGCTGTGAAGTTCTTTCATCGCCTCTGCGAATTCTTAAGCGCTTGCGCTCTTAGTCATTATCTTCTCTGAATCCCTCAGTTCAGATACTCCTCTTGGCTATCTTCCATATACAATCTCAAATGGACTTTTTCCTGTGCTACTATTCACAGAATCGTTGTATGCAAACTCTGCCTGTGGCAACACATTGTCCCAGCTGCTATGGTGCTCTGTCACCAAGCTCCTCAGCAAGTCTCCCAGACTTCTGTTGACCACCTCTGTCTGCCCATTCGTCTGAGGATGGTAAGTTGAACTAAACACCAAGATAGTTCCTAGCTTCTTCCATAAGGTCCTCCAAAAATGTCCAATGAATTTTGTGTCCCTATCCGAAACTATGCTTTTCGGCAATCCATGAAGTCGAATGACCTCTTTGAAAAACAAGTTCACGATGTGAGTCGCATCACTGGTCTTCTGGCATGGGATAAAATGTGCCATCTTTGAGAACCTATCTACCACCACAAAGATGGAATCAACCCCTTTCTATGTCCTCAGAAAACCCAATACAAAATCCATGCTTATAGCCTCCCATGGTCTCTCTGGTATGGGCAATGGTTGATAAAGACCTGCATTCTGCCTTCTCCCTTTTGAATGCTGACAAATCATGCATCTGTCAACAAATTGCTTGACCTCTTCTCGCATCCATGGCCAAAAATATGATTCACTCAGCTTTGCGAATGTTTTTTCATGGCCAAAGTGTCCTACCAATCCACCACTGTATTTCTCTTTCAACAAGTTCTCCCTCATGGAGCAATTCGGAATACACAGTTGATTGCCTCTGAGCAACAATCCTTCCTGGATCATATAATCTATCCAAGGACTCCTATCTCTGAGAAATGGATTCTCAGCTACCTCATATGCCTCTGCAAAATCTGCATCTTCTGCATACATGTCCCTCGGGTTTTCAAAACCCAATGTTTTGACCCAGAACTCCTACAGCAACAAACATTTCCTGCTGAAAGCATCAACCACTTTGTTAAAAGTTCCTGAAATGTGTTTAATTACAAATGTAAAATTCTGCATATACTCTACCCATTTTGCATGTTTCTGATTCAACTTCTCCTGTTGACTCACAAACTGCAATGCATGATTATCGTTGTACAACACAAATCTCTTGGGTATCAAGTAATGCCTCCACTTCTTCAATGCCTGTATGATAGCATAAAATTCTTTATCATACGTGGAGTATTTTAGCTTCGCTTCATCCAACTTCTCACTGAAATATGCAATGGGTCTGTCTTCTTGACTTAAGACTGCTTCTATGGCATATCCGCTTGCATCACATTTCACCTAAAATGTCTTCTGAAAATCTGGCAACACCAACACTGGTCGTTTTGTGATCTTTCGCTTCAAAAGATTGAAGCTCTTCTCAGCCTCTGTTGTCCAATGAAAAGACTTATGTCATTTTTTTACTGTTTCCATCATTGCTGCGCCAATTCCACTGAAATTCCCGATGAACTTTCTGTAGAAACTAGCCAAACCATGGAAACTTCTCACCTTGAAAACATTCCTCAGTGATGGCCAATTCTTGATCACTCCCACCTTACTTGGATCCATTTTCAACTCATTCGCCGAAATAAAAAAACCCAAATAAATGAGTTATGTCTTCATAAATGAGGACTTCTTCATGTTTATCAACAACTTCTCCTACTATAGTTTCCTCATCATAATGGCCAAATGTTTCAAATGTTCAGCCCTTGTCTTACTGAAAATCAGTATATCGTCCAGATATACGACGACTAATTTTCCAATGAACTCCTTCAGGATTTCATCCATCATCCTCATGAATGTTCTCGGTGCATTTGTCAAACCAAACAGCATGACCAGCCATTCGTACAAAACCTCATTTGTTTTGAATGTTGTCTTCCATTCATCACCTTCCCTCATGCGAATCTGGTGATATCCGCTCTTCAGATCAATATTTGAAAAATAATTTGCCCCACTTAGGAAATCCATCAGATCATCCATTCTCGATAGTGGAAACCTATACCTGATGGTAATTTTGTTTATCTCTCTTGAGTCGGTGCACATTCTCCAGCCTCCATCCTTCTTTGGAATCAGTACCGTTGGAATGGCACACATACTCAGACTTTCTCTGACTAATCCTTTGTCCAACAAATCATGCACCTGATTCTTGACCTCCTCATTTTCCTGTGGCGTCAGTCTATACGCAGCTTTGTTTCGCAAACTGGCTCCTAGTATGAGGTCTATGTGATGGCTCACACTCCTCATCGGTGGCAACGAATGAGGTAATTCATCCACGATGATGTCAACTAACTCTCCCAGTAGTTCCTGAATCTCATCTGGTAAGTCATCCACTCTTGTGCTAGTCAGAACAATCCTTGATTTCCTGACCACAAAGAATTGTGGATCTTCTTTCTTCTCCATCTCTATAAGAAGTTCCTTCCCACTCATGAGAAGTATTGTGTTGCTTAATTCCATCTTCACCTCCTTATCCTTTATCGGAAGCAACCTGTGTGTCCTCCCATCTTTCTCTAAAGTGTTTGTGTTCATCCTCCCATCATGAACCACATTTCGGTCATATTCCCATGGTCTACCCAGCAATAAATGACATACATCCATGGGAATGACATCGCATAAAACCTTATCATTATATCCCCCTATCTTGAATTCAACTAAACATTGTTTAGTGACACTTACCTGATGTCCCTTATGTAGCCATGAAACTTTGTATGGACTCGGTTGATCAGTTGTCTCCAGCTCCAGTTTCTCTACCATCTCTGTTAAAACGATATTTTCGATGCTACCACTACCAACAATAACCTTTCATTTTCAGTACTTGGCTTTGCAAGTTGTCCTGAATAGTCTATTCCTCTGAGCTGAGTCCTCCACCTCCTTCCGAGGTGTTAAGAGAACTTTACGCATCATCAATGACCTTCCACCTTCTGTGTCTTTATTCTCAACATCACTCCCCTGTGCTTCAACAATGTGAGCTTCTCCTCCATCCTTCTTCTTCTCTGGACACTCGAATGACTTGTGCCCATCCTTTCCACATGTGAAGCATGTGATTACTCCACCTCTTCCTCTTCCTCTACCTTTGGTACGAGGAAAATTGTTGGCATCAACATAATCTCCCTTTCTCTCTGTATGTAGTCCTCTCTGTTCAACATGTGGTTATCCTCGCTGTGAGGTTGCACCTCTCTCAACTTTACCCTGAGGTTTCTTCCATTCCTCCTTGGGATTCTGGTATTTCTCCTGGGAAATTGCCTTGCCTCTGGGATGACTTCTTCCTTTCCCTCACTGACCTTGCTTACGGCTCAGCTTCTCTTCGGCTTTCAGATCCATCTGATAAGAATCCTCCACCATCTTGATGGTAACCATGCTTAATTCATCCTGAATGTCGTATCTCAGACCATTCAGATATCTGGAAATCTTCTCATCATCACTCTCCTTATGACCTACCTTGATGTTCAGTCGATAGAATTCATCAGTGTACTCTTTCACTATCATCAGTTTATGTCTCAGGTTCTACATCCTCCTGAACATATTAATTTGGTAGTCCCTTGGGATGAATTTCACTTTCACCTTCGCAATCATTCGATCCCAGCTTTTGATCTTTTGCTTACCCTTGGAACGTCTGTCTACTTGTAGTTCATCCCACCATAATGCTGCATGTCCCTTCAACTTCATGACAACATGCCTAAACTTTTTATCCTCTTCGATATCTTCATAGTCGAAGTAGGTATCAAGAGCTCTGATCCAATCCAGTAGCTCCTCTACATCCAGACTTCCTTCATAAGTTGGAATGTCCATTTTTGTCTTTCAACTCATCCGGGTGATAGATTTAATCAATCGCTCATTTGCTGCATCTTTGGCTGCAACTTCTCCTTGTTGTTCAACTTCAGCTTCACCTTCGGCGTAACTCAGATCTCCAGCACCGAATGTGCGTCTCTGTGCTACTTCCACATCTTCTAACCTTACTCGAAGATCACGTATCTGTCTCTCCATTTCTGTATTTTGTGTTGGCCTACCTCTTCTTCACACCTACCTGTCTTCTGGGTCGGGTGACTCTCTTTCTCTTCTTTGCAGCATGGTGAATCCTGTCTCTCTGCTACAGAAAACAAAGAGTCTTCCTTGCTTTGATACCACTCTGTGTGTATCAGAGTGCTTTCCCCTTCTTCACTCATTGCCTGAAATATATAGACAAGATATATTCTCTGATACCACTCTGACGCAACCCACACTCCTCGGAGCATGATCGTTGTCCCTAGGACCTTCTCTTTCCTCAGCCCGAAGAGCTGAACCACTCTTCTATTTCCCTTTTCGGGAAATCTGCACCCCATAGTTTCTCTCGGCTACGACCCTCTCTTATTTCCTTCGGAGGATCAGTGCTCATGCCTTCGCGAGTGCTTGTTTGATCATGGGACTCTCGAATTCCCGAAACCCGATGGCTGGTCAACTCACTGACTTTTCCCTGTCGAGGTTTTTTTCTCTCTACCACGCCTTCACCCTATCGCAACTTTGTCACTCATGACACCAAGCGCTTGGATTTCCGTCTTCTGATACCCGAAGCGCTGAAACGCCGATACAACCTTATCACACGTTCGCAACTTCATGCCCTCACTCCTTCGCTACTCGTGACCTTCAACACTGATTGCTCTGCTTTCCGAGTCCCAATGTGACGAGACTCCGATATTCTCCTATCGTGCTTTCGCTATCTCGTGCCTCATGACTTGAACTTTCCAATCTATAGACCTTTAACTTGGGAGTCCTGAGCTTGTGATTTATCTGATCTCCTCCACCTGTCCTTCAGATGGACGGCTCCTGGCCTCTCTCCTTTTTCGCTACTTCATGGTCTCGCGTCCTTTGGCTCCAATTCCTCGACCCTACTCTCATGAGCTTCTGAGGTGTGAGGTGCCACTTGTCCACTCGCCAATCCCTGTGGACCCACGCTACCCTCAGAGTAGTCAAGATCTTGTCTCCTCATAATCTCGCAACTTTCCTTATAAAATTTAGGGTGCTTTCCTCACGAGGTCCCGATAGGCGATCTCATGAATAAATCAATGGCCCTGGCTACCTTGGATCAACGACGCTGCCCCTTCCTGAGGTTTGAATCCTCTCCACAACTGCGCAGTAACTATCTTGCACCTTGGGGAGATCCAACAGTTCCCATAACCTCGTGAAATCTCCTCTGAAGATCTCGTCCGTCCTTTCTCCCCTCAAGGATTCTGTGAAATACATAAGTGTCTTCCCCGTGAGACGTGTTTGTTCGCTCGCCAACTTGCGAAACTTCTTTCGAATCTTCAATAGCAGATTTCCTTGCACTTATCCTTCTATGAAGTCGAAGGCCTACTCCTCCCAAGCTTCCTTACGATTCTCAAATCCTTAGAAGGAACTTTTGCACGCACTCCTTGTAGCAAGTCTTCAACCTCATCTAAGTGTTGAAGTCTTTCGACCCTGTGCACTCCTACAGCAGTGGTCCTTCGATACTTTGTTCAGAATTGCAACTCTGAGACTTATCTTGGCCTGCGCACTCCTTGCACGAAACTGTGATTAACTTGCATCTTGAAGAGATGAGAACAAAAGCTTACTCTAAATGAACCCTTCTGTCAACGCACTCCTTACGGACAGTTCGAATACACTCCTTGCATGAATCCTCTGCCTCACTTAGAGAAACAAATGAAACTCATTCACTCTTCCTCTCAGACTTCAATTCAACCATGAACCCACATACACAACATATAAAAGCAAATGCATGATAGGAAGAAAACATTCATGAGCATAATATCAACACACAGAGAATAGACACATAACCATGAAATTGAATCAAAGCTTTCTTCTATTAATTCAATATCTGTACATGGATGCTCTCTACATAGTTCTCTTCTTTCTCTTTTTCTCCTGAATGAATGCTTGATAATCTTACAATGATACAATGAGGGTGTCTATATCCGTTTTCCCTCCTTCCATCTAAAACTATCTAATCTAGAAATAAAACCCTATCTACCTACATTAACTAGATTAAATGCCTCCTTATCTACTTTAGACAAGAGTGTAAGGCTCAAGGTCTGATACATCATACAAAAGGCGCTCCTTCATAAAGGATTCATTAAAGGTTTGGCACTTCCATTTCAAATGTTTCCAAAGTAATATGTCATGTGTTAACAAAAACACATGCGCTAGCTCCACGCTCGCTTTGGGTATTTGTGATGCTCCTGCCTTTGACTAGTATTAATAATGGATAGATGTAATAGTTAATGTACATGTTTGGGGTTATAAGGGCTAAATATTAGGGTTAAATTTTCAAGGGTTTAGGGGTTAGGGATTCTAAAAATTGTAGTGGTTATGCATCAAATGCGTTTGAGAAAATAAATTATAGTGATTATAAGGGTTAATGCCCATAGTTTATTAGGGGTTATATGGTTAATCGGTAATAGTGGTTGTATGCAATATTATTAAAAATTATAGTTACAGGGGTTTCATCAGGATCTAGAAGAGATTTGGTGAAGATATCTACTTGTTGATATACTATGGCACAAACATTCGCACAAGTTGTCCTTGAGCATGAGGTTGCCAAATTTAGTGCATCCAAATATCTGTGTGTTTTTTATTATTATGATTCATTGGATTATGAATAATATCAATGGTACTTTGATTGCAACAAAGGTGGAATGAGTTTGTGGAGGAAGACCAAGTTGATCAAGAATCATCTGTATCCAGGGAAGATGCTTCCCCACATGAACTTCACTAGCATAGTTGTTGTTAGTGGAGAAGAGAATAACAACTTGTTTCTTCTTAGAACACTAACAAATTGGTCCAGAGCCAAGAGAAAACAATTAGCCCAGGGTATATATTATCTCATCAAGATCGCTAACCTAGTGGACATTGAAAATCCAAGGTAGATATGAGTATGATCGGGCATGGATGATACTCGGTTCTCCATATTTTCAATGGTCATTGAGGGGCCAACAAACACCACAAGATGTGTGGTTCTCTTCCATAAGTTGGACGCTATCTCTGGTTGAACCAATTTCAGTGTGGGAAAGTCATTAAAAAGAAAAGATAGCTCTTCCCAGGCCCCCGATGACATCTCTAGATTTCCTAACATTGTCGTTCACCACCATGTCCCAGTTCAAGAATACTAACCCAATTATCTTTCGATGTTCATGCGGAGTTCACCCTTGATACAAGGATTCCCCATCTCTTAGGATCGACTAACCGGCCATGTCAAAGTAATGTTCACATGGAACATTTCCCCACTTCACTCTTCAAAGTTCTAATTTGAATATTTGCTACTACCACCAAGATCTGCACCAAGGGTAGATGTTGATATCATGAAAAAAATATATATATTATATAATATATTGATATAACATATTTAACATATTATATAAAACATTACATACAATATAAAAAATATTTATAAAACATATATATATATATTATATAAAATATAAAAAATATTTATAAAATTAAAATATTGTAAACATATATATGTTATATATATGTTACATATATAACATATATATTTTATATATTTAACATATATATAAGATATATATGTTATATATGTTACATATATAACATATATATGTAACATATATGTTATATATGTTATGAATAAAACTCAACTGCACCCTAACACCATTCTCATTGCACACAGTGAAAATAGAACCTGACCGATGCCCTAACCCCATTTGCATTGCACAGTCGAACATAACCTGACCCCTAGACCCATTCTCCCTAACTCATCCTGTTCGAACTCAACTGAACCCATTCACATGCATTGATCCCTGAACTCGTCTGACCCCATTCATCCCATTCACATTCATCCCGATCCACAAAGGTAGAAAGAGACCCCAACACGAGACGTGGTGACCCCAACAAGGAGCCACAGAGACAAAGAGTGACAAAGAAGCGAACTAGACCAACAATGACTTCCATTCCGGTAAATTTTCCTCACTCTGTCCTTTTCAAAATTTTCATTTTGAAAATTCTAGGGCACACATGCATCATCATTTGAATGATATATTATATATATTCGATCTAGGGAACCATGTTTGAATTAGATATTCTGTATATTTGAGTTAGGGCATATTCAAATTTGAACTTTTGTTCCTAGGGTTTTCTTGGTCACAATGTTATCAAAGGGATAACATGAAATCTATTCCAACCATCTAAAACACTTCAAGAATCCATCTAAAATACCATAACTGGAAATTGGGCAGTCGAATAGTGTGAAATATCCTATAGTCCAAGTGTTTGTCAAAATTCCACACTCAAGAATTCATATAAAATTGCTACAGCAATGAGTAAATTCATAACAACCTCTATAAAGATTTTAGTTCAAAATTGTTTGATGAAAGGCCAACACAGTGAAACCAAGAAAAAGACCAAAAATAATTGAGTGGGAATTTTATAGTTTTAACTACACACAAAGCTCTTCATTAGGTTGGTAAATTTCTTGTAGCATTATAACATTAGGTTGGTAAATTGAGAACATTCATTTGACGGATAATTGTTTGTGGGAACCCCCAACCCCTCTAGAATTTAGTGAAATAATGATAATTTTGTAACCAAGTTTTAGGTCTTCCTTGCTCTAAAGACCCCATTGATGGTAAGTTGTTTACCCTCTCTTACTTATTTCCTTTCTTGACACTTAGCCAATGATATATCTGATTTCCTTTCAATATTAGAAGGCATTTTCTTGTCCATGGCTATCCCCCCCACCAACCCCCTTGGATCCATCTCGAATTATTTTAATGATCTTAACAAACATAAGCACTTTAGGGAAAAAAATTTAGACTTCTTCTTAGGGTCATTTGTGGGTAGAAGGGATTGTGACTTAGTCTCTTTGACCAAAAAATTATTCATTTGGAAATGGAACAACTTAGTATAATTAGAATCAAATCTCATATATATAGAGGGTACACTACATTCCCCCAGAACAATCTTATTCTAAATGATCTCCCCCAGCTCCTATAATAAATCATTTGAGCCATACCTTCCCTCAACCCTTTTTGATCCAATTAGGGACTCAAACATCCAATGAGTACCATCACTTTTTAATTCCATATGTTTAGTAGTAGCCTCATAACCAATTGGAATCGAGAAGCCACTAGGAACATTATGAAGGTGCAAGAACATGTATGAGATATACATACCTCTTTTATCTGGGGATGTTATTGGAGTTAATGTGTCAGGTTGTGTAGAATCCTTTCTAGATGTTAGATGATGAAGATCATTCTTCAAACACCCAACTTCATGACAAAACACACAACAAAAAAAAGAGTCTCCAACACTCTAATTTTTTTTGGAATTTCCAATTTCTCCATTCTGTATCCATATCCAATTTTTATAATAGACCTTCTATAAGGTCTAATTCAAACAAAATATGCCCAACAGTGCAATCTTCCTTCTCCATACATCTATCCTCCAAAGTAAAAAATAAACCAATGGTATTTCCTATGACCTCCAATATCTTGCTATTCCAAAGCTCAATGGGTAAACCAGACAACAATACCCATATATTTTGAATGAATGTAGGTTCCCTTTGTGGGTCAAAGCCCAACATCCACCTCTTGATACATAAACCTGATGGGCCCCATAACTAGTCATTTTCCAACAAAAGGGTTTCATATGCTTTAGATTGCACGAGAAAAAAAACCCAACCACATACAAGAAGATGAAAGGATGACAAGTATCCCAACATAGGCTTCTAATGCTCACCCAACCACAGTTTCAAAGAGACACCTTTAACAATATTGCCTATAAAATCTCCCAACCACTGCCATGGTCATCAAACCTTTTGAGTGCTCAACATAAAATGTTATAACTCTTCTTTGATGTGGCACTTATACTCTTTTTTTCATTGGGTTAGGGTGAACCTATACAAACTTAAAACAATGTTTAATTGTGACTTTAGGTTAGGAGCAACCTAAAAATAACTTAAAGTTGTTTCTATTAATTAAATTTTCTTTCATTTGGATCCCCTCCAACTAGGGATGACCTCAACATCATCAAATATAACATCAAAATTTTCCCTTCCAAGTGAATTTGACCTTCTTTTTTCTTAATTAATCATCCATTAAGGTCATTTATTTCCTTCTTTTGTAGCCACAATGTCAATGAAGCATGTGTTATTCCTCCAGTGGACCTTGTTTGACCATAGAGATACTTTCTAATTCCACATGGCACAATTTCAAGAAATATGTTCCTCCATTAGCTCTTTTTTTTTCACATGTCTTACTCTGAACTTTCTCCATTGTGGGTATTTTTTTTTGTATTTTTGGTTTTTTCTTACCATATGTCATGCTTTAGCCACCTATTGAAGTGTGGTATTCATATTCTACATAGTAATTCATTTAGCCATGGGTTTCAAGCCTTGGTTTCAATCATTGGAACAAGGCTCCTCATCAATGATGCAACAAAAATGTAATGAAATCCATGTATCCATGCCTCAAATGTGACATGTCTAACAAAATGGAATCTCTTGGTCAAATTTTCCTCTAGAACATCCTCCAACAAGCCAACCATATTTCTCCACGCCTTGGGTGATGAATGGTGCTATGGAAAGATGGAATAAAGGGCATAGCCTCCACAAGTCGTAACCGCCATTGAAGTCTAAGGATGTTTTGTTGTGCTTGGATGACACTCACATTTTTAGGGGGTAGCAGCTAGCTCTACCTGGGCATTGCACTCTCTTGTGCGGTGTGAGAGAAATCTAAAATCTCCATTGTACTTGGAAGGTGAATCAACAGGTTGGCTACCCATTGGTTTAGGGTGAACTTGTACAAACTTAAAACAATGTTTAATTGTGACTTTAGGTTAGGAGAAACCTAAAAATAACTTAAATTTGTTTCTATTAATTAAATTTTCTTTCATTTGGATCCCCTCCTACTAGGTATGACCTCATCATCATCAAATATAACATCAAAATTTGTCCTTCCAAGTGAATTTGACCTTCTTTTTKCTTAATTAGTCATCCATTAAGGTCATTTATTTCCTTCTTTTGTAGCCACAATATCAATGAAGCATGGGTTATGCCTCCAATGGACCTTGTTTGACCATAGAGATACTTTCTAATGCCCAAATCATTTGGTAGAAATGGGGCTTGTTGCAGGGATGGAGGTGATTAGGGGTTGTTCCCCTACTACATGATGCTCTGACAACTCTTTAGATAAGACAATGGGTTGATCATCACTCTGAAGGTATTTCTTTTCTACAACATCGACCAATAATTTATTTCCTTATACCTTTCAACCAACTTATTGAAAAGCATATCCATGGGATTATTTGATAGGCTTGCAAAGTGTCATCAAGTTTCTTCCTTCTTTCCATGCAATGTTGAAGAAATAAATCCTTGTCATATAATTCTTCAAGAGCCTACTCACAATCTCAAAATCGTATTGATGAAACTTGAAATTGAAGACACAACCCTTGGGCAATCTTTATGAAACCATTGATGTGCTACAATTCCTCTCAATGTACAAATGAACAATTTCATCATAATATCCTTCTGAATAACATTTAGTTATTCCATAAAACCCCTATTTGTGACCTCCATTTGTAATTTTAGTATCTGAGATGGAATTCCTAAGGTTCTAAGTATGTAATGGTGGGGTCAGTTGTTAAGATCATGGGGAGGTGGGGTTTAAGGGAATGTTTTTCACCTTATATTTTATACTAAATGCAAAAACAAATCATCATAACATCTTCATGAATGATGCCCATGCAGCCAAATGCATGTGGAATATCTGTCACTTATTATGCAACATGGATTAGGTAGATACCCTATCTTACCACAACTTCCCTTGCCACCCTTAAGTCTTTATTTAATTCCATAGGTTTATGATGAAATATGGTTTAGCATGTGTTTTTGTTGTTGTCAGGATTTGGTGGTATGTGCTTGTCATGCAACATGGATTAGGTAGATACCCATGTTCAACCCTAGGTTTCTTTGATTCCTAAAAACATTTTATTGTTTCCCTATAGTATTGGGGTTTAGGATGGCCTTGTGGGAGTTGACAATGCAACACAGGGGGGTTAGCAAAATTAGAGGAATTTTGTGTCATGTGACTCCTCTTCCTTGAGTAAAGGGTGCCTAGTTGGTTTATCCTAGTTTAGTATTTATATTTTTCTATACCATTTCTAGAAGTTATGGCATTGCTCGAGTTCAAGTGAGAATTTTTTTTTAGGTTCATTACGCACAAATCCAATAAACAAAAACCTTAATACTATTTTTTTCTTAGATCCACATGATAAATTTATCATGTCCTTAGTGTTTTCACATTTTTAATATGTCCTTAATATGTCCAAAATCAAGAGGGATATCACATTAAATTAGGTGGTTGACCACTAATATTGGTAATTGCACCCTAGTCTAATTGTGCATCCAAAACTAAAGATATAATTTTTTTATTTAGAACTATGAATATGATGATGGACTACTAACTAACAACATGTGCACATGCAACTGAAGGTACAACCAAACAGGTACCTGTCAGATATTTCTTCGTTGAGTAAGGAAATCTTAGGAAAAATAGAGGCCAAAAATGCGACTACATCTAGTAGATATGATAAGAAAATAAGGACCAGAGGTGAAAAAGTAAGAATAAAATTTTGTAGATGCATGAAATTTTTTCTTGTCGAAGGAGGATCATGCTCTTTTGATGATGAGAGAATAGGAGACATATATGTTCCACTCAGGTATAAGCATCTAGTGAAGAAATGGGTACCTAAGGAACTAACTCCTAGAGATGTTGACTTCGTTGCCAACAATAGGATATATCACATTGCACCATACTCCCTGCATGGCTTGGGACTATTTTCCATGGATGGAATAATTGTAAAATACAATACAATAACTGAATTGATGGACTATGTTAGACCGTGTTACAATTATAATGATTGGATACGGCTGGTCTGGTACATGCGAAGTATGCAGAGATATTCACTTGCCTCAAATTATATACAACTAATAAACAAAGATAAAAATAAGGGAGAAACTATCTATATTGATGGAAGGCCTAAAGCTTATAGAAATATTGCAGGGTTTATAAACAACACACGACCTAGGACAACAAAGAAACAACCAAATTGCATATTTGAGGGACATGAAGAGAATCGTGTAGTCCCATGCGCAATAAAAAATATAGCTCTCGGGGAAGAGTTATTAGTGGATTACCATTTGAATCGAATAGAAACATTGACTAATAGTGTGTAGGTTCTTATGCAACACCTCTTTAAGAAACCTCTACTTATTGCATTATATTTTTTTATTATCTTTAACATTGTTGTAAATATTATCTTTAACATTGTTTTTTTGTTATCATTAACAATTTTTTAAATATTTGGGGGTTCTAATTATATTTTAATGTGGTAGGATGATAATGGAAAAGGTCCAGTCGTAGAACATGTAAATTATTCTCAATTTCCACTTTCATTTTACATTTTTTTTATTATTTTGTTATATAATTTTATTGAAATAACATTGTTTTTGCTGAAATTATATGTAGTCAGCAAGCCATGTGGATCATGATTCCATCGATGAGGATGGATTTTATTCTTGCATTGATCCGATGCAATTATTAAAAAAAAAAAAATCATTAAAGACAACAAGGAACTTGTTAGCTTGTTAGATCGTCCAGAACAAACTCCAGACGTCAAAGAAAGGATCAATCTCCTTATGTCACAACTTAAAACATATAAGGTAATAACCATAATTTTTTTTTTTTTTTAATGCACTCATATGTTCGATTATGATACTTTGTTCTTTAACTTTTACATTATCTCACGAAAAAACATTTTCTTTTTTATAAAGGAATATTTGGAGCCTGTTCAGCCTAGGGTTGGTGGTAGTGGCGCTAAAGAGACACTACAGAGTCCTGATGTGGGCATTCATACAACTACTAGAGCACTATTTACTTCTCCATATTCCACACCTCATTTAGATGGGAGCCATGACACACACCGACATGCATCCACACCTCAATCAGAGTTTATATATGGTGGCAGAGATGAGGATCATAGTGATGTGGTTGAGATGGTTGCATTTCCTAGAGATAGACGTGTGACAAGCACGGGGACCCTTCCGTGCACATTTTTTGTTGACGATAATGGACTTCCATTAAAAAAATCAAGAGTCCCAGTTAGTTTTAATTCATATTTTAATCGCTTAATGTTTTCCTCGTACATAAATCATCTAGATTATTAATTTTAAATTAATGATCATATTGTTTTGTGTGTAGGAAATGAACTTTTTTATAGGCACATAGAGAGAAAGGCCTTGTCTATTTTTGGGGCAACCTTACGCATGAGGTGGAATTTCCAGAATTCCAACCTCAAAAAGGAACTTATGGATTATCTTGAAGGCCTCTTTGGTGTAGACACATTCAATACAAAAGTGGTCACATCTACTGTGAGTGAATATTTAAAATATACCTGGGATGTTTATAGATGAAGCTTGGCAAAAAATCCTAGGTATGAGTGTCCTCCCTCAATTCCAGAGAGGGAGTGGAAGGCGATCATTGATGATGCAAAAAATAATATTTTGAAAACATCAGGAGAACAAATAAATGGTACACCAAGGTAAATTACAAATTTTTGAATTCAATACTAGCTTTATTTTTCTTTACATCTAAATAAAAGTGTGGTTATATATAACATACTTGAAGCTTTTGATGATAGGTTGCCTGACACTTCAAAGGAAACCAAATAAATGACTTCCAAACATGGCCAACACAAGCTAGGCTAGGGCGGCTACTCAAGGTTATAGTCACGAATCGTAAGTACCCAAACATATTAAGAATATTATTTGTATCACCTTACAACTTTAAGGTAATTGCAGCGAAAAACATTAAAAAACCATACCCTTATGCAATGCAGGGTGACAACTTCAGAACTAAAACCACGGAGGAAGACTTCCAACTTGGTTACAAGTATGGTTATAAAGTCGTGGTTGATTATAGGAAAATCATGGGGCAGACCCCAAGATCTAATTTATGGGATAAGTTAAATAAAAATCATCTCACATTAACCTTTCATTACTTATAAAATACGTAAATGTTTGATATCGTCCATAATTTAATGCCTTACTTTGTTTTAATCAGGGGAGCAACACTATCAACGAAACCATTAGTACTG
>JZKD02S2024643.1:118966-149786 GCA_000966675.3 Picea glauca | reverse complement strand
TACATGCATGTCATTCCAATGGACACCAGTTGAGATAATAGGTGAAAGGGACAGTTGGCTATCAGTTGTGAGTTGTTCACACATGCATTGGATATGCTTATGAGCATGTGCAAACAATTCATTCGATACATTGCGAGAATTCGGATTGCAGAGTTTGTGCAGAGGAGGCAGGCTGTCTGGTCACGGAAATTGGAGCATGCATTTGCTAATTTGTGTATGACAGTGTGAGATGATTGTATTGTACTGAGAGCTCTTGGATTAGAGCTTTGTATGAGATTGTTTCATGATTCATAATATATGATAGTGGGGTTTTTAGCTTTACGCTTTCCCCGGTAAAACTTCTGTGTTGTGTGTTATTGATATTTCACTTTGTGCATTGTGGTTGAGATCGTGGTTTAAATTGTTTCCACAATAATAGTAGAAGCGATTCTGTATTTAACATGTTGTGGTAGTTGTTAGATCAACAGAATCGCAGGAATACATTAATTTGTATCGAAATTTCTACATGGAAACCCCGATGCCTCCAAACACTGACTCGCCAAGATCTTCCGCACGTTTCCTTGATGATGAATGGTAAAAAACGCTCATCAGGAAATCGCGGATCGCGATTTCTTGATGCAAAATTTCTACATCCTCAGAAACCCCGATATCCCGATGGACTGAACCTCGATTCTCCCTGGCTCCTTGACACTTGTTCTGCCAATCAACGGCTGAGATCCTTTCTTGGGATTTCGAGACTTTCAAGGCCTTGATCCTCTTACCTTATGAAACCCCTATATCGTCAATATCCCGATGACTCCTCCTCTGTTCGTTGGGGCTTAAACCTTGCGCAACTCCGCACAATCTGACGGCTGGCGGGATTTCGCTAGTTCTCTCGGTGAATCCTGACCATCAATTCCTCCCTCTCGAAGATCTCCTGAGAACGGCTAAGTATTCCTCCTCAACACTTGCTTGTCTTCTGACGCTTGGGCCTGCAACTCTTTTGCTTGAACCCTCCTTGGCACGGCTCCTGTGCTTCCCTTCAACTATTTTCATGAAGGTGCTATACCCCCTGAGCTTATCAACTCTGATTCTCTCAAAGACTTTGCGCACACTCCTCGTGCTCGACCTTCAACAACTCTCAAAGTATTGAGTCTCTCAGACTCTGTGTACTTCTGACAACAGTAGTCTATGCCTTCCTTTTTCTCAGACTAGCCACTGAGACTTCAAGTTCAGCCTGCACCTCCCCTGCATGACTCTACCAACCCAAACCAACTTCTAGGTGAATGAGAATAAGGGTTTAACTGTCGAGCCTCATCAACGCACTCTATGTGGATGAATTCAACTGCACTTTATGCAGGAATCTCCTGGTTCAGACAGAGAAACAATTGAAACTAATTCTCTTCTCTCAGACTTCAGTTTAAACCCTGAAATCACATGCACAGCATATTCAAATAAATGCATCACTAGAAACAAACATTCATAAGCACATGAACAATACACACAGATAAATAACACCAGTCATGAAATTGAATCAAAGACTCCCTTCTATTAATTCAAAAACATTTGTACATGGGTGTTCTTCACAAATTCTCTGCTTGTTCTATCTTCTTGCCTCTAAATAATCTGAATAATGTATATTGTACAAAGGAGGGTGTCTATATCCATTTTCCCTCTTGAACTCTAAACTATCTAATCTAGACTTAAACATCTATCTATCTGCATTAACTAGATTAAACGCCTCCTATCTATTTCAGACAAGAGTGTATGGCTTGAGGTCTGATACAATACAACAGGCGCTCCTTCATAAATGTTTCATTGAAAGATATGGTGTTTCATCTTGATGAAAATTCAAAAAGAGTTATCAATCTTATATGTCATGTGTTTAAAAACACATGCGTTGGCTCCATGCTTGCTGAGTTGGTGATGCTCCTGCATCAGTTCTAATAGTCATTTTTGGGGTTTTTGTGTATTAAGAACCCAATGGTATAACCATTAAATCCATTGGAGTTGAGCAGTGTCTTGTAAAATAATATTTGACAAACTAATCCCAAAGAGCCTAGTCCATTGATGGAGGATCAAGAAGATGTAGCCCAGTTAGGGGTGAAGTCCTTTATCATGTTGTTATTGCTGTGAGTTTTTGTTGGTTATTATTTGTTACAACTTATGTTTTTTGTTGTATTTATTTAAAAAATATAGTTAACCTTTCAAGAACCTCACACATAAACACATAAAAGAATCTTAAACTTGACATATAAATCCTCTTGCACAACTAAGACATTGACCAAGGTCCTGAAGTTTATTTTAATGGAGTAGAGGGTGCTTGCATAACAAAACAAGTCAACCCCCTATTTTCAAATTAGGTGGTATCACAACATACTTTTTCTCATGTGATTGAAATTGATAGCTAGAGATTTAGCTGTTGACATTATTGTGCAAGTTGTGTGTTGAAGATTGATATCTTGCAAGGATGGAGGAATCTTCAAACAGTGAGAGTTCTCATACATCTTCATTAGCCAAGTTATTTGAAAAAGAGATGTTGAATAAGTTTGTAACCATGATATATATGGTGCACGAGACACGAGAAGATAGGAAGGAGAGCATTGTCCCTCAAGAGTAGTTGATGGCCATGAAGGAGAAGAAGCACCAGCTTCTTGAAAAGTTGCATGAGATGGAGAATCAACTCCATGAGGAAAAGGAAACCCTTACCAAGTACATGCATGAACATGAGGTATGTAATGTTGGTTTTTCTTCAAATTTCTCTCAAGATGAATTCTTTGGTGTTTTTGAAAATCACACAAGAGGAATAGGGTCCAAGTTATTGGTAAAAATGGGCTATGAAGGTAGAGGGTTAGGAAAACACGCACAAGAAATTATTGAGCCTATTGTTGTTGAGAAGAGACACAAGTATTTTGGTCTTGGATATGAACAAAAATATGGAGCATATTTCAAAGTTGAGGAGACAAGGGAAAAAGTTCCAAGAACAATTTTTGTTGCGAGTTCAATCCCTCGAGCATGCAAAATGTCTGTTCAAGATGAATGCAAATTTATGAAAGAAGAGAGTTGTGAAATCCATGAGGACAAGAACATTGTTGTTGGTATTCAAAAGAGAGAGAGTAACTCTTCAAATTCACCTCCTCAAGAAGGCGATAAAGGTGAATGTTCAATAATTTTTGTTGCAAGTGCAATCCCTCAAGCATGCAAAATGTCTGTTCAAGATGAATGAAAATGTATGAAACAAGAGAGTTGTGACAACCATGATGACAAGAACATTGTTGTTGGTCTTCAAAAGAGAGCTAGTAACTATTCAAATTCACCTCCTCAAGAAGAATATAAAGGTGAATGTTCAAGAACTGTTGTTGCAAGTTCAATCCCTCAAGCATGCAAAGTATGTGTTCAAGATGAATGCAAATGTGTGAAACAAGAGAGTTGCGACAACCATCAGGAAAAGAAAACTATTTTTGGTCTTAAAAAGGGAGCTAGAAACTCTTCAAATTCACCTCCTCAAGAAGGAGATAAAGGTGAATGTTGAAGGTATATTTCTTCCTATAATTCAGTTTCTTTTTATTATGTCAAGCATGGTAAATTTGCATGTAAAAATGGAAGAAAAAGTCCATGTACATATTGTGGTTTAGATAACCATCATGTTTCAAGATGTTGGAAAAGATTGACCAAATTCAAGAAACTTTCCAAGAAAAGGCAACTTGAAAAGATGCAAAAGATTTTCACTCACTGCCAGAAGAGGGGTCATCTCATTGACCAATGTTGGACATTGCATCAAACCACCCATTCACAACACAAGAAGCAGATGGACAAATAGATTGGAAAGAATGGAAGAGGATATTCCATCATCGATGTGAGTCAAGATGATTCATAAGAAGAGGATTTTGAGTAGAAAAAGTCATCATTGAATTGGCTTGGTAAGAAATGGTTAGATTTCTTTAACAAGTAAGGCTTGCATTTCTCTATTTGTAGATGCACATTTCATCCTTATGTATCCTTTTCTGTTGAAAGTATGACAAGTTGCAATAGCTTATCATAACTTGTATGATGCAAGATTGCATGTGAATTCAATTCTATTAAAGGCATTCTTGTTGTTGCACAACTTCACCCAGGAGGATGTAAAAGATGGGTATGATACTCACTTATTTCAGCCTTTTAGATTTTCATTTCAACTCTTATGTACCCACATGTTTTTGGGTTTATGTACTTATGTTTGTACTTGAAGGAGAGTTGAAGAGCTATGCACATGCATCGGATTTGGTATTTGTAAACAATGAACTTTTTGATAGTTCATTATGAGTGACTCATGATCGAGACATGGTTGTTTATCATAAAGGTAAACTTGTCATTTTGGAATGTCGGTGTGTTTCAAATGAGTCTCAACTTGCGTCAATGTTGACTTGATGACTATGTTGTGTTGATCATGATTTTTCAACTTATGTTTAGTTGATGGTGTTTGTCGGCTTGTAAGTCGATATTGAGTACACCAAGATGCAGGAAAACCTATGTACTTTGATGAAGTACAAGATGAGACCATTTGATTGAAGAGAAAATAGACTTTGTTGGCATCATTTTCATTCTTGTATAAAGTTTGTTTTCAAGATTGATAGTTTTCTTGGTTTGTGACAAGATGTCGTGGGAATTTTTTTTGCATCCATTGTAGAGAGGATTGTGTTGACTCACAAGAGGGAATTGATTCTTTGTGGGAAGTCTGATAGCTTTCCAAGCACAAAGAGAATAGTGGGTCAACAACAACCAAAGAATTGTGGTTGAGGGACATAGCCGGTTGCAGTGCAAGGCATGTCAAGGTACTTAGGTGATTGCTAAAAAGACTTTTTCAAGTAGAATCATATGATAGAACTTGGAAGTAGAAGAGTATTGAATTTCAAGAAGATAATCATCAGATTTTGTGGGTCCAAAATCCTTTTAGTGGGAAGGTGTGATCAAAATCTGGACCACGGATCAAATTTTAGCACAAAAATAAAATTGTTTAGAATCACTTCAAAACGAACAAGTGCATAGGCCTTGTCATCTCAAACCCAATGCACTTTGAATGGGTTCAAACAAACATCGAATGAGTGAGATATAATTTTATGTTTGATTTTCTAAACAGGCAAAAAACAATTGTTAACTGTACAGTCAGTACAACTAACGTGGCAGGGTCGTATAGCTAACATGGAATATGATGACACAGAAGGTGTTCATTGGGAAAAGTTAACATGGCAATCATTTAGTTAGCAGGACACGTGGTCGAATCATTTGATGACATGTGCAACATTTTTGGCAAACTGGATGGTGCCATGTGGCCCAGACATGGGCTTACATGTGGCACCATGATTGGGTTTGGTGTTTAAAAATTTAATGGAGTCTATAGGATTCTAATCCCAGACCTCCACACATGGAAAATGTCTTGGCAAAGGCTACCCAACCGGTGCATCATATATGATTTTCTTAACACTATAGTTTTTTCATATTATTTGAATGTGCACATCGGTACGTTTGGAGCGGGGTCCGAGATGGGGCTTAGCCCCAGCCCCCGGCCACATACACCTTATCCATATGAACTCAATACACACATTTTTCACATGAATTTTTAAACGATCCCCCACCCACACACCTTGCCACTTGTCAAGCCCACAAAGACCCTTTCTAATAGGCCCTTTTTATGTGTTGGGACATGGCCATATGGCCCCCATGCGCCCAACATCTCTATGTCCTAAGGGCTAGGTTCGCTAGTGGTGCGACAAATTTATGCATTTTATGGGAATGGTGTATGTGCTAGGTTTAGGCATGGGAAATGCCTAGAATCCAGATGATGCACACATGAGGTGCGATTTGGTGAACTAGAGACAACAAGCTTGAAGGAGGAAAATGGCAAGAGGCCTATCTTCTTCATCTTTTGGCCAAATGTGGTGCCGAAAAATCCCATCTAGGGGTTTTTGGATGTTCTAAATCCATTTAAACAGGTTTCAAAGGCAATTGGAGACTTCATTTGTAGGTTTTTCTACATTGAATTTTCAGAGATCTTTAGGGAGCTTAGGGCCACCATTGAAGGAGGCCATGATCATATGAGCCCAACTCCATTTTCAGTGACTAAATAGTCATTATTGACTAATTGAGATGCTCTAAACTCATTGGGATAGGTTTCAAAGGAATTTGAGGACTTTTACAGGTGTTTTTTCCACATGGAATCTCAGGGAAGCTCAAGGCCACTAGTAGAAGAGGTCATGCTTGGATGAGCCATGGTCTGTTTTCATAGTTCTAATAGTCATTTTTGGGGGTTTTATGTATTCTGAACCCAATGGAAAAGTCATTAAATCCATTGGAGTAGAGTAGAAACTTGTAAAAGAATATTTGACAAACTAACCCCAGAGATCCTAGTCCATTGATGGAGGCTCAAGGAGATGTAGCCCAGTTGGGGTTGAACTCCTTTATCATGTTGTTATTGTTGTGAGTTTTTTCTGGTTATTATTTTCTGCAACTTATGTTTTTTGTTGAATTTATTTAAACAACATAGTTAACCTTTCAAGAACCTCACACATAAAAACATAAAAGAATCTTAAACTTGACACATAAATCATCTTGCACAACTAAGACATTGAGCAAGGTCCTGAAGTTTATTTTAATGGAGTAGAGGGTTCTTACATAGAAAAACAATTCATCCCCCTATTTTCAGATCAGATATACCACTGTAAACCTGTACCAATAAACCTGAACCATGCATCATCAACCTGTACCTCAACCTGCAATCAACATATACCATAAACAAGTGCATCAACCATGCACCAACCTATGCCATAAAAAGGTGAATCAACCATGCACCAAACTATACCAAACAACTTGTAATCAACATGTACCATAAACAAGTGCATCAACCATGCACCAACTTGTACCATAAACAAGTGCATCAAACATGCACCAACCTGTACCAACAAACTTGTAATCAACATGTACCATAAACAAGTGAAAATAAGCATGTAACAAGAATGTACCAATCATGTTTCAACTACTCATCAACTATGAATCATCAATATGTACATATATAATTAACTATACACCTCATGTATGTGCCAACTCATCAACTACTTGTCTCAACCATGTACCCAACTTGCACCTCAACCAAAAAACCTCATCAATTTCATCATCCAAATATGATTTGTAGGTCTATAATAGACCTGGTGTATATGATCACATACCTACAAACCTTCCTTAACTTTAACAACAAGAGACTAGCATTTTAATCAAACTTTTCTGTAGTCTCACATGACTAGTTTTGGATTAGTCAACAACCCTAACTTGAAATAATCATAACTTTGTACCTGTAATGAATAAATATATGAAAATGACACATAATTTTCTTTAGTATGTTTTATGAAATTCCTCAAGTTATCACTACTTGGAACCTCTCAAAAAAGGATTTATACAAAAAATGGCACACCTTGCTGAATTCTAGCTTATTCTAGAGACCGACCTTGTAGAGCATTCCCCGCATGGAATTTTTTTTGAATCAATATGAAAATGTTACAAAACATACTACAGACTGTACCCTAACCAACACATTTTTTCTTACTAAATTTGGATCCGTTATGAATAAGTTATGATATTTTTACCTAAAACACCTTTTTTTGACTAGTTTCGGGACTAGCCACAAACCCTATTTTCCATGGAGTGTAACTCCAAAAATACAATGACCCACAAGATGAATTTTGTACCACAGATACTTGGATATGTTTCTTAAATGGAATAGCAATTTATCTATCTGAATAATTTTATAAAAAAATTTATTGCGAAAATGGTGAGATGACCTGTAAATAACATACCTTAGAGAGCATCATCAAAAGAATTTATCCTTCCTTGAATTCCGACCTTCTTTTCTTCACATTCCCTCAGAAATTAGGATTATAAATAATTTGGTTACCTCAAAAACCTATAGGTATTCAATATGCTCAAGTTTGATTAAAATGAGAGAGGCTTGCCTCTTATTTATACTCTCCAAGTAGCTTCCTTAAAAACATCTTCTAGGTCACGTTGCCCACTTTCCTTATTTTAGGGTTAACCCACTTCTAATTTCTCCATTAAATTTATTNTTATTATTTAAATAATTTATTTTGTATTCACTTTTAATTATAGTACACTCATCACTTCACTTTATTATTCACCTTCTAAAATCTCTTAAACGACTTTGACTACTTTGACATTTTGGAGCTTCTACATGACATAAGAGGGTCCTCCAACTTCTCATGGACATAACTTTCTAACCGTGAGGAATTATGTGACATTACACATACCACTGGAAATGGCATGAAAAGAACTATCCATCTAGGATAGTTTCACTAAAAAATTCACTGACCTTCCTATCATTATTCTACAAATAAGCATGGGTTCTCTAACCATACTTCTAGGATAACTCAATCCGCAAAGCGTATTCCCATGAGGGATTTCACCATATTTGGAGTTCATCCATTTGTAATTCTTATCAATCATGAAAAAAAAATAATAAGTCATATTTACATCAAACAAACTTGGGTCCATTACCCAAACCTTTGTGCTACCGTGATTTCTTCAAGGGTTGACATCAATGACAACTAACCTTAATCAAGGGTTGACTTCCTGTAAAACAACTGGTATGGATGTTTTCACATATAGTAGACTATCAATCATTGATGTGTATTTCTTCTTATCTGTATAATTCTAATCATCATCTTTTCTTGACTTGCAAATGGTTTGCATGGGAGTGATAACTAGTTTGCAATCTTCCATTCCAAACCTCTTTAGAATTTTTTTGATATACTTGGTTTTAGAAATAAAAATTTATTGGTTTCTTTGACGTATCTGAAGTCCTATAAAGAAAGATAGTTCTCCAAGTAATGACATTTCAAATTCATTCTGCATATCTTTTGCAAATTTTTGGCTTTAACTGTCATCATCACTACCAAAAATAATATCATCAATATAAAATTCAATTAATAAAATATTACTTTGACTTACCTTGATGTAGAGGTTGTTGTTTGCACTTCCTTTTTTGAACCCTACCTGTTGCAGATACTTATCCAATCTGGAGTACCATGCTCTAGGAGCCTGTTTTAGACCATATAAGGCCTTCTTTAGTTTACACACATAATATGTGTTCTCTAACAACTGTAATCCTTTAGTTTGTTCAATGTATACTTCTTCTTCAATTTCCCCATTCAAAAAAGATGATTTTACATCCATTTGATACATTTTAATATTTTTGGAGCATGCATAAGCTAAAAGAAAACAAATTGCTTCCATTTTGATGACCGGGGAAAATATCTCTTCAAAGTCGATTCCTTCAACCTGTTCATATAATTTACATACCAATATATATTTGTTCCTTTTAACCTGTCCATATTCATTCAATTTATTCCTGAAGACCAAATTTGTGACGATCACATTCTTATTCTTTGGTCTTGGAACCAGTTCTCAAGTGTCATTTTGCTCTATTTGATCCAATTCTTCATCCATGGCCTTTTTCCAAAATTCATCCTTGTTGGCTTCTTCAAAACAATTTGGTTCAATTGTAGATAAGAGTTCTAGGTTCTTTTTTTCCGGTGAACGGATTTTTCTTCTAGTCTCAACTCCTACATCTTTGTTTCTGATAATCTGTTCCGAAGGATGATTCTTCTGTACTCATCTACTAGGTGTCTTTGGAGGCACTTGTTGGTTGAATTTCCTCTTCTTCTTCTATTAGATTCTCTTCATCTTTCTCTTCTACTTGTTTTTCATCTTCTGCTTCTTCTTCTAAGGGTTGTTTCATTGATTCATTTTCTTCTGCCTGTTTCATCAATTGTCACATTGATGTTTTCCACAACTTTGTTTAATATTAAATTGTAACACTTGTAGTCTTTCCTTGTGCTTGAGTAACCAGCAAGTACTCCTTTTACCACACAAGAATCAAAATTTCCCATTCTTCCATCTTCTCTTTTCCTATAACATTTGCTTCCAAAAACACTAAAGTGCTTCACATTTGTTGGTCTTCCTTCCCATATCTCATAAGGAGTTTTGTTGGTGTTGTTTCTT
This sequence comes from Picea glauca, assembly GCA_000966675.3. Taxonomy (NCBI): domain Eukaryota; kingdom Viridiplantae; phylum Streptophyta; class Pinopsida; order Pinales; family Pinaceae; genus Picea; species Picea glauca. The sequence goes on along the minus strand of JZKD02S2024643.1, from coordinate 139,763 downwards.
ATCATTGCTCTGATTTGAATGTGAACTATTGTATCCACTGCCCGTGTCCAAAACAATATCTGTCAATTTTGAATCCCTTACCATTGTTCGAGCCATTTCCTATGTAATTATCATCCATTATGATAATGTTTATTTTTATTTCAACCACTCTCTGAACCAATCTATGAATCCATTCTATCTTCTCAAGCTCTGCAAGCTACTCAAAGGATGGTTCTTTGGTCTATCAAAACTATTGCATAGACTCCCCCTATCTAATATTCATATTACTTGGGAGTCTCTAAGTTGTATGGCTCATAAACATTCCCGCTCTGATGTGTATTCATCATCATCTTCATTGGTAGATTCGTCATCATCTTCATCGCTAGATTCATTATCTCCCTGAGCTCTAAATTCTTTCTTTGTATCTGTGGATTCATATTTTACTACAATGCCTGCAAGTACAATATATTGAACCTATTCCTTATTTACCTATCCTTCCCTTCTTTCAGTTATTTTCCAAACCTTTCTATATCTAACATCTTTCCTTTTCTCTTTAGAATTTTCTTCATCTCATTTTATTGCCAATCTTGCAATCTCTGTTACCTAGTCTTTGTTCACCTATTCTTCTTGTTTTCTCATCCATACTTTCTTATATCCAAAATCAATATTCTCTTTCATGGAAGTATCGATCATTCTTCTACAATCACTGGCTATGTATCCATAGTTATGGAATTTGTAACACTCAATGTTACGTGTGATCACATAGGCACGGTCTTCTTGAACGTTTCTTTTATAATCCATGCAATCTGCAACCTTATGTCCAAAGTTAGTACAATAAAAAAAATGACCATAAAATAAATTTCCATACCTAGGAGTGAATGATCTTCTTTGTGGCATAGTCCTTCTGAATTTTTTCCTTCAATGATAATGATCATGATTGAATCTTCTTTGTGGATTGAACATGGATGGTATTCTTGAAGTGTATCTTCAATAGTTTTCTTAGATTCTGGTTGACCATGATGCCTTCCTTTGAGTACTTCTGCATAACGCTTTCTATTTTCTTCATTCTTCTTTTCTAGCAATGTAGAGTGCTTCTCTTCATTCTCTACAACTGATGTGGATGTTTTTGTCTCTTCAACATTCTTGTTGAGCTTGACGATTTTGACTATTAGTGTGACAACTTCTTGTTAAAAATTCTCAGCCTCTTCTTCTTTCTTCATTATCTGAGACTTCATGACCTCTTATGTTCTCTTTTCTTCTTCAAGTTGGATTTTCAATGCAATTATTACTTCTTCCAGTCTTCTCTCTTCTTGACCAAACTCTTCCTCAAGTTGGTTTAAGTCATTGGCTATTTCCTTGAGATGATCCATCAATATATTTTCTCTCTTTTCTTGTTCTTCCTTTTGTGCTGCTATGTTGGCTTCTAAACATTTATTTTGATATTCTAGAGTTTCTTCAATTCTTCTGGCCTCTTCTAGTTGAGGTCTTAAATTCTTGAAGACCTGCTGATCCTTTTCGAAACCTTGAACACTTTGTTTTTTCTTCATCAATTCTTTCTTGGATGACTTGTTTAATTCTCTTTCTTTCCTTAGATATTTAATTGCACTGATCAATGTTTCTCTGTAATCAACTTTTGATTCATCATACTCTTCCACTTCTGAATCTGTTTGACATGATGAGCATCTTTCTTCTTGTTCTGTATCTACATCTTCTTTAACATTTTTTGAATCTTCGATGGGTGAAGAATATATGTCATGTAACTTATCCCAAAGTTCTTTGGATGATGAACATTTACCAACCTTTTCTCTTACCGGTTTAGGTAATCCTTCCCAAATGAAATCCATTGTTATTTTGTTATTCTTCTTCAATTCCTTCTTGGATGCAGTCTTTGCCCTTTTTGAACTATCATATCCTATAACAATTGATAGCCAAATATAATGTCCCTTTGCCTGTAAAAATACTTCCTTCCTTCTGCTCCACATCTCATACTTAAAACCATTTTGATCATCAAACATTGGTACTCCATTCTCAGAATAATCCATAATCTCCTTCTAGTGGTTAAACTTTTTACCGAAGGAAACTGGCTCTGATACACATTGTTGGATTACTAAGAGGGGGGGTGAATCAATAATAGAAAAATTTAATCCTTTTTAACCATATAATCCAAGTGTTATATCAATGTAGAATTATCATCCAATAACTGCAAAGAAAATAAGCAATGAACAAATGAACAATCATACACATACACAGTACACTGGTGTTTTATGTGGAAACCCAAATCGGGAGAAAACCAAGGAATATTTTTTCTTATATGTCTTGAAAAGATACATTCATTGGAAGCATCAACTTCCTTTGTTTTCCATTCGCAACTAGAAGGAGGCTCCAACCCCCTTGTTTCTCAGGATACAACCTGAGGGAAGCTCCAAATCCCCAATTCTTTGGATACAACCATAAGGATGATACAACATCCTATTTTCTTAGGATACAACCAGAAGGTGGCTACAACCACCTATCCTTGCCCCGTCCAACTACCCTGAAGTAGAAGTAAAATGATGGAACCACTGTCCCATTATCACTGTGATATATACCATTGTAAACCTGTACCAATAGACCTGAACCATGCATCAACCAAGCATCAACCTGTACCTCAACATGTACCATAAACAAGTGCATCAACCATGCACCAACATGTACCATAAAAAAGTGCATCAACCATGCACCAACATGTACCAAACAAATGGTAATCAACCTGTACCATAAACAAGTGCATCAACCATGCACCAACCTATACCAAACAAACTGTAATCAACCTGTACCATAAATAGGTGCAACCAACCATGTACCAAGTATGTACCAATCATGTGTCAACTACTCATCAACTATGACTCATCAATATGTACCAACATTATTAACTGTACACCTCATGCATGTGCCAACTCATCAAGTACTTGTCTCAACCATGTACCCAACTTGTACCTCAAGCAAAAAACCTCATCAATTTCATCATCCAAATCTGATTTGTAACTCTATAATAGACCTGGTGTATATGATCACATACCTGCAAACCTTCCTTAACTTTAACAACAAGAGACTAGCATTTTCATCAAACTTTTATTTAGTCTCACATGACTAGTTTTGGATTACTCAACCACCCTAACTTGAAATAATCATAACTTTGTACCTGTAATGAATAAAGATATAAAAACTATACACAATGTTCTTAAGTTTCCTTTTTGAAATTTCTCCAGGCATCACTACTTGGAACCTCTCAGAAAAGGCTTTATAGTAAAAATGACAAACCTTGCTGAATTCTGGATTATTCTAGAAAGTGACCTTGTAGAGCATGCCCCACACATAATTTTTGTTGAATCGATATGAAACACTTACATAACATACTAAAGACTATACCCCAACCAACACATTTTGTATTACTGAATTTGGATATGTTATGAATAAGTTATGATGTTTTTACCTGAAGCACTTGTTTTTGACTAGTTTTAGGACTAGCCACAAACACTATTTTCCATAGAGTGTAAATCCAAAAATAAAATGAACCACAAGATGAATTTTGTACCATGGATACTTGGATATTTTTCCTAAATTTCATAGAAATTTCATGGTCTGAATAATTCTATAAAAACATTTATTGCGAAAATGGTGAGACGACCTGTAAATAACATACCTTAGAAAGCATCATCAAAAGAATTTATCCTTCCTTGAATTATGATGTTCTTTTCTTCACCTTCCCTCAAAAATTCAGCTTAGATATCCTTTGGTTACATCAGACACCTATAGTTATTTAATATTCTCAACTATTATTAAAATGAGAGAGGCTTGCCTCTTATTATACTCTCGAAGTAGCTTCCTTAAAAACATCTTCTAGGTCACTTTTCCGACTTTCCTTATTTTAGGGTTAACACATTTCTAATTTCTCCATTAAATTTATTATTTAAATAATTTATTTTGTATTCAATTTCAATTATAGTACACTCATCACTTCACTTTATTATTTACCTTCTAAAATCTCTTAAACCACTTTGACTACTTTGACCTTTTGGGGCTTCTACATGACATAAGAGGGTCCTCCAACTTCTCATGGCCATAACTCTCTAACCGTGAGGAGTTATGTGACGTTCCAAATACAACTAGAAATGGCATGACAAGAACCATCAATCTAGGATAGTTTCATGGACAAATTCACTGACCTTCATCTCATTATTCCACAAATAAGCATGGGTTCTCTAACCATACTTCTAGGATAACTCAATTCACAAAGCGTCTTCCCATGAGGGCTTTCACCATAAGGGGACCACTTTGGATTTCATCCATTTGTAATTCTTATCAACCATGAAAAGAAAATAATGAGTCATATTTACATCAAACAAACTTGGTTCCACTACCCAAACCTTTGTTCTACCAGGCTTTCTTCAAGGGTTGACATCAATGACAACTAACCTTAATCAACACTATGCACACTTGCAATTGCTCATAGAAGAGAAAAAATTGAAGCTTATTTAAATCCTCATAAATTCATACATTTATCCATGTAAATGAATACATAAACACAAGAATAATAAATAACAGAGAATTGCAAATAAATAGACAGTGTACCATTCATTCATTCAGATAGACATGACAACACCATGCATTTGGGACAATGCTACTCTATTATACTCATTCAACTGAAATATACATGTGTTCATACACTACTTCTACAACAACTATCAACAACCCATACAAACTTACATCTACAATGGAAACCTATACAATAGATTCAACAACCTTTCAACAACTTCTACTAGGAAACAATACAAAGCTTTATACAAGAGGGCTCTTTGAGCTCTTCCGTCCAAATATTTTAGAGCTATCCTATCGAATTAAAAGCTATCAACTACTATAATTTATTACAATAAACACTTTTCATGGATAGATAAGATCAAATACGTCAAATCTACAGTGCACTCAACTTTCTTAAAAGAAAATATATTCTTTGATGTCCTCATGAATTATCTATATCTACAACATTTAATATGTTCTTTAATTACAATTCCTTTTCAAAATATTTGTGTGATATGCCTCCTTCAAAATTTAAAATTCTTCAAAATGTGTGCTAGTGCACCTAGCTTTCCTCCACTTGTGCTTTGCTAGATATGCTCCTACATCATACTTCCATGCCTTACCTTGTCTTACTTTCCATGCTTTGTCTTGGCTTGCCTTTCCTTGCATTTACTCACATTTCCTTGAATTTCCTTTTCTTTCCTAGCCTTTCCATTATATGTCTTGTCTTTCCATGTCTATCCTTTCCACCATTTCTTACCTATTCTTTCCTTGCAATTGCTTTCCATTCCTTTCATTGCCTTTTCTTTACTTTCCTTGCCTTAGCTTGCCTTGAATTTCCTTGTCTTTCCATGCCTTGTATTTCCATGCCTTTCCTTATGTAACATATCCATTCTCCAACTGAGTCTAGTTACCACATTACACATTCTCTAATACCTATCTGTAAGATCCCTGACAACCAAGGTTGGGCCATGCTACACAACCTCAAATTCAGGAGCACTAAGTAAAACAAACTCTAACATTCCTATCATACCACTCACCAATGTTACTCTAGAATCACACTTTTTATAATCTAATTTAAACACAATCTACATAGTATGTCCTCAAGTAACATGCTCATCCTAAATTTGAGTTGCCCCACACAACTTATAACAATGGAAACAAAATTCTCCTTTTGTCACAACTTAAGAAACAAAATTAAATCGAACAAATTTGCACACCAACATATTGACCACATAGTACAACCATGCAAAAAACCACCTTGGCATCATGTGCCACTTCTATATTACTTTTCATGAGGTGTAATTCCTTAACCGCACACACAAGTTCCATATTTTTCAATCAAATGGACTACAACATTCTGCACCTGGCCACAAAATCATCTTCCTGATGACTCATAACCAAAAACACAAGGTTATAATTAACAAGCAAGGTTACCATCAACTAACATACTCATGCACCACTACAATTAAAGGGTAAAAACACCATACTTACATGAGAATGCAACAATTAATAAAATAATAGAAAATACTTATATCCAACACATACAAGAATTTAACCCATGTCAAACATATAAAACAATTCATGCAGTAACCAAGACAAGTAAATAAGGAACACTTATATTACATGAAATTCACCAACTTTGGCCTTAACTGAGACATTCCTCCCAACCATAGACACAATTTCTCATTAATATTTCAACAACAAGTCACCCCTGAGCTGGGTCACAACTCCACTAGGGAAGAAGACTTCTAGTGTCACACTAGGTTCTAACTCTCAACAAACTTCATCCATCCTAGGTGCCTGCTACTACAACTAGGCCACAATCCCTCATTCCCCATACAGTTGTCACACCCAAGGAAGTGTGACCCTTCTCTACTCAATAGTACTTTATCTCCCCCACTTCCCTTGTCAGTGTTACAAACAACAAGATGGAAAGGAAGTCTCCAAGACATGCAACTAAGGTGTAGTGCAACAGGGAACAACTCTAAGCAACACTCTCGCCTGGGGACTATTCCCACAGGTCTGGAAACCACTTCACAACAACCAGTCTCTCACCTGGAGAGACTATTCATAGTATGTCAATGTGACTCTTTGACAATGAATCTCTAGATGTATCCACACCACTCCTTACAAGCTTCTCACTGCAGATAAGGTAATAATCAATTTTTCCATATAGTGTGATCCCCTTCTACACACGAGAGCATGCAACATGAATTCCTTTTTTCTAAATCTCAGAACATCTCCCCTACAATAATAATCATAATTCCACCAAAATACATGAAGGCTATAAATATATATTACATGCCTTCCACTTGACACTTGTCACCTTCAAAAGTAGCTTTATGCCACTTGGTGACCCGTTCCCTACCCTCAAGAACTTAGGATAAAATAATATGTATCTCACATTATACTTTTTTGGAAATATTATTAACATATTCAACAACACTTACGACTCACCCCCTTTTCTCTTTTTGGGTGGAGTAGGCCCCCCATCTCTTTTTCATCTGAGTTAATTAACACACATCGATGAAATATTTTATCAATAATCATGATTATAATTACGTGAATAGACATAATGGCATGTCTTCATCCAGGATCGCCAACCTCATAATCATATAGGATTTCTGGCCTTAATACATAAACATTCATTCCTGCGCACTAACCTAAGTGCACACAACTTAGTGTAATGAGTGTGCTTACCTAGGTGCACACAACACAAAAAATGTAGGCAATTGTATTTGTTAACACTTCTCTGTGAACTACTCTAATGTGAACAACACCAAAAATAGGTGTCCTTGGATCACTAGCCTAAATGTGCATTCCATTTATAGTTGCTACCAATAGGCTCACTAGCCTATATGTACAATTACAAAGGGTTCTAGATCATGGAAGTTACAATCCCCTCCCCCTTATTTATGCATCGTCCTCAGTGCATCATACACACATGTACATAAAAAATTTCAAACATCATAAAAAATACGAGGATACATTGATTTCATAGAATCCTCGCACTCCCAGTTTGCATCCTCGGGACCGTACCAGGACCATTGTACCTTTAGCAACTCCATGACTGGATGTTAGAGCTATTTGATTTTTTTATCCAATATGAAAACCAGTTGCACTTGAAATCCACCTTCTGGATCCACCTAAATCACATTCCAATAAATGACAGTATAATCAATAGGTACATACTTATGAAGAAATGACACATGGAAAACATTATGACTAAACAATGACATGAAAAATGTAATAATATAAGAAATAGGACGAATCCTTTCAAGGATTTCAAATGGCCCAGAATAACATGTTGCTAACTTAGAACAGTTTCCCAACTTTAGGGAACTAGGTCTGGCCTTCACTTTTAGAAACACATGGTCACCCACTCCAAATTCTCTGTGTTGTCTTCCTTTATTTGTGCATCTTTTCTATCTATCTTGTAAATCCCTTAAATTCTTTTTGATCTTTACCATATTCTCCTCCATTTCCCAAAGAAAATATGGTAGAATTATTGGGAAGTCTACTGGGTTGTCCCAGTCTATGTGGTTGGATGCTCAATCTATGATAATCCTTCAATAAACCTTTTGTAGTACCCTGCTACTCCCATATAGTATCTCAATTTTATGACATTTCTTGGTGATGGCCATTCTTCAATGGATTTTATCTTCGCTGGGTCCACCACTATTCCTTCTTCTAAAATAATATGACCCAAATAATGAATATGTTGTTGATAAAATAAAAACTTGCTCAACTTTGCATAAATATGAGGCTCCCTCAACACCTACAACACCATCCTTAAGTGATTCTCATGTTATTCCTTAGAATTTGATTAAATAAGAATCTCATCGAAAAACACAATGACAAACTTATCCAAGTAATTTCTGAAAACTCCATTCATTAAACACATGAAGACAACTAGTGCATTCGACAACCCAAATGGCACAACTGTAAACTTGTAATAACCATACCTTGTTCTAAAGGAAGAATTGTTGATGCCTTCCTCTTTTATTTTCACTTGGCGATGTCCAAATATGAGATCTATCTTGGAAAATATATGTGTTCCTCTTAGCTGATTAAACATATCATCTATCCTTGGGAAAGGATACTTTTTCTTTACTGTTACTTTGTCCAACTGCCTGAAGTCAATACAAAGTCTTAGTCTACCATCCTTCTTCTTCACCAACAACACCAGTGCACCCCAAGGTGACACACTTGGCCATATATACCCCTTATTTAGAATCTCTTCAAGTTTCATTTGTAACTCCTTAAGTTCTGACATTCTCATCCTATAAGGAGTCTTGGATAGAGGTGTTTCTCTTGACATCAAATTAATAGAGAAGTCAGTAACTCTTTTCGAAGGAAATCTAGGTATCTCTCTAAATAAATATTCAGAATCTTTTAGTACTACATATCCTTACAGACTTGACACTTTATCCTTAGTTACTGTCAAACCCATGTGCGATGCGGATACTTAACATCCTTTCCTGTAGAATTTTTTCAACTGCGAAGTTGAAACTTCTTTGACAGTCACAACTCCTAGAATTCCTCGAACTAACATTAAATTTCCTTCCTCACCCAATAAATTAAATTCCTTATTGTAACAATCCAGGATGACTTGATGCTCATCCAACCAATCCATACCAATGAGGAAATCATATGATCCCAAAGGTATAATATTAAAATCAACCTTTGTGTGTAGTCCATTCATCTCCAATGCACATGCCTTAACCATCTCATTTATTTTCATTCTTTATCCTATAGCATATTGCACCTGTTAGACATTTGGCTTAGGTTGATGGATAGTTGGTATGGATTGTTGGTTGTCATTGATGTCAACTATTGGAGAGTAATATTGTAGATTGATTTCAACCCTTGGAGAAAGTTCGGTAGCACAAAGGTTTGGGTAATGGACCCAAGGTTGTTTCATGTATAATGGTATGATTTTTAATATATTTTAAGGTACGACTATTCTATATGCATATTACATGTCATTCCATTTCTGGTGGTATGTGGAATTTCACATAACTCCTCAGGGTTAGAGAGTTATGGCCATGAGAAGTTGGAGAACCCAAGTTTCGGTCATGGACCCAAGTTGGTTTGATGGATAATGGTATGATTTTTGATATATTTTAAGGAAATACTATTCTATATGGATAGTACATGTTATTCCATTTCATGTGGTATGTGGAACGTTACATAACTCCTCACGGTTTGAGAGTTATGGCCTTACGAAGTTGGAGGACTGTCATATGTTGGCTTGAAGCCCCAAAAGGTCAAAGAAGTCAAAGATATTGCAAATAAGAAATTATTATTTAAATGATAAAGTAAAGTGACAAAGTCAAGAAGGATTGCTTAAATAATAAAGTGAAGTGACAAAATAAAAAAAGATTATTTAAATGATAAAGTAAGGTGACAAAGTCATGGAGGAATATTGAAATGATAAAGTAATGGAGAACTTTCTAATTATGGAAAGTGGTTAACCCTAAAAATGAGGGAAATAGGTTAAGTGACCTATAAATGGGTTAAGTGATCTAGAAATAGGTTAATTTACCTAGAAATGGGTTAAGTAACCTAGAAATAGGTTAACTGACCTAGAAACGGGTTAAGTGACCTAGAAGATGCTTCTAAGGAAGATATTTGGAGAGAATAAATAAGAGGCAATACTCTCTCATTTTCTATCACACTTGAGCATATTGAATATCTATAGGTGACTGGGGTAATCAAAGGATATCTAAGCCAAATTTCATAGGGAAGGTGAATAAAAGAATGCCAAAATTCAAGGGAGGATAAATTCTTTTGATGATGCTTTCTGTAACGATCCCCCCCGGCCAACCTGATGTCGGGGTACACCACTCCAGAGAAACCACTCATGCTCTGACACCAGTCGGTAACATTGTTAGCCATCAGGTCAAGCCATGCTACTCTAGGGAACACTTCCGTTCCCATACTGCAGAACATATAATAGCATACCCAATAGTCAACTATGAAATGCCACCTAAAATTTACTCTTTAGACTGCATGCAACTAAAACATATACATACAACATGCTTGCGGAAGATTAACACCTAAACATAAACAAACAATTACTTTCTATAACGTACAACTTTTATATTAAAATAACAGTAATTACTGATATGCATCATTTACAGGAAATTACCCATAAGCACACAAGCAATCATAGTCACATATATGATAAAATTGTAACATGGGAATGTAAATAACAAAACATCATATCCATATATAATACAATTGGTACTTATCTTAGAAATTTTGTCACCAACTTCTTACAGACCGTACACGAACCTCCCATCCATAGACTACACTGTTCATCACTCTCAACAGTGAATCACCCCTGAGCTGTGACTAAACTCCACCCAGGGTAAAGGGATTCCTATCCAGGCTAAGGTTCATGGACAACAAGAAAGAGTCCATCTCAGGTGCTCACTCAACTAACATCCTACAGCCTCTCATTCCCCACATGCCTGTCCCACCCAAGGAAGTGTGCCCCTTCTCTTCTCAATAGTCCTTCGGCAGCCCCACTTCCTTTCCAGGGCTTCAACAACAGGCTGGACCAGAAGTCTCAGAGTGTTGTGGTTGTAGTTTAGCACCTAGGTAAATCAATCCCCAACAATTCTCTCGCTCAGAGAACTGCTCACAGGCCTGACAACTCACTTCTTCAATCCCACTCCAAGCTAACTAGGTACACCAACCAAAAAGGATGGGGAAAAAGGCTTCGAAAAGGTGAAATGATTGTCTCAAGCATAATTAAATGTATGATTGAAATGGTCATGGAGTCATTGATTGGATAATTGAGTGTGTTTTTGGATTCACTGTGAACTGTTTGTCAAAAAAATCATGGTCCGCCTGTTGGTTCCCCTTTTCTTGTTCGTCAGGTATCTCTCTCAAAAAAATATCCCCTTGAGATAAGTTCCCCAATGATATGAATGCATGTCTCTAACTTGACACTTTTCATATCGGAAGTTACTTTTGTCCACTTGTTTGAAACTTTAGAACTTACGATAAACTAATTATCCATACTTTATGTTTTAGGAAATCTTAATATAATATTCCCTTGAGTTTTGGCCCTCCCTTTCCCTACTGGTGAAGTTTAGTCCCCCATCTCTTTTATCATGGTCAGTCTACGCGTAGTGATGTATTTTATATTAATCATGAGTCATGTACAAAGTAGGCGCTCTAGCCTTGAACATCTATGCACACTGGCCTAATTCCAAGAAATAAACATTCTAGCTTATAATACTGGCTCACCATCCTATAACTCATAATATATACACAAAGGTTCATTGACCTTAATATTGCACGCACTTAGTTACTGCATGTTGTATCCTCTATCTTTAAGGTTGCGCGCACATTAGTTACTACATGTAGTATTCAGAAATGTGCACATTACATCCCTTTATTGCACAGTATATGCACACACCATGACATGAAAGGTGTATGAAAAAAATGATGTCTAAACAACTCACTAGCTTAAATATACTTGGATTATATTTACATTTGGGTTCGTCCGAGGGATATTAAAATCCCCTCCCCTTATTTATGCATTGTCCTCAATGCATCATGTACCCATATACAACAAAATTCTCAAAATTCTTCAAAAAGATGCGGGTATTCTACTGGCATTGCATCCTCATGCTCCCAATTAGCGTCTTCAGGTCTGTACCAGGTCCATTGGACCTTTACAATCCCTATGGCTCGATTCCAGAGTTGTTTGATTTTTTGATCCTGGATGCGCATTGGATGCACTTGGAAAGTGCCTTCTTGCTCCACCTAAATAACATTCCAATCAATAACATGATTAGCATCGGGTATACATTTCTTTACCAATGATACATGGAAGACATTATGAACAGACATAGATGTAGGCAATGCAATCATATAAGAAACTGGACCAATCCTCTCTAGGATTTCAAATGGTCCACAAAATCTGGTTGCTAACTTGGCGCAGCTTCCCAGCTTCAGGGAGCTTCTGTTAGCTTTCACTTTCAGGAAAACATGATCACTCACTTTGAATTTTCTGTAGATTATGTTTTTATCAGCATAACATTTCTTTTTGTCTTGGTCAACTTTCAAATTATGCTTAATTTTTAACATTTGGTCCTCCATCTCCTTGAGCAATTCTGGCTCAATTACTATTCTATCAGTTGGAGTATCCTAGCTTACTGGAGTATTTCACCTTCTATCGTAAAGTGCTTCAAATGGGATCATCTTCACTGATGCTTGACACCCATTATTGTAAGTGAATTCTACCAAGTGTAGGTAGTCTTCCCATTTCTATGGTTTGTCCATCACATACATTCTCAACATATCTTCTATCACCCTGTTCACTCTTTATGTCTGTCCATCAGACTCAGGATGATAATCTGTACTAAAGTTCAAATTCGTTCTGAATCCTTTGAACAATCCTTTACAAAAATTAGAGGTGAATTTTGGGTCTCTGTCAGACACAATTTTTTTAAGAATTCTATGCAATCGTGCCACTTCTTTCATGAAAATATCAGCAACATTTGCCGCTTTGTGAGTAGTTTTTAGTGGAATAAAATGGGCAGATTTTGTAAGCTTGTCCACCACTACCATAATCGAATCATGCAGCTTTCATGTTCTGGGCAATCCCGTAATAAAATCCATTGTCACCACTTCCCACTTCCATTCAGGAATGAACAAAGGTTGCAGCAATCCTGCTGGATGCCTATGTTATGTTTTAACTTTATGGCATTCCATACACCTAGCGATGTATTCTGCAATTTCTCTCTTCATACCTGGCCAAATGTATTGGCTATTGACCGCTGCTATGGTTTTCTGATATCTAGGGTGCCTTGCATAAGGAGCATTATGCATCTCATGCAAAATTATATGTTTCAAGTCCTGGACATTTGGTACAAAAATTATGTTCTTGTGCAACAATATTCAATCTACTCCCAACTTATAAATATCCATCTTTTGTGGTGTCTTACCTTGTTGTAGTTTTGCTATCAATTCTTTGTACTGCAGATCTGTATTTGCAGCCTTCATAATTTTTCTTTTAACATCAGTCTGATACATGTTGATGGTTGTAGCATGAAGCTAACGCACCCTCCTGTTGAGTGCATCAACCACTTTATTTTCTTTCCCTTTGATATGATTTATATCAAAGTTATATTCGCATAGAAATTCTAACCATCTACTTTGTCTAGCATTTAGATTTGGTTGATCAAATAAATATTTCAAACCATTGTGGCTTGTTCTTAACTCAAACCTTTTTGCCATGAGGTAGTGTGTCCATTTCCTCAGGGCATGCACTATGGATTTCAACTCCAAATCATGAGTGCCATAGTTTCTTTCATGCTCCTTCAACTTTCTTGATTCATAACATATCACAAATTCATTTTGATTGAGGACTCCAACCAGTCCTTCATTACATACATCTGTGCATACAATGAAATCTTCATTTGGGTCTAAAATCCTTAGTATTGGAGCATTTGTCAATAATTGTTTCAAATGTTGGAAACTCCTTTCACGGTCTGACGTCCATTGAAACTTCATACCCTTTCTTTGCAAGGAAGTGATTGGGTGTGCTATCTTTGATAATCCTCTAATGAATCTCCTATAGTAACCTGCAAGGCCCATGAAAGATACAACCTCTGTCACATTCTTTGGTGCTGACCATCCTCTAATGGCTTCTACCTTTTTAGGGTCTATTGCTATCCCATCTTTTGAGATGATATGCCCCAAATAATGAATTTGTTTCTAATAAAATGAGCACTTGCTCAATTTGGAATACAACTGGTGTTCCATTTATACTTGCAACACCATCCTCAAATGATGTTCATTCTCTTCCTATGACTTGGAATATATAATAATGTCATCCAAAAAGACAATGAAGAACGTGTCCAAATACTCTCGGAAAACACCATTCATTAAGAACATGAAATAGATGGTGCATTTGACAATCCAAATGGTACCACTGTGAACTCATAATGACCATACCTTGTCCTGAAGGAAGTCTTGCTGATATCTTCTTCTTTAATTCTTACCTGATGGTATCCTGATCTGAGATCTATCTTTGAAAATATCCTTGCATCCTTCAATTGATCAAAGAGGTCATCAATCCTTGGTAGAGGCTATTTTTTCTTAACAATCACTTTATTCAATTGTCTGAAGTCAATGCACAATCTTAACGTTCCATGTTTATTTTTCACAAACTAGACTAGGGAACCCAAGGTGATACACTTGGGAATATATAACCCTTCTTTAGAGGTTCTTCAAGCTGCATTTGCATCTCCTTCAATTCTGGTGTACTCATTCTGTAAGGATTCTTTGATACTGGCATTGCTCCAGGTATCAAATCTATAGAGAAATCAATGTCTCTCCTTGGGGGTAGTCCTGGTACTTCCTTGAATACATCATCAAACTCTTTTAGGACTGCATAATCCTCCAAATTTGGCACCTTATCTTCAGGTGTCCCCTCCATATGAGCTACAAATATTTGGCATCCTCTTCTATAACATTTCTTCAGCTGCAATGCTGAAATTTCTCTAACGGTTACTTCCCTAGGAATTCCCTGCACTTTCCTTTAGTTCCCTTCTTCATCCAACCAAGTGAATGCTTTGTTATGAAAATACAATAGATCATGATGTGGGTCCAACCAATCCATCCCAATTAAACAATCATAGGAACCTAAGGGTAAGAAGTTCAAATCTTCCCTAGTATTTAGTCCATTCATGTCTATGAGGCAAAACTTAACCATCTCATTAAATTTTCTTTTGGATCTTGTAGCCAGTTGCACCAACTAGGATTTCCCATGCTTTCTTCTTAGGAATTGAAAACTTTTCACCATATTAGGGTCTATATAGCTATGGCTAGCTCCTGAATCAATTAAAATAGCGAGGGTTTGGTTGTTTATCATACCTTCCACTTCAATCATGTGGAACTAATACTCTGCTTTCTTATTGTCCAGGGTTGCATAAATCCTTGGCACATATCTGCCCATGTCCTCTACTATTTCATCTTGTTGTACATTATGAACAGACTTACCTTTTTCGCCTCTGTGAGGACAATCTCTAAACCTATGGTCTCCTTTACAACCCCAACATTACATAGGTGATTGTCTTGGCCCTTGACTCCCTATGTCAATCACTCCAGTTTCCTTATGCATTTGTTGCCATTGTGGATTATTTCAAAAGAATGGTGGCTTAGCTCCCTTCTTCCTCTGATCCATCTTGAATTTCTTATTGAATTCCAAAGCCTTTTGGAAAGCTAGTCTTGCTTTCAGCTAGTCATATAAGCATTTATCTCTCCTCATGGTCACTTCTAATGTCTTGGGATCATCATAATGTATTTTGTCACTAATGAACGATGGAAATCCACTTAAGTACCATTGAATCTTGATTGTCTCATCCTTAATGAAAGAGATATACTTCAACAGTTCCAGAAACCTTCTCTCACATTCATGTTTGGTCATACTTACAAGCATGCGTTCAAAGAAATCTTTCATTTTCGTGTCATAGTATCTCATGGTCAAGAACTTCTTCTCAAAATACTTCTTGAATTCTCTCCAAGTAACAATTTTATCGACAATGTTTTGTACCTTCATAAGTTGATCCCATGACATGGAGGCCTTTCCTTTGAGTTGATAGATAGTGATTCTACCTTCAACATGAGAAGAATAATTATGCAATTGAAAATACTTCCTCATGCCTAGCAACCATGTTTCGACATCTTCATCCTTCTTGTGCTCACCATCAAATGTAGGAGGTTTGATTTTGTTCATTTCTCCTCGCAGCTCATCCACCCCAGATCTCTTATAACTTCTGATAGGGGATATACTTGAGTTGTCACCTTCTCTCTTATGGGAATGCCTATGGGGATGATGGTGATGTTTACTAGCACTTTTTACTTCTCTCTTCTCCTCTGAATATTTGTGACTCTCAGATCTACTTGAGTCACTCTCCTTAACCAATTTATTATTTATTTTGTTCAAACCTTCCAATAGCTTCATGTTGAAGTCATCCTACTACTCTTTGGCCTTCACAATCCTTTCATTATCATTTTTATGGATTTGGACATCCTTTTGAAAATTCCTAATGGTCTCAGCCATATCCCTATCTTCATTCCTTTCTTCTCCATGTCTATTGGAGTTCGTTCCTTCCATGCCCAAATGGACATCCATCCCTCTACTCTTCTCTGGATGAATGTAATTCCCATGTTCCTCTTTCATTACTATGGACTCTGCACTAGTCTGACCTGATCGAGTTGTTGTTAATTCTACAAAATGTCCAGCCATCAAAACTAATAAGACTAACAAATCAACAATTCATGAGAATATGCACCATTTTGATTCAACATACACATCAGCATTATCACTCCCATTTTTCTGGTTCGATCACCATGACAATTCTACATAAGACCCAAGTCTCGAGAACGCTGACACGCAGTGCCTTCCAAGATACACTTTGTGTAAGAAGGTGGTTTTTTCGAAACCACTTTCACCAAGATGTTGTATTACGTGTCTCAACAGGTCAAATCTACCACTATTGGAGTGGGCGATGGCTAGTCAGATCACCCTACTTCATTCATTCAATACTTCACAGCCATGTGACATCAGCTAAACGTCGCCATGTAACGAACTCAAAATATAATCATTCAAAATGTATTGGCTGAGTATGGCAAACCAACGCTCTTTGTATGTAATCTGTTTGCGCTTCATAAATGGAGTTCTATAATTACCACTCCTTAAGTATGAAGATATTTACGTATCGATAACCATAGTAATATTCAAGCTTCTTGACTTTCTTCTCTCTGTAAAGACACATTTTGGTATCCCCAACCTAAGATACATGGACAAAGCTAAGTCAAGTGAGACTGGTTATTCGAGCAACATGCTAGGCTTTCCTGCGAATAAGGAGGAAAGGGTCCTTGCGCAATTTCTAGCAACTAATTTCCACACAAAGTTGTTTATAGACTCATGATTAGAAGTGTGACTGAATCCCACTATAAAGTATTTATTCATCAACAGGCCATCCACTAAGAAGAAAAGGATTAAGTGACATAAGAAGGAGGAATCTACAGTTGAAGCGGCCGAAAGTGTTGGAGAAAATCAATTGTTCTAGTTAGACTCTTCTTTAAAAGTGGATATCGCTAAGCTAAAGTAAGTCTTAAACTAAGATAAGCATGTCTCAGCAAATTTTGAACAGCCAGTAGTGGAGGTAAATAGTACAAGACATGATAGGTAGGTTCTTCAACGATGCTTTTTACAACAGGCTAACTGTTGTCATCACCCTTTTTTAATTTTTTGATTAATATGACTATATAAATACATAAATGGATTTTAGACTGTTTTATTACAATTTCTATCTGTTGATGTTATGACTCTTGTTTTCTTTTATAATAAGTTTTTCTTGTAATCTTATATTTTATTTTCATTTGTCTAAATTGGAAGAAATTAAAATTCAGAATTGTTTTTAATTAATTCTTCAATGCAGTTATGTGTTTATTTTTCTTTTATTATTATGCAATTTAAACTCAAACTCCTCACCTTCCAAGTGACTTCGTGTGCATTACTTTTTTTGTTCATTTATATTATCGTGCATAGAAATATTACAAGGTAAATGCTTCTTCGTGCACCTAAATCTATTGTGCATTTTTTCTTCGTCATACCGACTACTTATGCACACTACTCTAGCGTTGTGTGCCAATATCCACTGGGCATAGTTTCGATACTGCACACCAATATTCCATATGCATTTTCATCCTATGCATGCACCATTTCAATTTTAACATACTCCTTCGTTCTCAAATATCTATGCACACTACTGAATACACCGTCGTGAAGCAACTTATGCTCATACTTATGCGCGTACCCACAAAACTCCTCTGCATTAAGAAATACTTGTGCACCCCATGTGCACCTTACTATTTTTTTTCTTACCGTGCAAGGCTAATTTCAATGCATGCATCTACACATAATAATCTTCCACGTGACGCCACAATTTACCACGCACACTGGCATGCCATGGTCTCCCGCGCGGTGCCAAATTTACCACGCACACCAGTATGCCAACCTTTTCCAAGGACACTCTATGACTCTAATTCTGGTCACTTTGAAGTTACTTTTCTATGAATATTCACTTCAATTGCACCCTTCTGGCCCATCCAAGCTCAGTGTTGAACTGAGGCTCTGATACCAAACTGTAACGATCCCCCCCGACCAACCTAAGGTCAGGGTACGCCACTCCAGAGAAACCACTCATTCTCTAAAGCTAGTTGGTAACATTCCTAGCCATCAGGTCGGGCCATGCTACTCTAGGGAACACTTTCATTCCCATACTACTATTATCAGACTAATCAGTAGGTGAGGACACTAAAAAATCTCCCTAGATCCAACTGGATCTAGAACAAAATAGGACAGGACATGACTCTTTCCCTAAGTTATGACCATTGAATTAGCTAGTAGGAAGGAACAAACAACATACCTTTGTATCACTTCCTAGGGTCTTTGTTGCTCCCGCTTCGCTCTAGTGTTCTTGTGAGGTCAAGACCAAGACAACACAAACCAACCAAAGTGAAGATAACAAAAAATATTCAACTGTCAACTTATGTGTGTGATCAAGGAATTACACAATAAAGTGAGAATGACTTTATGGGAAAAGAACATGCCACTGTATCATATTAATTGAAAGTAGAAGATTACAACCTAATCGCCTTGATGTCGCAAGCTTCCTTTCAATGGCTCTTGGCTCCAACGACCAATGATTTGGAAACATTGAATCAGAGATGACACAGGGTATGACCTTGTAGCAAATCGAATGAGAGACAAATGGATTTCCCAAACTGGCTTCAAATAATGAATAGGGGGTGTCATGTTCAAGAGAGAAACTTACTGCCAATCAATATGAAGATGAGAACATATCCCTTTCCCAAATTTTCCCCCACCATTTCTGGTGAGTACCTCTTTATTTTTATGAAAGCTTGAGGAAGATAACACATGTTTGTTGATATAAGATTATCCTTCGGATAAGTCCTTCGGAGTATGTTTAACAAACCCTAAGAAGGAGTGGTTCGGTCCCATTATGGGTCTGTCAATGTTTGTTTAACGAGTCCAAAGATAGAAAACTCGAAGGTTTTTCATGATTATAGAGTCTGGAAAAACACTTAAAAGAGAACTCTCTCGGTTCCTTTTTCGTAAAATAGTCCAATGAGACCGAAAAAGAGATAAATTATCGCTCACTAAATGCTTTCTTCAAATACTTTATCGAACGTGAAAATAGCAAGGTTGCTCGGCTATATTTTCATATTTAGAGAGTTTGAAAAGATCTTAAAGAAGACTCCAGGGGGGTTCCTTTTTCGTATAACCTTCTTGAGACCGAAAAAGTGATAAAAGTATGCTCGATCACGTTCTCATGTATTTTCGAGCATGAGAACAAACAAAGACCCAGCTTGAGGTTTTATATAAAAACCATAAAAATAATCAAAAAATGCGATGAAAAATAAAAAACATGTCTGCATCCCCTGTATATGAACATTGAAGTTGTTACGCCTGCAAAGGTTGCACTCAAAACGGCATTAGGGTTTAGGTTTTAATAAATAAATAATTATAAAAATTAAATAACATGGTAAAAGTGAATATAAAGGAGTAAAAACTCTTTTTACCATATCATTTCAACTTTACCACTATTTGAGCCCCAAAACCCCTCTTTTACCCTTGAAATTCAGCGTTAGATTGTGGGAGTTATGAGAATCCATTCGACAAGCCGTCAGGGACAGTGAAGTAGTCTCTTTGTCCTCTACTTTTTCATGGTTTAAATTTTCATTTTCATTAGACAAAACAAATTTTTGAGTTGGTTTTGGGGTTTAATATGGCGCTCAGCCATTCTCGCAGGTGGGCTACACGAGACCCGCGAGAATGGGTCATTCTCATAGGTGAGCCCACAGTAGCTTGCGAGAACCTCGCACTGTGCCTAAAGGGTACCTGCGAGAACTGCCAAGCATAAAAAAAAAATCAAGTTTTTCTCAATGAAAGAAAACCAATTTATGAATAGAGTTATTAATATTCTTCTTGTGCTTCTTATGTAGGTATTTGGCCATCACAATGGTTCTGGAATGGCACGAAAGGGAGCACGAAGAATATAATTCCATTGCCAAAAATCATCTGCCTGTTATCCCCGATATCTAGGGATAACTAGGAGATCATGTCTCGAGGCCCACATAGTCCTAGACATGGAGTACCGAGAGCAGGAGCGACCTGAGCATGGTCCTGGAGGACCCA
>JZKD02S2024643.1:68034-80385 GCA_000966675.3 Picea glauca | reverse complement strand
TGATCTTGGTGATGATTATGAGTTGTTATTTTATGGTTGGTTGATGAACATATTTGAGAATTGTCTTGGTGATTGATGTTACTAAGTAGATATAATTTGGTTGATAAGATTGATGAGACAAGTTGTTGTGTTAGGTTGTTTGGACAAGTTGTTGTGACAAGTTATTTGTATAGGTTTGGTGCATGGTTGATGCACTTATTCATGGTGGTGTAGACCCCCTACCTTAGGAGGGTCTATGACCACCCGGCCTCTGGATCGCTCTATTTCTTGAGCTGAAATGGCTCTTCAGGCTCCTACTAGAACCCTTTGAATGAATCCATAGGTCCCTTTCTCCTCTGGTACAGGAATTGAGAAAACTTATGTGCGTGCCCCCATTTTCGATGCTCTTCTATGTTCTAAACCAACACACACCTTGATGTTGATTCCTTTCAAACTAGCCCCTTCTTATCTGGTGACCTCGGGCTATGACCCAAGGTTTAAACAACACACCTTTCATGTTTCGCTCTTTGTGATTTTGGTAGTTGTGTTGACCATGAAACTCTACCTCTTGAGTCTTGAAACCTTGAAATCCAATTGAGGCCCAATGGCTATTATCCCTCCACCAAGGATTGGGTACTATTCCTTTCTCTCTTCAGGATTTTGTGATTCACAAAAATCCACGACAGATAATTTCCTTACCTTTAGAAACTACGGTTCCTGAATTCTCGAAGCCTCACCTCCCACATGATCTACGGCTGAGATATTCCTCGATCCAACAACTCTAGATCTTTTTGAATTTTTCCACCAGGGAATCTCTTATGCTTGATCCAAATCACTGGTCACTCCATTCCCTGAAATCCGATATGGTGATTCTCATACAAGATCCAATGGCTCTCATTGACTTGGATCCAACGATCACTACTCCTCCTGAGCTTCGAGTATCAAAAGACCCTCCCCTTAACCTTCTTGTTGATCTACGTGATCTAATAGCTCATGAAATTTTTCACTTCTCCAAGAAACATCTCCACCAGCCATTTCTTCTCTTCTGCATGGATTCCAGGGATTAAAACCCGTGCGTCTTCACTCAGTCCAATGGTTGTTGGATTTTGACACTAGATCTGAAGGTTCAGATCTGTCTTCCCTTCTGTACTCTCCTGCAAGCATCTGGATGTAGATTTGATGACCCCAATCTTCTCTTTTGTAGCTGATCTATGGTTGTTTTGTGCCTCCTCATGAGTTGTGGTTTATCCCCGACTTGGAATATTTTCGCTGCTTCAAAGGTCTCGGCCTCCGATAATTCTGTTGCGAGCTCTGATGCTTAGTCTCGCCTGTATTCGTGGGACATTGTCCCTCCTTATATTTTATTTCTCAAATCTCTAAGGGATTTGCCCCTTGTTTTCTCCTTCAAATGGAGATTGGTTTCCTCCTTGAAACCTCATTCTCAAACACTCCTTGTTCTCTGAATAGCCTTCTGATGGTCGTCTATCAACACTTCACTCAAGTGTTGGTCTGATGCACTCCTTGCATGATTATTTGTCCTCCTTGAGCTTGAACTACTCATACCTAAATGGTCTCTGTCCCTATCTCTCCTTGAAGGGATATAAGTTCCCTCTGGCAACTTATGCTCAAACACTCATTGTTGAGTCTATAGGGTGTTCAGTAACCTTGTGAATGTCTTCCCTTGACACTTCTCCTTCATCTTCGAACTCATAATAGAGTTCCCTGGTGCACTCTATGCACTCGCTCAATGCCCTCCTGACAGAGCTTCATAGAATTCTCATAAATTCCATCTTCTCCCTAAACTCGACAAAGAGGTCTTCCTTCTGTGCACCTTGTGCATCCACTTAATGCCCTCTTGGCAGAGTCTCATAGAATCCCCAGAAATTATATCTTCCCTCTCCGTGCTCTCCTTTTCATGGTTATCCTCCAAGGTGTTCAACAAACTTGAGGCTTTCTCCTTGAGTCAATGACTTCCACTGGTGCACCCTCTTGGCACGTCTCTGTCTGAATTCCGTAGAGCTCAGGAGTGTGCTCCCACACTGACTTTTAGAACCCACAACGTTTTTTCATGCAACTTATTGCATGAAGCCTCAAAGAACCCAGACCTAGAATCAAAGAACTCAAGAGACAACAAATTCTATCTGTAACCTATGAATTCATACAAAACACACATCTACAACATCTATGAACACACACACAGACGACATTCAAAATGCATAAACACATAAAGAATCAAGTGCAGGAAAAACTGTTCTTTTCTCATTAACAATAATGTATGATTACAATGTGTTCATGGACTAACTACAATAGAGTCTTGTCCCTCCTCTGCTATCCTCTCTTCCTTACTAACTCTTCTTCTCCTATATATCTATTCTCTCTGTTCTTCTTTGCCTTTAATGAAAAACAAAAAGAAGATCTTTTTACAAAAGGGGGATCCTCGAGTGATTCCCTCCATCCTCACCAAGTCTCATTAATTACAATGAATTACATTGAATGGGTCATCTAATCTGAACATTATCTAGATCCCCATCCATCAGTCAGCCATTAAAGGGTTCTCTTGTAGAATTCCTGCAGAAACCCCGATAGATCTAGAATTCTAGTTAAATTGAACACAAACAATTTGCTGATATTCAAGAGATGAGAGAAAGTTATTTCTCCAGAAATCAGAGAATTATATTAATCAAAAATGAATATACATGAGAAACCATCCTCAAAAATAAGAGAGGGGGTGAATATATAGAATTTCCAACATAGAAATTCTGGTAAAAAAAAGCTAGAAATAGATAAAATAGGTGTCATAAGCTAAGTGAGACCACATAGTTTGACCTACACCACTAAAGATGCATGTCACACACTAATTAATGTCCACAATATTTAAGTGATGCACATTAATTCACTTAGGCTCACTTAATTGACAAGAGAAGTAGTTCCAACTCACTTAACTGACCCGAAATAGTAGTTACTAATAATAGTAATGGAAAAAATCATTAATTAAGGAATAAATATTTCAATCAAAGAGGAGATGTGCATTCCCCAATAATAGATTATTTTTTTCATGGGGGATTTGGAATAAATCATGAATAAATCAAGAAAATCAAAAATAAATTGAGAAAATCAAGAACCAGGAGTTGAGTCTTGATCTAAAATTAGCAGTTTTCTCTAAAATCTAGGGATGATGCGCCCTTATTCTCTATGTGGAAAAATTAGGTGAAATAAAGTGTAAATGAATGTATTAACCAATATCTAGGATTCTAATCTAGGTATAAACTAATGTAATTTAGGGTTATTCTCCAACATCCCCCCTTAAGCCTAACTGTAATGACAAAACAATTTGAGTCCCAACAACTTGGCCATTTTAGGTACTCATTACATAAAATAAATCCTCATGAAAAGAGGAAAGAGGGAAAACCTCGTGGGAAACCCCCCCCCAAAAAAAGAGGAAAAAAAATGCTGAGTGGCCAAAAGTGACCTACTCAGTTGTCTCCACCACTCCAAGCATAGCTCTCAGTTCTGAAAATTTCTTTTCAGTGAAGGACTTGGTGACGATGTATGCAACCTACTTCTCTGTGGGGAAGTACTACAGTGAAATGAATCTGTCATGGATCAGCTCACATATTTAATGCATGTGATGAACTTCCCATCTGCGAGAAGCGGCAAAGGCCAAAACTAGTCGAATGGAGTCCATTTTTGCAACAGGTGCAAATGTCTCTGTGTAGTCTATGCCATGTACCTGTGAGTATCATTTTGTGACAATTAGATATTTTTACTTTTTGATCTCACCATATGTAGTAATATTTGTTTGATATATCCATCGACATCGAACAAGCTTTCTTCCTTTCGGAAGTGGAACCAAGTCCCATGTGTTGTTGTCCATAAGAGCAGAGTACTCTTCATCCATGGAAGCCTCCCAAAGTGGGTTTCCAGTAGCCTCAGAGTGTGACTATGGATATAAACCAAGTGACATATAGAAATGTATGGGAAGAAAAGGTTCTGTGGCAGCTAGTACTTGAGGAGCCCCAAAAAACTGTGATCTAATCCTTCTTGTATCTGCATGATCACTGACTAGCTCACCCGCATCTTGCAGGGTTTTCTCTGCCCAAGTTGGCAAATGAGTTGGAGCTGCCATGACCTTCTCCTCATCCTATGTATCATACCAAAAATTCTTCTCTGATGGCTTCTCTGAAGTGCTTGAATAATTTTGTGACTCCTCCTCATCAGTGACAACAAGCGGTTCCTCGGCAGGGTCTTTTGAAAAATCATGCAATGATTCTTTTTCAAACTTCACACTTCGATCTAGAATGAACTTTTCAGTGTGAGAGTCCAGAAATATATATCCTTTGACACCTTCAGGATATCCAAAAAATATGAATTCAACACTTTGAGGCTCCAAATCCTTCCTCTTATCTGTCAAAATGTAAGCCCATGCTCGTGAACCAAAAATACAAAAGTGTGACACTTTTAGTTTTTTTCTGGTCCAATTCAAAACGAGTGGTGCCTTTGAGTGATTTGTGAGGAACTCGGTTTTTAATGTATGTTGCACAATTAATAGCTTCAACCCATATATTGGGAGATAATGATTTTGACTGTAGCATACAATTGGCCATCTCTTTTAAGGACCGATTTTTCCTCTCCGCAACACTGTTCTGTTATGGTGTATATGGCACTGTGTGTTGTAGTTGTATACCTGCATCAATAAAAAGTTGTTGCACACATTTGTTGACATACTCCCCCCCATTATCAATACAGAGTATCTTAATCTTACACCCAGACTCATTCTTAGCAAGTTATTTAAATTCTAGAAGGCATTCAAATACCTCCAATTTTAATTTAAAAAAAAATACCCAAGTAAAGCGAGACAAATCATCTATGAAGGTGAGTACATATCGAGCCTTACTGATTGAAGGCTGCAGGAATGGGCCTGTGATTTCACTTTGAATCATCCCAAGAGTTGAATAATCTCTCTGTGCCTTCCCTTTGTCAAAATTTTGCTCTGGGTGCTTGCCAAGAATGCATCCTTGACATACACTGCTTGTGAATTTAATAGCTGGCAATCCTTCTACCATGTTTTCCTTGCTGAGTTGATGCAAGTACTTATAGTTTATATGGAAAAATATTTCATGCCATAACCTATATATATAATTATATTGTGACATAAATTCAGTGATAATATATTTAGGAACAAAGTGGGAGAAGAAATACAAACGAGAACCGTGATTTGCAATTCCATGTGCAAGTTGTGAGCATGTGCAAATGTCGGTAATCACTGTGGAGTTCGAAGTGAACTCCACCCTCCTTCCAAAGATGGAATGAGTGATATGATATATCAATAGAATATTTGTGGATATAGAGGGAACATGAAGCACATTTTTGAAGCATCCCCCTTCAATATCAACAATTCCTTCTCCGCACACCTTTGCGGGTGTGGCATCTCCCAAGTAAATTGGGGATCTAGTGCTTTCTTCGATGGAGGAAAATACATTGTTTGATGCAGCCATATGGTTCGATGCACCTAAATCAACGATCCAATATGATGGATTGGATGTGACAACCATTAAATCATGACCATCTCGTGCTCTCCCTCCCATTCTATTATCATCTTTCCTCTTTGCATTTTCGGGCACCGTGAAATTGTGTCACTGCAATTGCTTAGCCATCTCATTGATAGTCTTCCTCATGAAATTTTCTTCGAGATGAAAACCTTTGGAAAATTATCTTCAAAGTGTTTTTTCCTTCTTATTCTTACCCTTAGTCTCAGAAGATTTATCTGAAGATTGTGCGCATCTCTCCTTCTTCGTTTTAGGAAATTTACCCGTTCCTTTTTTCTTATATTTTCCACTGCTCTTTGGAGCATTAGTAGACACAAGTGCTTGGTTCTTGGAATGCTTGATGGCACCCATTTGGACTAAATTATCTTGATATTGAGTCAATTCTACAATGAAATCATTCAATGGAGGCATTGTCCATTTTTCCTGAGTCAATTTAGATGCTTGAAAAGACGACACAAATATGGAATATTCAGGCCCTCATTTTGAGAGAATTGAAAGGATGAGTTGTTCTTCCTCTTTCGTGACTCCACATGCATTAAGTTCAAAAAGGAGGTATTTGAACTTGGTGAATAATTCTTCCAGGTTGTTTAAATGAATTGGACTTAGGTATATGAGTTCATTCTCCAGTTGATGCACTCTCATTGCACCCTGCTTGTCGAATAGTCCTTCCAATGTGGTCCAGACCACATTGGGACTAGTGGCTCTATTGACATGAAAGAGGAGATCTCTAGAAATTGATAGGCATATCAGCCCAATTGATTCATCTAATTTATTTAAATACTTTATCTTCTCCGATGTAGAAGTCAGTTCTTTCTCCGTTCCCATTGTTACTCGATAAATCCCTTTGCTTCAGAGGAGCAGAGAGATCTCTATATTCCATTCGAAGTAATTGAAAGGATTTAGAATGAGTTTTGTGGGATGAGAGAGATGATCCATTTCTTCTTTCTGTGCCTCTTGATGATCTATACCTGCAAATAAAACCATGTACAATACACTAGATTTGATCTAGATTTGATACCATGTAGAATTCTGGCATAAACCCCAATAGATCTAGAATTCTAGTTAAATTGAACACAAACAATTTGTTGATATTCAAGAGATGAGAGAAATTTTTTTCTACATAAATCAGAGAATTATATTAATCAAAAATGAATATACATGAGCAAACATCCTTAAAAAGAAGAGAGGAGGTGAATATATAGAATTTCCAACATAGAAATTCTAGTAAAAAAAAGCTAGAAATAGCTAAAATAGGTGTCATAAGATAAGGGAGACCACATAGTTCAACCTAGACAACTAATGATACATGTGACACACTAATTAATGTACAAAAGATTCAAGTGATGTGCATTAGCTCACTTAAGATCGCTTAACCGAAAAGAGAAGTAGTTCCAACTCACTTAACTAACCCAAAATACTAGTTACTAATAATAGTAATGACAAAAATCATTAATTAAGGAATAAATATCTCACTCAAAGAGGAGATGAGCATTCCACAATAATAGAATTTTCTTTTCATGGAGGATTTGGAATATATCATGAATAAATCAATAAAATCAAGAATAAATCGAGAAAATCAAGAACCGAGAGTTGAGTATTGATCTAAAATTAACAGTTTTCCCTAAAATCTAGGGATGAGGTGCCCTTCTTCTCTATGTGGCCAAATTAGGTGAAATAAAGTGTAAATGAATGTATTAACCAAGATCTAGGAGTCTAATCTAGGTATAAACTAATGTAAGCTAGGTTTATTCTCCAACAACTCTAACTACAACATGCTCAAAGGCACAACTTGGCTCTACCATCCTTACAAACATTTAATACATTAAATTCAAATTTAAAATTTGAAAGTGAGAGGGTTGCACCTTGCCTCTCCATTGAACGCGTATTGGCTGTGCTAGTTGGTTGGCACTTGATGATGTGGAGTGATTCTCCTGCATCATACTCCTGAGCTGGAAAAATCATGAGCTCTTGCTCATGATCTTCCAGGCTCTACTGTTGAAATCCACCTGGACCCCAAATAGTTTTCTGGAGTTGTCCTACTCCATTTCCTCATCATTTTTGTTGCTTCCCTGTTGCTCTTCCATGATATTTTATGTCCAACCTCTCCTCGTTGACATATTCCAGTGATGACTTCAGCAACAACCTTCTAATTTCCTCAACTACATCTTCCAATTGCTCCAATGGTTGTCTCTCCTCATGCAGTATTCTCTCTTGCACTCCCTTTTTGTCAGTAGGTCGATCAACTTGATCTCCCCTACTTTCTTTCTCTCCCCTTGTGACACTAAGTGGCCACCCTATTGCATATTTCATCTTTGCAGTCTCTTCACAGCTTCCTCTTCTGACAGTTTCACTGTTAGCTCTCCTGCTAGCATATATCCATCTTCCTCCAGCTGCTTCCCAGATTGTAATTCTACTTCATCTTTTGTTGCATGCTTCAACATTGTAGTCATCATCTGTTCAAATATCTGGCTAAAATTTCTGAGCAATTCCTCTGAACACTCCTCTACTAACATCTGCATGATTGTCTAATCATGGAAGTCATTTACTGGTTCTGGGTGGTTCAACCAATCCTCCAGCATCTCTAACTCCTTATCTCATGGAGTGAGCATATTAATTTTTTTCTCCTCTTCTTCTCCTTGGGAAGCTTCTGACATCTACTCCTTCATCATGACAGTCACCGCTAGTTGTCTTTCTATTGTTGTTGCACTAGAAACACACACGCTGGCCCCAAGTGGGCTATATGGTAGGAATACCTTTATCCTTACAGTCATCAGAATGCTCTTCTGATCTTCCTTCTCTATAATCTATCCTTGATGATATGAACTCACGTCTGAGCTCATCTTCTCTATCAGCTCCTATCACTAATCCAAACTCATCCCTGAGTTCATGATACTTTTAGGTAGTCTCATCTTCTCTCCCTTGCCCATCTGGCAATATGGGATTTCTGCCCTGCCCACCTAGCAATCTATGGGATCCTCCAATGATCCCATCTCATTTCCCATATGGAAATATAAAATTTCTTGACTACCTTCCTGGAAGTTCATGACATCTTCCAGTGATCTATCCTCCTCATCATCATTGAAATTTATCCCAGCTTTGGGTTCACACACATGAACCACTTCCTCTATGTCTTTGAGGCTTTCAGTATACCTCAACCATCCTTTCAACAGTCTCCACTGTCTTCTGGCCAACAACTCCTTGATTGGCCACGTTACTTTCGTTTTCATGGGCCATTCATATACCCATCATGATTTTTCATTCTATTGCACCTGCAGTGCAAGCTCTTCCATTCTCACCAATATCTCATTGAGCTCCTTATCCATATCAGCCTTGCTCTTCATTTGATGGTGGTCCTCTCTTTGACCACACTTATGGCCTTCAGTAGCCATCTTCTTCCCTTTGAATCTGCCCTCCTAGAAAATATGTTGTTGTTACTCTACAACTAAGAGAGTTTCCAGCATTTCCCACAGTCCACTTGACTTTACCATTTGAATGTTGCGTCCCACAACAACCTTCACCTTTTACCTGTATCCTACAGGCTCTTCTTCATCTTGCTTCCCTTTTTTCCTGAAATATTTAGGAAAAATCCTGCTCTAATACCACTTCAAGTGCAGATCCCTTACCTCAGCAGGGTCTATGACCTCACGGCCTTTGGATCGCTCTATTTCCTGAGCCGAAATGGCTCTTCAGGATCTTGCTAGAACCCTCTAAATGAATCCATGGGTCCCTTTCTCCTCTACCACAGGCCTTGAAAAAACCTGCGCGTGAGCCCCCTTTTCGGTGCTCTTCTTTGTTCTGAACCAACACACACCTCAGCGTTGATTCCTTTCAAACTAGCCCCTTCTTATATGGTGAAATTGGGCTATGACCCAAGGTTTAAACAACACACCTTTCACATTTCACTCTTTGTGATTTTGGGAGTTGTGTTGACCATGCAACTCTACCTCTTCAGTCCCAAAACCCGATTGGGGCCCAATGACTATTATCCCTCCACCAAGGATTGGTTCCTATTCGTTTCTCTCTTCAGGATTTTGTGATTCGTGAAAACCCACAACAGAGAGTTTCCTTACCTTTTGAAACTTTGGTTCCCAAATTCCTGAAGCCTCACCTCCCATACAATCTACGGCTGAGATCTTCCTCGATCCGACGACTCTAGATCTTTCAGGATTTCTCCACCCGGGAATCTCTTATGCTCGATCCAAATCACTGGTCACTCCATTCCCCAAACTCCAATATGGGAATTTTCATATGAGATCCAACAAATCTCATTGATTTGGATCCAATGATCACTACTCCTCTTGAGCTTTGAGTATCAAAATACCCTCCCCTTAACCTTCTCGTTGATCTGCGAGATCTAACAACTCATGGAATTTACCACTTCTCCATGAAGCATCTCCACCATTCATTTCTTCTCTTCTGTGTGGCTTCTAAGGATTAAAACTCGTGCGTCTTCACTCTATCCAACGGTTGTCAGATATCAACACTGGATATAAAGGTTCAGATCTATCCTCCCTTGTGCACTCTCCTACACACATCTAGACATATATTTGACAACCATAATCTTCTCCTCTAAAACTAATCTATGGATGTTGTGCACCTCCTCCTGAGCTATGGTTTCTCCCCAGCTTGGAATATTTTCACCGCTTTGAAGGTCTCGACCTCTGATAATTCTCCTAAGGGCTCTGATGCTTAGTATTTCCTGTGTTCTTGGGATGTTGTCCCTCCTGATCTTTTTTTGCTCAAATATCTAAGGGATTCGACCCTTTCCTTCTCCTTCAAATGGATATTGGTGTCCTCCTAGAAACCTCGTGCTCAAACACTCCTTGTGCTTTAACTAGCCTTTTGATGACCATCTATCAACACTTCACTTGAGTGTTGTCCTAGTGCACTGCTTGCACAGGTCTTTGTCCTCCTTGAGCTTGAACTGCTCAGACCTAAATGGTCTCTGTCCCTATCTGTCCTTGAAGGGATATAAGTGTCGTCTGGAAACTTATTCTCAAGCACTCCTTGTTGAGTCTATAGGGTGTTCAGTAACTCTGTGAATTTCTTCCCTTGAAACTTATCCTTTGTCTTAGAACTCAGAATAGAGTTCCCTTATGCACTCTATGCACTTGCTCGAGGCCCTCCTGGGATAGCTTCACAAAATTCTCATAATTTTTGTCTTTTCTCTGAACTCGAAAAAGATTTCTTCATTCTGTGCACCTTGTGCATCCACTCAATGCTCTCCTAGCAGAGTCTCACATAGTCCCCATAAATTTTTTATTTCCTCTCCATGCTCTCCTCTACACGGTTTCTCCCCTAAGGCGTTCAACAACCTTGAGGCTTCCTCCTTAAGTCAATGACTTCCACTGGTGTGCCCTCCTAGCATGTCTCTATTTGAATTTTGCAGAACTCAGGAGTGTGCTTCCTCACTGGATTTTAGAACCCACAATGTTCTGTCATGGAACCTCTTGCATGAAGCCTCAAAGTACCTAGACCTGGAATCAAAGAAATAAAAAAACAACAACTTCTGTATATAACCTGCAAATGCATACAAAACATACATCTATATCATCTATGAACACACACACATACGACATTCAAAATGGATAAACACATAAAGAATCAAGTGCAGGAAAAACTGCTCTTTTCTCATTAAGAGTAATGTATGATTACAATGTGTTCGAGGACTAACTGCAACAGAGTATTGTCCCTCCTCTCCTATCCTCTCTACCTTACTAACTCTTCTTCTCCTATCTATCTATTCTCTTCTTTCTTCTCTGCCTTTACTAAAAAACAAAAATAATATATTTTTACAAAAGGGGGCTCCACGAGCACTTCCCTCCATCCTCACCAACTCTCATTAATTACAATGAATTACATTGAATGGGCCATATAATTCGAATAGGATCTAGATCCCCATCAACCCATCAGCCATTAAAGGAGACACTAACTACAACATTCTCAAATGCACGACTTGGCTCTACCAGCCTTACAAACATTTAATACAATAAATTCAAATTTAAAATTTGAAAGTGAGAGGGTTGCGCCTCTCCTCTCCATTGAACGCGTACTAGGTGTGTTGGCTGGTTGGCACTTGATGACATGGATTAATGCTCTTGCATCACATGGTACATGTTTTGTACAAGTGTGGTGCATGGTTGATGCACTTTTTCATGGTAGAGGTTTTGTACAGGTTTGGTGCATGGCTGATGCACTTGTTCATGGTATAGGTTTTGTACAGGTTGATGCATGGTTGATGCACTTGTTTACGGTACAAGTTGATTACAGGTTGATTGGTATAGGTTTATAACAATATATCTCACAGTGATAGTGTGTCACACTACTACATATGGGCGGATTATTCCACGAAAATTTTCCACACTTCAACTAGTTTCATATTTTTTTTAAACAAGGCGAGATTTTCGTCGATATTGCCACGAAAGTTCATCGCAATATTGATGAAAATATTATTTAAATCTAGTTGGGATTTTCATTGCTATAGTGACTAACTTTCGTGGCAATAGAGACACAAATTTTACCTATATCATTGGTCGGTGTTAATGGCTAGTTGACTATTTTATCTATATATACGTGACTTTAAGAGACTTTGTGACATAATCACTATAGTTGCGACACTATTCTTGTCTTTTGTTTGAGTTGTTTATTTTTTCCATCACCCACCGGTTGAACAAATCCAATTTGCGATCTACATAGCTTGGATTTTGAACATGCAAGGTTAGTATGTTATTTTTTATTGATGTACTCATTTAACTTGTAATTTTTTTTTCAAATGTCCAAATTTCATTTAGCTTGTTTTTTCCTTGATAATATATTATAATATGTG
>JZKD02S2024643.1:51097-67984 GCA_000966675.3 Picea glauca | reverse complement strand
TGTGTAGTACCATATTTCATGTCTTTGGTTTTTGGATCTAGTTAGTATATTCTATGGAAAAGGGTATGTGGATTCCATAATATTCTAAGTTTATGGAATCCACATACCCTTTTCCTTTCAATTGTAGCTGTAATATCTCTCTCTTTTCATTGATAAAGATATGGAATTGCTCTTGAAACTCAACCCTGATCGCTGAAATGATAATAATTGATTGTCATTTTCTTTTCTGTTTTAATTTTTAAGACCTGACAAAAAAACACCAACAAATCTTGATTGAAGCTTTGATACCACTTGTTACATCCCTAGTACCCAAAAGGGATCACACTTGCATAAATTGAAAATAATATAACATTGACAATAGTGGTTGGGATACTTGCACACCTAATGGTTGGAAGCTACAACTTACTAATTCAATTAAATTAAGGAAGAAATCTCCATGAATAAAATATCGAAGTTGATTGTTATATTGATAAATGATAAGTTATGGTATATATAAGATAGGGAGGAAACTCATGTTTATAACTACAAGGGTAATAGATGCAATTAATATATTGTAACATTTCCCTCTTCGGAATAAATTCTTTTCTATCTTCAACATTTCCCTCTTCCGCATATAAATTAAGAGAAACATTAATAACATTTCCCTCTTCCGCATATAAATTAAGAGAAATATTAATAACATTTCCTTCTCCCTCATAAATTCTTTGCTATTCCCAACATATTGTAATAAATAATGGGTAGGTTGGCATTAGTGACAAGATATCCTGTTGATATTATATATAATTATTAATGTATGAGAGATCATCCATTATTTAAGAATGCAAAACAAAACCCAAGACTAAATATTGTGGTTGACGTGATTGGGTCTACACATTTTTTTAAACAAAGTACAAGAATTTCCATTATTTAAGCATGAAAAACTAAACTCGAGGCTAAATGTTGTGGTTGACGTGATCGGGTGTGTACATATGGAGGACGGAGAAAGTGCTATATTCCCTGCTTTAGTAGGGACTAATAAGATACTTAAACACTAACCCTAAACTTATGTTAGGTATATATGTCATTATTATATAAATAAAACATTTGTACACACATGACCTTATTATAAAGATGTTATCTATGTCGTCATGATGTTGATCCTCTACACATATGATCACCTTATTATAAAGATGTAGGTCACTACAAATAAACATATCATAATTGAAAGGAGTAGCCAAAATATAAAAAATTGACAACTTAATGTTTGGTATGGTGTAGGTAAGACAATTACTTGTCAGGACAAGAATTTGTTACAATGAACAAAAATCACAGGAATCTTGCTCGGCTAAGAGCAACATTAGAGGCGAGGGGCAATGGAAAATGTTATTTACCTTGCTATGATTGCAGAGGCTTGAAAAATAGAATACTTTTAATAACAACAGCCCAAAAACATTGTAGGGAGAAGGGGCAAGCTGAAGGGGGTTATGAATATCGTCCCTTGGTAAGAGGATTCAATATTTAATGTATTCTTTGTCATAATCAATATGTCATGAATTTTAGTAATATTTCTTATCAAGATTTTTATATTTTCTATACAAACTAACTTTTCTATGTTGTTTTTAAATATATAGACGATGCCCCCAAAGTGTCGACCTCCAGAGAGTTATTTGCCAAGTACTAGAAGAACTACTACTTTACATGGAGATGAACTTTGAGATCGGAATATTGAAGTTGTTTGTTGTTCCTGAGTTTATGCTTTAAGGCTATAAAGCATACCATCAAGGCATCCATAAATGATTTAAAAGGAATGATTTGGGAAAAATAAATCAAAGGAAGATTAAAACATAATCAATTTCTCAACTGTCTCTATCTTGCTTCTTGTTGTTCTTGGATGCTAATGTCTCGCTCAATAACAGTTGATGAACGTTCTAACTCATCCTGGTTAGTTGTTGTTTGTAAAATGGTGTTAAATAAATTCAAGGCAATATTGGTTTGATCCTAAAGGTCTGGTTCAACGTTGGGTTGTCTGCTACTTGGGACAGTCATGGATGATGAAACTTTATTTATTTATAAAAGGATTTTAATCAATTTCTTACTTCAAATTTTCCAGAGATGAGAACAAGAAAAACAATTTTAAAATTCAAAACAGTAATGTAAACACACTCAAGGTCGTTTCCTAGTTTTGTAACAATTTTGGGAATCGTAAAATAACAAATAAACACTACAGAAAAATATGAGGCTTTAATCAAGAAAGAATCTCGTATTTCAATAGACAATGATGAAAGAAAAACGAGGTTTCTAAGACGAGTTAAGTATTAAGGAACAAAAGTTTTACAGGTCTTAAAATTATTAAATCAATTTCAGAGGAAAGACTGTAAATCATTTAACATCCAAACCAATCTAAAATATATATCAATGATGTATAAAATTTCAAATTGATTACTCGTTAGAAAAACATTGAAAGGAAAAATTCAACAAAGTTTAATAAACAGGGTGAAGACACATAGTTACAAAATTGAAGGATCCAAAATCTTATTTGTGATCTATATTATGATGTATTTGAAAACTTATATTACAAAATGGATCTCTCCAAAAATTCTGAAGCCTTTTCTCATCCTTTAGAAACTATATTTATACATTTTCATCAAAGTTTCTCATTGGTGACTAACCAACTTCCTAATATTACAGTTACATAAAAATAATGTCCACCATTTACAATTTATTTATAATCTTAAATGATAAAAACATTTTAAAAGATTTTAAGCTTGCGTTGACAAACTTCCTTTTTCCGCATCAACACACTGAATGCATTTCCCTAGTAACTTCACAAAGATCCTGGGAGCATCGAGTATCTCATTTGCTTCAAATGAGAAAAATCTTTTCTGCAATTCGGGCAACCGACTTTCTATCATCCTTTCTGTGAATTTAATAGTTTTCAACTTTAGATTTGAAGTCACCATCCACTTGTTGATCTATGTTATATTGATCAATTTAATTTTAGCAATCTCTATTTTCATTTTCTCCAGCTCTTCTTTTAACCTTAGCTGGTGCTTGGTAATATTAATTTCGCCTAATAATCCAGAACAGTCATCTATTCCGATATTCAATGAATCTCTTTCTAAGAGATCAAAGATTCCCTGGCAATCCTCATTAAATTATCTTGTGATTCGTTTATATTCGGCCAGTTTTGTTTCCCACACTTTTATCATTATGTCCCCTTTAACCTGTTCAGAAATAGATAATTTTTTAGTCTTTCCAGTTTCTTCCTTTGATGAAAAAGCCACTGCCTTCTAAAAAGTTGTTCTAGCTGCTTTCTCCTCCCTTTCTTTCTGAAACACATTCTCCAAAGACTTATTTGATTCCTGAAAAATAATTCTGGATTACTTCCAGATTCAAGAACACTTTTTGTTGTTCTTCCTCTATTCTCAAATATATCTCCAATGCTTGTGTCTTGAAATTTTCTAGTTCTACTAGCTGGTTAGTAATAGAAATAATCTTATCTTGCAAATGTTTGTTTTCTTCTCCCAAATTTCGAACTTGTTCCTGTGTGACCTGTATTAAGTGTTTTGTCTCATCCAAGTCTTTATTTGATTTCTGGATCTCTTGCATATCCTTTGGTCTAGCTTGTTCTAGACCCTTCTGTATTCCCCAACTAATATTTCTTTCATTTCCTTTTAGTTTGTCTTGCAATTGGATTATTGTTTGGTCCTTCTGTTCAAGTAGAGTTGTTAAATTGCCTACAAAATACATGTTTTTTGATGCTATAGCACCCATTTTACCTGCTAATTCTGTAGCAAACTCTCCATCCTTGAGTTTCTTTCCATCTATAATAACTCTATGCTTTTTAATCGTTCCTTCTCCTCTTGGATGAATTTCCTGTTTCAAGACTTCTCTTCTCTTTTTACTGAAAAAGTAATCTGATGGGGGGATTTCATCTCTTGAAGTCGGCTCTAGATAACTGACATATAAAACTCCTTAATGGGGGGTTCCGAAATTCGGCTGTAATGGAGTTAAACAGGTGATAGGACTACCAAGTTCTGTTGAAGTTGTTCCTCCTATTTTTTCTTGAACATTCTTCATGATTTCTGGAATTGTTTCTGGCTCTTTTCCCTTATCCATTCTTGATTCTTTTGTTTGAGAACCCTCTGCATCTTGGAAAGGTATCTCAGTATTCTTCAAATTACCTTTGTCATTTGCTTTACCCTGAGTATTAGTTTCAAACCTTGGAGGGGGTTCTTCCTGTTCTGGCGATGGGGTTGAAATTTCACCCTGTAAAATCTTAGGTAAGCAGCTTCGCCTATGGCATTGAAAAGATGTGAATCCATTCTTTGAGTTAGGTGGCAAAGCCTAGAATCTGTTCAACGCTTCTTCATAAGACTTAACATCTTTAAAAATATCATCATAAAGAGATACTTCATGTTCATATGTCTTTAGATTACAATGTATGTAATACATACATATTATTTGGTAAGGGTCATATTTTCTATGCTCAATATTTACTAACTTCACTTCTTCCAATGACTCGGCCTCTACCTTAGAATGGCCTAAATTTGATAAAGGAAATTTCCCAATATGAACAGGGAAAGATGGACATGCTTTTTTTTGAAGTGCTTTTAATTCCAATCCAACACCGCTCTTGTCTATCTAATGAGCTACTTGTCTGCACACCAATCTATCTGGTAGGAATTTTGGGAGTGCGTGGGGGGAAATGGAACAACCATAGACCCTAATATAGGAAAATTTTACTCAATAAACCAGTCGACAACTAATTTAAGACTTTCTATGACTGCATCAGAAATGCGAGGGGGTTTGCATCCAAAAAATAATTTGTGCATAGGAATAATGACAAAATGACAAACCTCGTAAAATGCCTCTTTAGCATTATCTTCCCAAAGGGTTGAGTGATATTTATGAATAGGTTCTGGGCATGAGATGCTCCAACTCAAATTCATTAATGGAAAGGGGGTTATAAAATAGTTTGCATCCATAATGTATGCAGACATATAAAAAGACATTGGTTGTCCCTTTGACTTGGCTACTTTGTAATTAAAATTTCTTGTGTTAGGTTATCCAAAAAAAATTTATGCTAGTTAAAACCATTTCCTTCTGAATCTTCCTCTAAAAAGGGTACCTAGTCTACATGAAAGTGACAAGGATATTTTCTCCCAAAAAGTCTGCATAACATAATGGTTATATAAACCATATATTCATTTAAGGAGGCTGTAGCATAAATCCAATGAGAATCATCCCTAAACTTTGCTTCAGACCTCGCCCATCCTCTAATCATGTTGGGATATGTCTGGTCTTCCTCAATACAATCCTTTCTCTGAAACTCAACTATAAATTCAACATTAAAAGTACATTTATGTTTCAGCGAGAGTTTATACATTACTTGAATGTGCTCTGACCTGAATGAGCCGACAATATCTCCTTGCTCGTTTTGAATGATCCTTGTTGGGATATCTACCTTATCCAGAGCCCAACCGATCATATCAGTATATTCCACCAGCCTCGGACGCGCAACAACGTTATGAAGCTCAGACTTAGCAATGTCTCGGAGATGATTTTCAGAATCAGGGTCAGCATTCTTTAGCTCGTACTCCAACAATTCAGAAATTTGAGTCCATGATTTGATGGAGTTTATGGTGTGTGGAGTAGTATCAGAGATAATATCACCTTCCTGTGTGTCTTTGTCTTTCTTCGGTGCCTTTTTAGGTGCCATGGATTTGCGTTTGACTTGAAAACCTGTCACAGAAAGTGGATGAATAAGATCATCTTAAAATGAAAATACAGACGTTCGAATATTTACTTTGAAAAAATGACGAGATTTGCACAAATGTCATGAAATTAAATCTCTTAATGCAAAAGATATTTTACCAAGATACGCTTTTAATGTCCGTACTTAGGTGCTCTCGATTTTTTCAAATAAAATGAGAAACTTACTTAATCAGAAAATGAAGCATTAATTAACACTTAAAGAATGATTACCATTAAACCTATTTTAGAAAGAATATTGATTAGTGTTAATTATAAATTAAATCTAAAAACATCACTTTTCGGGGTTTCAGAAATCGGGATTTTGAAAGGTATGTTGTCGAAAAAGTCTGATCTCCAAAATTGCAAAATCGGGATGGTTTTCCCTTTTTTTAAAACCAGACTTAATTCATTTTTATTAACTTACTAATTACAATTTAGACCGAAGAAAAATTAGTTTGATTTAAAGTGAACTGTGGATCATGTTTTCGCAGTTTGGGATTTCAGGAAACATGATGACAGGAGACGTGTTCTCATATAACCGCGAATCCTGAAATCACAAAATCGCGATGGCTCATTTATTTTTTCAAAATAAGACTTAACTTATTTTAATTAACTGAATAATCACGATTAGGGCCAAAACATAAAAAGTTTAATTTAATGTGACTTATGAATCGAGGTTTCAGAAATCAGGATTTTGGGAAACATGATGACAAGAGACGCGCTCTCATAGAACCACGAATCCCGAAATCGCGACATAATTATGTTAACCTTAAACCTTTCTTAGAAGAGACTAAACTAATTCATTTTTTTAATTAAAATTAAGGTTCCAATGTTTCAGGAAATCGGGGATCGGGGTTTCATGATTCAATTTGCATCAATCATTTGTTCACAGAAAACCCCAAATCCCGATTTCTTTAACATTTAAATTAAAAAAAAAATCACAAATTTAAAATTACAATCCGTTTTAAATAATTTTTCAAAAAAGCGTTGGAAAACTTATATTTTTGTAAACCTTTTTCCATTCGTTATCCAAAAAATAATTGATAAAAGGTATCGTGAATTTAGAAATGATGAAATTCTTATTTTAAGAAAGCCGAAACCTAAAAATCTTGGCCTTAAGGATAAGAATTTAAGATATTTTTCAACATAGGCTCCAATTGGAGACCTCGTCTCCCTGTGGGACGAGGAGAACATGTAGACTCAGTGCCTTCATTGGGTAAATGGTGTCAAGATTTTATCATTGCCAAACTGCTAAAAGAGAGGAAAAAGAGATTTTATAAAACCTTTGA
The DNA here is from genome assembly GCA_000966675.3 of Picea glauca. Classification (NCBI taxonomy): domain Eukaryota; kingdom Viridiplantae; phylum Streptophyta; class Pinopsida; order Pinales; family Pinaceae; genus Picea; species Picea glauca. Next base: position 60,959 of record JZKD02S2024643.1, on the reverse strand, counting down.
AAACCTTTTCAAAACTTCTTATTTGCTTTAAACTCAATTGTAGTCTTCTTCATAATATTCTCCTCCTCGTTCTAAATTTAAGTTAGTATTAAGATGATTAGAACAATCTTAGGAAACTCAACAGATTTGTAATTTTCAGCTTGCATCAATCGAAATAAAATTTTTAATTTTTAATTGGGGAGCTCTATTTTGACTTAAGACGAATATCCAGTTTCAAAAACTGATAACTAGAATAGAGTGATAGATAAGTATGACAACCTTACAGACACCTCAGATATTGCTTCACTACCAGCAGGCCTGTTCAGTACCCCGGTGAAGTTATCTGTCCCTTTTTACTGGATTTCCTTTCACCGCTTCGAGTGCTAATTATATATTTATACTCAGATATTGCTTCACTGCCAGCAGGCCTGTTCAGTACCCCGGTGAAGTTATATGTTTCTTTTATATTTAGACGAGGGAAATCATTTAAATTAATTTCCTTTCATTGTTTGTGTGACTAGATGGGGGCAATCAAATATGAATTTCCTTTCACCATTTGTTTTATAGTTAGCTTGTGCATACGAAGAAGGGGCAATCAGTGATACTTAAAATATCAGGGGTGGTTGTCTGTGTAAAAATTTATAATAGAGGTTTGTCAACCTGTTTTGATTATTCTAGACCAATTTTTGTTAACTTTCAAAACTCCTCAGTCTGTAGAGAAAAAGGGAAAGATTACTTTCAGGGTTTTTCTTTTGAGAAAGCTTAAATCCTCTGAAAATCTGTTAAGAAACCTAAGAGAGTCAAAATCAACCCAAACATAACCACTTTTAGTCAGAGAATAAGAACTATGAAGACTGGTCTTATTGAATTTAATCATTTGTTGATTTTCAAGGTTAATACATAATCTCTTCTATTTCGATTAGAAAGCCCGAAAATGTGAAAGATATTACTGAGGGTATAAAAGCAGATGTCCAACAATCTGTAAGCCGAAAAACATAGGTTGTGATTTCAAAAATTACTTTTTTGGACTCTTTTCTTTTAATTTTTTTTTTTTTTTTTTTTTTTTCGATAAGCCTTTAAACTTGTTCTAAATGAAACCCTTAAGGTCGAAGTGTTAAGAACAAATACTTTTATTTTCCTATCATCTTCCAGTATAAGCAACAAAAAAATTAGATACATATATGTATTTTTTTTTTTTATTATTATTATTACTATTATTGTTCTTTTTTTTGGATATAAAAACTTAACTAATTTTTATTTCATTTTTTTGTTTATTTACAAAATGAGAATAGATTTTCTAAAAATGAAAAAACAAAATGGTATATAAAATGAGATTTTTTGTAAATTAATTATTCCATATAATGTTTTAAAAAACGCCCATTAACAGGGTAATTCAAGATCTTACCATCCAAATTTTCAAGCAGAAATGAATTTTTTCCTTCAGAAGATGCTACCTTAAATGGTCCATACCAAATATGATCGAATTTACCATTTTTTCCTGAATCCTCTTTTCGAGCATCCCACCTCAAAACCAGATCCCCGGGGAGAAAATTCCTGTCCTTGGCTTTACAATCAAATAATATCTTCATGTCATCCTGGTACTTCTGCAACTTTTCATCCACTACAACCCTGTGTTGCTGAACTTCAATCAACTGATTTATCCTTCTTGTGAGAGGGTTTGGTTCTTCCTTCTCGTCTTGCCATAGTTTCATCACATGAAGTGCTAGATTTATGGGAAACACTACATCTGTTCCATATACCATTTGAAAGGGAGAAGTATCGATAGACTTTTTCGTGCCTATCCGATTTGCCAACACAACATATTTTAAATGCAAATGCCAAGATTTTTTATTTTGATTTAAGACTTTCTTGATTATACTAATTAAGATTTTGTTAGAAGATTCTGCCAGACCATTTCCTTGAGGATAGTATGTTGTGGAATGACCCGGCACAATATTATATTTCTGGCAAAAGTTGACCATTTCCATAGAATTAAAAGCTTGCACATTGTCTGTGACTATCTTCCTAGGACAGCTGAACCTAGACAAGATATTTTCTGCTAAGAAGTCTATAACTACTGAATCAGTAGCCTTCCTTGTTGGGATAGCTTCCACCCATTTGGTGAAATAGTCTGTAGAGGTTAGGATCCATCTGTGTTGAGCACTTGAATGATGATTAATATCACCTATGAAGTCTAATCCCCATTGCTAAAAAGGAGCTTCTGTCTTGACTGGGACCAATGGCATCACTGATAGTTTATGTTTTCCTGCAAAGGATTGGCCAGGGCTGCAAGCTCGTACCTTAGCATTGACATATGGGAAAGGTTTAGGCCAGTAATAACCAGCCCTTAAGATTTTATATGCCATAGCCCTCCAAGCACTATGTCCTCCATAGTGCTTGGAGGGCTATAACTTCATGAAATTGACCTATAACTTCTTTTGTTTCTAATTCGACCAGACAGACTAAGAGGAAACCAAGTGGGTCTTTCCAGTATAATCATTTTTCGAAAATACAGTATTTAACTGCATGCAACTTTAGCATTCTATCTTTGGATGGAGACAAGTCAGTTGGACATTTCAAAGTTAATAAGTATGTTACTATGTCCTTGTACCAATTCAATGAAGTGAATTTCTCCTCGATCATGTTTTCGACTATTTGGTCCTCAAGCTCATTCACGTCTACCCATCCTTCTTCCTCCTGAGAATTGTTTATCCCAAGAGCCCCTAAATTGGATTTAGCTAAAAGTTTAGCTAAACCTTGTCCTTTTACCAATTTGGTCGGTTTAACCTCCAAGTCGAACTCTTGAATTTTTGCAAGCCATCTTCCTCTTTTACCATCACTGTCTGCTTGAACCAAGATATCTTTTACAACACTTGTGGGTACATATGCAATCACTTTAGAATGTAAAACGTAAGTTCTGAAAGATTTCAATGCTTTTACCATAGCATATGCTTTCTTTTCCATTATATTATATTTGAGTTCAGCATCTCGGAGACTTTTTCTAAAGAAGGCTATCGGTTGCTCGAAACCTTCTTCATTCTTCTGAAGGAGTACAACAACAAGCGTGTGTTCAGAGGCAAATGAAAAAGTAAGAAAATATTTGAGATAATCGGGACTTGCTAGTACTAGTGCCTCACTTATAACCTTCTTAATATGAGTAAAGGATGCTTTAGCTTCTGCTGTCCATTTTACTTCACTCTTTTTTCTGAGCATATCTGTAATCAATTTAACAATTTCACCGAAGTTAGGAATAAATCTTCTCAAGAAATTTATTTTTCCTAAAAATGATTGAATTTATTTCACATTCCTAAGAATAGATATTGTATCTATAGCCTCTACTATTTTAGGGTCAATCCTGATTCCATTTCGAGATATGATGTGACCCAACAACTTTCCTTCTTGCATAGCGAAATGAGACTTTTTAGGATTTAAGGATAGACCAAACCTGCAGCATTTTTCAAATGTTTGTTTGAGATGAATCATATGGTCTTCATCCGATTTAGAAAAAATAGTAAGATCATCCAAATAGATGACTACAAACTTGTCTCGTTCACCAGCAAAAGGAATATCTGTTGCGCGTTGAAAAGTAGCACCTACATTCATTAGTCCAAACGACATTTTATCATACATAAACGTGCCCCAAGGAGTGGTAAATGTGGTTTTTTCTTTATCAAGATCACTGACGACAATCTAATTATAACCTGAAAATCCGTCAATCATTAACATTCTATTAACCCCTACTACTTTTTCAATAACATGGTCCATTTTAGGTAGAGGATAATTATCTTTGAGAGAAGATTTATTAAGATTCCTGAAGTCAACACATAATCTGATTTCCCCATTTTTCTCTCTAACTGGGACCAGATTAGCTACCCAATTAGAATATCTTAGGGGTACATTTATCTTAGCGTCAAGAAGTTTTTTGAATTCTCATTCTATAACAGGTAATAAAATAGGGTTAAATTGTCGAAGTTTTTGTTTAAAAGGTTTGACACCTAGATTGAGAGGTATTTTATGTTCAATCACAGAAGTGTCATATGTTTTCAGTTCTTCATACGACCATGCGAAAACATCTTTATATTTTCTTAACAACTCTGTATATTTATTTTTGTTTTCTGTTGATAAATATTTGGATAGTTTAACCATTCGGGGATTTTCTTTAGTCCCTATATTACAATCTTCAACCTCCTCTGGTTGGGGTTGTAGAGTAGTTTTAGAAGGGATGTCATTTTGATTAAAAAGTCTTTCCAAAGGGATTAGATCCTTGAGAATTTGGTTCTTCTTGAGAACAAGCATTCGGTGGTTTGCAATATATCATGAAATTCTTTAGAATCCTCCCCTTGTTGCATGATCCAAATAGGATCATTTTGATTTTCTTGATCGGTATGCGTTTCTGCAAATTCATCTAATGATTCTAGAAACTTTCGAAGCTACTCATCGTCTTCAAAAACCTGCCAATGTTGTATGTTATTTGGTATTGAAGGGCGATGTCTCATTTGTATATGATATTTTAAATTAAAAGTAGTTGGGGGTGTGAAAGTGGATGCAGCTTTGGCTAAAGCATCAGCCTGTTGATTCTTGGATCTTGGGACGAAATGAAAATCTGCACATGTGAAGAAGTTCTCGATTAAATCCCAGACACAATTCCTATAGGACCATAATCTAGGATTCTTAGCCTGATACTTCCGATTCACCTATTTTATAATTAACTCTGCATCACCAAAGACTTCGAGTTTCTTAATTTTCATCCTTCTAGCAGCTTCTAATCCTAGCACTAAATCTTCATACTAGCATACATTGTTTGTACAATCTACATTCCACTGGAGCCTATATGAAAAAGGAATAAAAAATTGGTCATCGGGAGCCATAAGAAGTGCTCTTGCCCCAGCCCCAAGGTAAGATGAAGCACCATCAAAATACATTTTCCATACACCAGTACTATATACATTTTTCTCTATTTCTTTTTTTTCAATTTTTTCTTCTATACATTTATCGTCTACATCTACTTCAAAATCGTCACCTAAAGATAATATACAATTTCCTAAATCTTGCTTAGCAATATAAACTGGATGATTCTTAGGGTTTTTTGGGTCACCTACACTAAATGCTAACCTAGTCTCTCTGTAAAGATGAGTGTATTGGCCTTCGAAAACTAGAATTGTAGCATATGTCATATCTAGTTGGAGAGATCCTCCAAGCTTGGTGCCCCATGATCTAGATAATAGCATACCATACTTTGGGGGAATGTCAGCGACTACTACATCCATAAGAATAGTTTTAGTAGGTATTTGAGCCAAACCTACCACTAGGTCTTTAATCATACCTATGTATTTTACTTTCCTCGAATCGAAAGAATATAAATCACCATAGGGTCTTGTGATTTCAAGACCAAGTTTTTCCATTATTGCCTTTGTCATAACATTGTGGGAAGCTATGGAATCCAACATACAATTATCGAGAAGGTGGTCAAACGGGGTTAACGTAATATAAAAAGGAGCCACGGTGTCTCTTGCACCTTCGACGTGTGGACCAGAGACTAAGATAGGTTTGTCATCCTCTAAGTTGATGGCGTCAGCCTGGCTTTCATCTTCGGAAAAGTTAATCGTTTTGGCGATTTGTTTTCTGTATATGGGATTTTTAGATAACTCAACAAGGGGAATAGGAATTTTGATTTTATTTATTTTGTTTTCCAAATTGAAGTTTCCTAGAGCTTTGTCATTTTCGATGTTTGGGGATTCCATACCTTTCTTCTCAGTTTTACGTTGAGATGTGACCCTTTTTTGTTTTATAGGAGCTTGTGTCTTCACAGGGAGTGTTCCTACCGGTTCTGACTATACATGTTGCTTATCAATTGTATTTCTTTTTGCAGACTCTTTATCTGCAACTTTTGGAGTTACCTCATCGGTTTCACTTCTTGGCAAATTATTTTTTGTCGGAACATTTGGGAGATTTTTATTTCTAGGTCTCAAATTATATTTTCCCTGTAGTTCAACAATAATATCATCTGCAATATTTTGATATGTGAAATCATCAATCATATTATTGTTAACATGTTCTTTCGATGTACTTTCTTTACTTAAAGATGCTTTGTAATCCTGTCTTGATAAATAAGGGGATTTATTATCATTTCCAAGGTTACTAATATCTTCATCGATTTATTCAAAATCTCCTAAATCTTCCTCTCCAATATAGTTTTCACTTTTAAAGGGTGTTGGAATTTTTTGATCTTCATTTTTAATTATTTTTTGTGGTCCCTGAGGTTTAGGATTTCTTCGAAAATATTTTCTGGGGAAATGATCTCTTTTTGATTTCTCTAGTGCCATTTTTGAGATCTTGTTTGAAAGTTCTCGAATGATCCTAGCCATCTCTTATATTCTATCTCCTGAGGATTTTCCTGACCCTGAAGGTCCACCTTGCTCTTTAAATTTTTTATTTTCTTTGTTTCCAGTTTCAGTCTTTCCTTTAAGTTTCCCTGATGCCATCATATTTGATTCAATCTCAAGTGCATCATCCTGCATTTTTGTGATATCTATTGATCTCCTTTCTCTCAATAATAAGGCAAAGTTGGGGTCATAAGTGCCATCAAAAGTCACTTTTGTTGTAGGTTGTGAAGGTTTAACCTCAACTGGAATTTTATTATACAACTTGTTGAACCTCTGTGTGAATTCTAGAACTGACTCAGAGTTTTTCTTTCTAAGGGATCCGAATTCAGTTAAGTAGTAGAGGTGATCCTTCCTCTCTCCCCATTGTCTAATAAATGCACTTTCAAGTTCTTCATAGGATCTTAATGATCCAGTTGCTATGGATTGGAACTAGTTCCTCACCTGTCCCTCGAAAGTTTGAACAAGGAGTCTAGAATAAACATCTTCATGTTCTATTCCGACTATGTCAGCAAATTGATCAAAAATGTTTATATGTTCTTGGCCAGTCAAATCACCTTCCCCTGTAAATTTCGAAAGGCTTTTCATATAATTCTCGGGTAGATCATGAAGAGGAATGGGAAGAACAAGGGGAGCATATCTAGTAGATACTTTAGTGAAAACCCCGAGAAGTGGTACTTGACCACCTCCAGGGGCACCACCTCCAGCTCCAACACCTCCTTGTGCAGCCATGGTTAGATTTGGGACTGAGGTTTGGACAGTGTGAGGAGAAGATTCTCAGAAATCTGGAGAAGAAACTTCAGGAAATGAGAAAGTATCAAATGAGTGGGGAAGTGAAAGTGATATTTCAAGAGTTTTCGATGGGTTTGATTGTGTAAAGTCAGGTTGATCTATAGTATATGTGGACAAAAGGACTTGTTTAAGTGATTTTCACGATTTTAAAATTTTTTCCAGATTGGAGACTGGCGATGTCTGCTTGCTATCTGGGTTTTACCTGGTGTTCTTTCGGCTACTAGCGAGTTTAGTTATTGTGGAGTCGCCAAGTGAAAAATATTAGCCTTATAAGGTTTTTTGTTCTTGTTCACTATCAAAAACTAAAAATGTCAATGTCGTTCTTCCCAGGGAAAAGATTCGTTTCTTCGTCCCCGATGACGGTGCCAAAAAGATGTTGTTACTGATTTTATGGTTTAAGGCTATAAAGAATACCGTCAAGGCATCTGTAAATGATTTAAAAGGAATGATTTGGGAAAAATAAATCAAACGAAGATTAAAACAGAATCAGTTTCTCAACTGCCTCTATCTTGCTTCCTGTTGTTCTTGGATGCTAATGTCTCGCTCAATAGCAACCCATGAACGTTCTCACTCAACCCGGTTAGTTGTTGTTTGTAAAATGGTGTTAAATAAACTCAAGACAATACTGGTTTGATCTCAAAGGCTTGGTTCAACGTTGGGTTGTCTGCTACTTGGGACAGTCATGGATGATGAAACTTTATTTATTTATAAAAGGATTTTAATCAATTTCTTACTTCAAATTTTCCAGAGATGAGAACAAGAAAAACAATTTTAAAATTCAAAATAGTAATGTAAACACATTCAAGGTTGTTTCCTGGATTTGTAACAATTTCCAGAATCATAAAATAACAAATAAACACTACAAAAAAATATGAGGCTTTAATCTAGAAAGAATCTCATATTTCAATAGACAATGATGAAAGAAAAATGAGGTTTCTAACAAGAGTTAAGTATTAAGGAACAAAAGTTTTACAGGTCTTAAAATTATGAAATCAATTTTAGAGGAAAGACTGTAAATCATTTAACATTGAAACCAATCTGAAATATATATGAATGATGTATAAAATTTCAAATTGATTACTCGTTAGAAAAACATTGAAAGGAAAAATTCAACAAAGTTTAATAAACAGGGTGAAGACACATAGTTACAAATTTGAAGGATCGAAAATCTTATTTGTGATCTATATTCTGATGTATTTGAAAACTGATATTACAAAATGACTCTCTCCAAAAATTCTGAAGCCTTTTCTCAGCCTTTAGAAACTATATTTATACATTTTCATCAAAGTTTCTCGTTGGTGACTAACCAGCTTCCTAATATTACGGTTACATAAAAATAATGTCAACCGTTTACAATTTCTTTCTAATCTTAAATGATAAAAATATTTTAAAAGATTTTAAGCTTGCGTTGATGAACTTCCTTTTTCCGCATCAATACACTGAACACATTTCCCTAAAAAATTCACAAAGATCCTAGGAGCATCGGGTATCTCATTTTCTTCAAATGAGGAAAATCTTTTCTCCAATTCGAGCAACCGACTTTCTATCATCCTTTCTGTGAATTTAACAGTTTTCAACTTTAGATTTGAAGTCACCATACACTTGTTGATCTATGTTATATTGATCAATTTAATTTTAGCAATCTCTATTTTCGTTTTCTCCAGCTCTTCTTTTAACTTTAGTTGGTGCTTGGCAATATTAATTCGCCTAATAATCCAGAACATTCATCCATTCTGATATTCAATGAATCTCTTTCTAAGACATCAAATATTCCCTGGCAATCCTCATTAACTTCTCTTGTGATTCATTTATATTCAACCAGTTTTGTTTCCCACACTTTTATCATTATGTCCCCTTTAATCTGTTCAAAAATAGATAATTTCTGAGTCATTCCAATTTCTTCCTTTGATGAAAATGCCACTGCCTTCTGAAAAGTTGTTCTAGCTACTTTTGCCTCCCTTTCTTTATGAAACACATTCTTCAAAGACTTATTTGATTCCTGAAAATAATTCTGGATTACTTCCAGATTCAAGAACACTTTCTACTGTTCTTCCTCTATTCTCAAATATATCTCCAATGCTTGTGTCTTGAAATTTTCTAGTTCTACTACCTAGTTAGTAATAGAAATAATCTTATCTTGCAAATATTTGTTTTCTTCTCCCAACGTTCGAACCTGTTCCTGTGTGGCATGTATTAAGTGTTTTGTCTCATCCAAGTCTTTATTCGATTTCTGGATTTCTTTCATATCCTTTAGTCTATCTTGTTCTAGACCATTCTGTATTCCCCAACTAATATTTCTTTCATTTTCTTTTAGTTTGTCTTACAACTGGATTATTGTTTGGTCCTTCTGTTCAAGCAGAGTTGTTAAATTGCCTACAAAATACATGTTTGTTGATGGTATAGCACTCACTGTACCTGCTAATTCTGTAGCAAACTCTCCATCATTGAGTTTCTTTCCATCTATAATAACTCTATGCTTTTTAATCATTCTTTCTCTTCTTGGATGAATTTCCTGTTTCAAGACTACTCTTCACTTTTTACTGAAAAAGTAATCTGATGGGGGGATTTCATCTCTTGAAATTGGCTTTAGTGTAATGACCCTTGATTATAAATTATAATTAATTTAGTAATGTAATCCTAAAAGATTAGCTAAACTATATTTATTTATTAAAATAACCTTAACTAATTATTTGTTATTAATTAGTTATTCT